>OW388306.1:50424642-51024642 GCA_936450465.1 Gibbula magus | reverse complement strand
TTGAAGTTATCGTGTTTACAAGGATTTTTTTAGCGATTTCAGAGGTGAGGTGAGGTGAGCTGGGGTTTAACGCCGCTTTCAAGAGTATTTCACTTATATCGCGGCTGCTAGTATTATGGCAGGGAGAAAGCCCGCAACGCCATGTGGCTATGCATTGTGGTGAAACCTGCGAGCACCAGCTGGAACTAGCGTATCATGGGTGGTACTGCACTGAAATTCAGTGTAGCATTGCACCCAAACCTGACTGCGTGTAGAACAGTTCTCTACTGCAGACAAAGTTGCCGTGCCCCTGGCGGGATTCGAACCCCGGACCTCTTGATCCGAGGCTAATTAATTTCCCAGGGGTGTAAATTTGTGTAAATTATGTATATGAGTTTTCAAAACCTTCTTGAAAAAAGTTGTAAGCCTATACAAAACGTGGCGTTGGTGATGAAAACTGCAATAAAACTGATAGCTAAGTCCAGGCTGCTAAATATCAAGGTTAACCGGGTGATCTAAATAGAAATCTGAAATTGAGAGGATGGGCTTCTGAGGAAGTAGAATGTTAGTTGCCTACTACATTGAAGTGTTCATATCAAACACATAAGAAAAACAATGGGTTATGCATCATACATTTTTTTTGACCATTGACAAGTTATATGCTGGGCATTTTGGGACACGATTCTGCATTCCACAACAGCACTGAGTAGCAATCAAGGTGACAGGGGAAAAGGTCACACATAACAGCATGATAAGGCCATACGTATCAAGTGTTTGACACTAAAATGGCCATGTGCCCCGCCTCTAACATTGAGCTTAGTGAGACCCATCATTTGGTCAAAAGGAGCTACTTCATATATTGCATTATTGGTAAAAAGTGTCATGATGATCAGCAAATTTGAAGACTTTGGGTGCAAGGGTTCATGAGATATTGCGTTAAAGAGTTTGAAAAGTGGTCAAAGTGTCATAGTCACCTTGAAAATAAGGTCAAGGTCACCAAAATCAACTGGTGTCTGCATCATCCCCCAATGTAGACTGACACCAAATTTGAAGACTTTGGGTACATCCGGTCATGACATATCGTGTTAACAAGAGTTCAAAAGTTGTCAAAGTGTTGTGGTGATCTTGAAAATAAGGTAACGGTCACCAAAATCGACTGGTGTCTGCATTATCCGCCAATAAAGGCTGTCAGAAACATTAGGACATTATGTCCAACTGGTCATGAGATATCGTGTTAACAAGAGATAATAAAGTGGTCGAAGTGTCATTGTGACCTTGAAAATAAGGTCAAGGTCACCAAAATCAACTGGTGTTTGCATCTTCCCACAATGTAGGCCAAAACCAAATTTGAAGATTTCATGAGATGTCGCGTTAACAAGAAATGTGACGTATGTATGGACGGACGCCGCTGAATAGTCGCCAGTTTCGCGTAGCGGCTGGGGGACAAAAAAAACCACACAAATAATTTGATTGTCCAAGACCAAATGCCATTATACTTACCACTGTGATGATCCAAGAAAAAAGAGCCATGGGCTCTGTAGCTCATCAGGATTTCATTATCTAAGGTTGAATATATCTAAGTTATCTCAAGTAATACATTGTTAACAAGCAAAATAATATGACCCCTGTGACCCACATTTGGAGTCACAGGGTCACCAATCCTACAATTTAGAATCGACTTTGACCAAAGAATCTCTATACAACATTTCACCTTTCTAGAGCTTTACAGTTAAACTGGAGAAGAAGATGAAAATAGGTTTTTGGGTCATGAACTGTGACCTAGATTGGGGTCACAGGGTCACAAAATCTACAATTTAGAATCCCCATTGACCAAGAAGTCTGCACACAACTTTTCAGCTCTCTAGACCTTTTGGAACTGGAGAAGAAGATGAAAATAGGTTTTTAAGGATGTGACCCCTATGACCCCATTTGAGGTTATGGGGTCACGAAATCTACAATTTAGAATCCCCATTGGCCAAGGAGTCTGCACACAACTTTTCAGCTCTCTAGACCTTTTGGAACTGGAGAAGAAGATGAAAATAGGTTTTTAAGGATGTGACCCCTGTGACCCCATTTGGGGTCACAGGGTCATGAAATCTACAATTTAGAATCCCCATTGGCCAAGGAGTCTGCACACAACTTTTCAACTCTGTGGAGTTACTGGTTCTGGAGAAGAAGTCGAAAAAGCGAAAAGTTTACGGACGGATGGACGGATGGACGGACGCCGGACGCCATGCCATAAGCTAAAAATGCCATGAAGAAAGACAAGGAAAATCTCTCAACACAGTACTATTGCCTCAAAGCATGCACAGAAAATATGACTTAATTGTTAACTGCCATTCATTTGGCGAAGGTATCTGCAGGGAAACTGTTGTCAATAAGTAACCTTTATTTTCTCTCAATGTTAACTCTGTACACCTGCAACAAATTGGCAACAAAATCCAGAGGGGATGTTTATCCTAACAAATATAAAATAATACAGAAGGAAACTTTTGTGCATCATTTGAATAAGGAGAAAAAGATTAATGTATTTTGTAGGGCATCAGACTTTGCATGATTTATTATCAAAGGTTAAAGACTGACATACGAAATAATAGTTTCGTTTATAATGTGTTTTCTTAAAATGCCTTAAATGACATTTATACAGTCAAGCCGCGATAATCCGGCCACCGATAATCCGAATCTCGCAGTTTCCGAACGGTAGGAAGATGTAACAAAACTAATCACTATTATAGTAGTCCTCAGTACTCAGTAGTCCGAACATTTCACTATCCGAACGTTTTTGATGAAAAACAGAAGCGTTCGGATTATCGAGGCCTGACTCTATAGACAAGAATACCTCTAGTAAAAACGTAAATACTAATAAGAGTCATTAGAAGATGACATATCCCACCGGTGAAACATAATTTGTAAAACACATCTTTGACAGATAATTGTAACCTTAACCGAACTTCAGTTAGTGGGTAATACACATGCACAGTTTAAGGTATGATGAAGAGTTTTGGAGTTCGGCTCCGGAAACGAACATATCTGAACAAAGTTCAAATCCACCACTTAAGTAATACACCTGGAAAGTTTCAGGGAGATATCATGAATGGTTTTAGAGTTCTGCTCCGGAAACGAAATGATTACAGACGGCAGACAGAAGGACACAGCGATGACTATATTCCACGGTATTACTATTAGACTAGAGCCATGGGCTCTGTAGCTCATCAGGGTTTATTCCTCTTGCAAGAAAGACTCCAAACCAGTTAACATTATATAATTGTATCTGCTCTCTCATCTTGTTTGAGGTTTGAAGCAAACATGGCTAGGGTATAGGAAAAGAAACTGAATTTTATAATAACTTTGAAAATCTTTTTTTTGTCACAGTAGAAGAATGAAGATTACAGGTCATGGTTTCCATCTTCCAAAGATGATTTTCTCAAATATGAGCTTCCTAGCATTACTAGTTATTGGAGTGAAATTTAAGGTTGAGTTAAACACCCTGCCATGTTCATATATTTTTGTGGTAAGATTTCTTATCCAAAATACCAAAAACGGACAACGGCCCATGCCATAAGCCCATCTGGCCTTTCAGGCTTGATGAGCTAAAAAGTTAAGATTTATATTTCCTCCAAACAGAACACAGAGTTCATTTTGTTCTTCAAATCAGTTTGTATACCTAACCTGGCAATTAAACAATATTTTGGCAACCTTTTATTTGCACTTGACCAAAGTGGCTTTATAAATTTGTTCCCCACCTCCTATCTTCATACATTTTGCCCAAAAAAACTGTAAACCAAGTAACTAATTTTTTTCTGGTCTAACTGACGAAGAATGATTTTGGATAATGAATAGAATCTCACCTTTATAGCTTATAACTTTAAATATATATAAACATTTGTTGAGAGAAGATAAATATTATTGGAAAATCTCAGATATTTGCCATTTTTATGCATTTTGATATATTGGATAACAGAAGTGTGAGATAGTCTAATATTATAATAATATATGCTCCGAGATGGGGATCTAACAAGTTATGATAACGGAGGAAATGAGTTTCATATGATCCAAAGAAACATGACACCCATAAGAAAACATCCGTATATACATAAGCCATCTAAAAATAATCACCTAACAGTCTAATTATAATCGCTCTTATTCCCAGGCATAGAAGTTGCAATTATTGCAGCTACTGGGATATGAACTGCAGGTATGATTTTCTACTCACACTGTCTGACTATGCTCTGATGAGTGCATGTTTTGAGGTTAGTTTACTGTAAACAAAACCTATAGTCATTAGTGAAAACACATCATAGTTTTAAAAAGATTGTCATTTTCCTTATTGATGATGCAACAAACAACATTTAGCTTGTTTGAAAGCTGTTTACATTTCGAACGATTACATTTGCCATATTATCAAAGCGAGATATCTTAGTCATTGAAGGTGCAACACTTCTGGAAAAGTCATAATTGTGAATAGACAGTGGGCAACTAAAGACAAATGCCATGCAATTGCCCATCCTATATAAGGTTATCTGACCGGATGAGCTAAAAATACAAAGAAGTTAAAAAAAAAAAGGCACATCTACACATGATGATTGTTTCCCATACCAAGTTTCATTGAGCTAGGCCTTACAGTTTTTGAGTTCTTGTCGGCAAACAAAATTGTAAGTTGTGTTTCCACTGAAAAGCACAAAAGTAAAATTCTAAAGAGGTTGCATATCTTAAAGGCGCTGTAGCACAGTATGTTTTCTCAAATTTGCCATTTATACAATATATTACTATGTAAAAGTGTAAAACAACTCATAACACGACCCAAATAAGCATGATCATATTGAAAGGTTATCTGTTTCCGCTGGTAAAATGGTTTCAGCCCTGCGAAAGCTCAAATACAAGTTAAACATATAAATATATCTCATTGTTATTCGCCCTATTCTCAAATATGCCTCAGAGTGGGATAATTGTTCAGCTTTTAATGAGAACAAACTAGAACTTATAGAACTAGAAGCAGCCAGAATAGTAACGGAATTAACAAAATTCACCTCTAGAGACAGGAAGACGACAAAAGAAAAAACTTATATTATTCCACAAAATTATGATATATCTGATGTAGTACCTCTGTACGTATCTACTGTTTCTAGTTCTAATTTACGTAATAAGTGCAATTTAGTACAACCGTCCGCGAGAACGTCTTCATTTAAAAAATCATTGGGTGAAAATATTAAGACTATAAAATCAACTGAAGAGTATAAAACATGTGTAACGACCACTTATATGAAAGCTCCCTTATGCTACAACAGCGATAGTAGAAGATTAAGTTACCTCAATGAACGATTACGAATAAATGTACCAGGTTAAATGAAGACCTTTTTAGAATTAATTTATCAGATGAAATTTCTTGTTTATGTGATTATCCTTGTAAAAATGCTTATCATTATTTTATTGAATCTCTGAATTGTTTGTTCTAAAAAATTCTAGATTTTGGAGGTAGACCAACATTAGAAACAATTTTGAAACGAAATGTCAATCTCACTACGGAAGAAAATATTATGCTGTTAAACATTTTAAAGATTTTATTAATAAAACTACTCTGTACATTCTTGCGCACATCATAATATAAAAGATGTACTCATTCACATTTATTATATATCTCTATAATTTTGATAATATAATCATTTGTATACAGAAGGTCTATTAAGTGTCGCACTTGTGCCTTTATGTCAAAAGAATATGCTTAAATCAAACCTAACCCGATAAGCCATATCCATAGAAAACGGTTATCAATATTAGAAGAAAATGGTGCGACATATAAAGCGACAGCAGTGTGGAACTCTTCAGTATGAGAGGCAGATTTGTAGGTTTCATGAGAATTAGAGAGTTCTGATTGCAAGAAAGTTGTCCATTCCATCATTGTACCATATTAAAACTCATCACTTAGGGTTAAGGTATAGCCATACCAGTCAGACCACTTGAACTACCTTCAAGCGGCCATTTTAAGTTTGAACACATTAAAATGGCCGTTCGATGTGAAATGGACTCGCATGGTTTAACTGAACCATGTACATTCATTCAAGAACTTTTTTTTTTATTGATTCAGGAATATTATGTAGAAATTGGTATATGACTTATTGATATTTTGTGAGAGCACTTTATTTCAGTGAGTGAGTGAGTGAGTTATTGTTTAACGCCGCTTCGGCAGTATTGCAGCCATTAGCGGTGATATTTCAGTAAGAAAATCGTGCTACAGCGCCTTTAAAAGTCACATCTAAAGGGCTTACTTGATGCATGTACAAAATTTCATTGAAATATAATCATCAAGCTTTTAGTCAAGGTTTGGTAATGAAAAACCTGGATGGCGATCCAAACAGACAGATGCAATTGCAATACACACAAATATGTGGTGGCGGGAGATACTTCCCAGCATTTAACAATGTGAATTTTTAAAGGTTGCAGAGGAGAACCACTTATGTGATGTTAAAAGAGATGCAACTTCAGGAAGCTGAGGTGAGGAGAGGTAGTTAGTACGCTGGATTGGCAGTGATAGATGTGAGTGAGCATACATTTATACATCTAAAAATCTAAAAACAAAGTCACAGAACACCGTCATCTTACCCGCCTCATATTGCTACAATCTGAAATATGCAATACTTTTTGTCAGTATCATTTTTTGCATAAAACAGTATTTTAAAAAAAAAACCTTTATTCATTAAATCAAACATTAAGACAGTAATCAATGCATCTCTGTCACACCCATATAATTTTGTAATTAGGGCAATGAAATGTACAAATCTTATCTCCATCCAACAAAGATGATATTTTCAATATTTTAGCTTCCTAGCATTATTTGTTCTTGGGAAGAAGTTGAAAGAAGGTGTAAGTGTGGACAACCTGCCACACAGGGGCTTGTATTGTCAAAAAATAGGGATTAGAAAGCATACGAAGTAGACAATGCAGCCCTTTATACTTTGAAAATAGAGCCATGGGCTCTGTAGCTCATCAGTACTTGAATAATTTATTATGTAAGATTGAAGATCTAAAAAAAATAGCCGTTGGCTCTGTTAGGCTTTTGCATGCTTTATAGTTATAAGTATTTTATCATAAAAACCAAGGGATAAAATGTACAAAATAAGATCCCCTAGATGCAAGGTACCTTCCAACGAATTCCCCAATTTCGGCTTTGGGGGTGTTGCAGTTCTGGAGGAGAAGTGCAAAGTAAACGGACGACGGACGTCGGCCCATGCCATAAGCCCATCTGGCCTTTCAGCTGATGAGCCAAAAACATAGAGTCATGGCCTCTGTAGCTCGCTCATCAGGATCTGTATTATTTGCAAAACCGAAATAAATTGTTCTTGGCTTATTCTGTTTTTCCATACTCTATGGGGGTCATGGGGTCACAAAATCTACAATTTAGAATCCCCATTGACCAAGGAGTCTGCACACAATAATTCAGCTCTCTAGACCTTTTGGTACTGGAGAAGAAGATGAACATAGGTTTTAAAGGTTGTGACCCCTGTGACCCTATTTGGGGTCAACGGGTCACAAAATCTACAATTTAGAATCCCCATTGGCTAAGGAGTCTGCACACAATATTTCAGCTCTCTAGACCTTTTGGAACTGGAGAAGAAGATGAAAATAGCTTTTTAGGTCATGACCCCTGTGACCCACATATGGAGTCAAGGGGTCACAGGGTCACGAAATCTACAATTTAGAATCTCCATATGTACACAAAATTTCAACTTTCTAGAGCAAGTAGTTCTGGAGAAGAAGATGAAAAGCGAAAAGTTTACAGACTGACGAACCGACGGACGGATGGACAGATGGATGCCGGACACCATGCCATGCCATAAACCCATCAGGACTTTCAGGCTTACAGCTTACAGCTTTCTAGGTGTTTTTGTTTGGTTTCGGAAAAGAAGTCGAAATAGCAAAAAGTTTACGGATGGACGGACGGACGGACAGATGCCATGCCATAAGCCCATCAGGACTTTCAGTCTTGATGAGCTAAAAATTTAAAACAGATGGATGAACTGACACCAGATGCCACACCTTGCCCATCGGGTCATTTAGGTGCTACTTCTATTCTCTCTTTATATTGATTTTGTGACAATTGTTAAATATATAAATATAAAAAATAATCACAAATATTCCATTTTAACCAAGTTCTGTAACAGTATCTAGCATTTGAGGCCTGATCAGCTAAAAGAAATACTACAGCTGAAAAAACTGAATCGTGTATTTACAATGGAAGTTCAAACTTGACATCTATAGCTGCTTCACGAGCCAACGTCACAATCGTAGATAGTTTTACAACCTGAAACAGAAAAACTCAATCAATTCCTTATAGTCAACAGGAAATGGTTCTTAAATAGAGTTAAAATGGCTCAGACGTTTTTTCATATCATGTTTTATCAAATTTGCTTTTATTATCAAAGTATATAGAATACATAGTTACTTTGAAGAGTAAAACATCTCATCACACGACCCAATAAGATAAGCTTTATCCACAGAAAATGGTTATCCGTATTGAAGAAAATGGTGAAACATATAAAGCAACAACAGTGGTGTCAAACTATTTAGTGTGAGAGGTAGATTTGTAGGCCTCATGAGAATTTGTTCAGTTCAGACAGCAAAATGGTTGACCATTCCACTATTAAACCCTCACCAGCGCATGAGGAATCATTCCTATTTCTAGTTCACTTGTTGTTCGATCCAATTACATGACGTCACTTCCCTTCTCCCTTCCCCATACTGTGACGTTGCAACTGTTCTACAAATGTAACACATTGAGTACCTCGATTGCGTTGTCATGCCGACACAGGCCACACTGACCTTATAGCTCTTACACTGTTATGTTGTTTTGTTTACATATAAGGAAGTAAAGAATTCATCACTACTTGTGTTGTTGTTTATTATACAGAAATATTGTATTGTATTTCGGTTTCAGTTTTTATGTAGTATGCTTCATTTCCTTTACATATTTTATATTGGTTCTTTTTTTCTTTTTTTTTAAAGTTTCATTTTCTGCATTTATTAGATTAACAAGGGGGGCTTGCCCCCCTATTTAATGCAGGTGAAGGGGAACAATCTTTTATTATATTTTGTTTTATTTTTTTTGGTTTGTTTTCTTCTTTGATGCTATTTTGTCATGACGTAATTCAACCAAGCACGACACGCATGTTAATGTAAGTATAGTTTCATCATCTACATCTAAAACATGCGTGATGGTGTTTGGTGAGAACGAAACGTGGCAGATGTTCGAGGGTTTCAGTTTCAAGTCGGTGGGCGGGATATGGTCACTGTAGAGGGATAGCACCAGGAATATTATCTAGAGGATATTGTCGTACTCCTGATTTAGGAAAGCATGAAAAACATTCCCATCACTCCAGATACGGTATGTTCGGTAACCCTTAACTTGCGGGTCCCGGAGGGCTATAAGCAATTCACAGGGGTCCCATTACGGGTCCCGGATACGAGACTTAGAATTATTCACGGCCGTCTGTCAGTTTGCAAGCCCTGGCCGCGGTCTGCGAGTTGAGTTGTCTCCATGAGTCGCTCCATGAGAATGGCTGTATTTATGCTCCACAGTTCGCCATGAGAATGAAACTTTGATCAATGTCTGGTCGAAATGTCCAGCAAAATTCACACCAATTTGCGTGTGCATTGTTGACCCGTAACGCATCGATAATTAGCTTTACAAAAGGCCAATTTTGTCGTGCTTATCTCCCTGGGGGATAATTATCACCTAAGTGTCTGCATTGCCCCGGGGTTAGATAGGCCCGTACATGCTTATCTGTCTCGCGTCCCGCCACATGGGCAGATAGCCTCCAATTACGGGCAGATATTGCGATAAGCTACCTTTCTCTCGCACTTCGTATCATATGAACCAATTGGTTGTTTTCGATTTTTTTATACCAAAATAAAGAGGAAAGAATGGCCTTTATTCCCATATAAAAATCGCAATTGCGCTAACAAAACTGAAAATACAGCAATCGCCGAGAGATAGGTGATTTTCTCACTTTTTATCTTTGAAACATGTGGCGCATTTAACACAACATGCCGCAGCGCTCTATTTCTATTAAACTGGATATTTTCATAATTCTTTTATCCCTATAAAGATAAAAGAATTGTCTTCAATTCCATATAAAATATGTGTATTTTCGGCAATAGCTTTTGATGCGCCAAGTGCCGCACAGAAGGTGATATTAGGCTTTGAATAAGTGGCGCTCTTAGCATATATATATTATCATTACAGGCTTTATAACTTTTGAACCGCAAGTCCGATTTTTGTAATTTTTATATCACTATAAAGAAGAAAACATTGTCTTCAATTCCATGTATAATGCGCATATTTTTTGCGCTGCAATATTGATGTACGCAAAAGTGAAGAAGTATGATAAAATATAACTAAAATACTGTTCTTTTGATATGCAAATATAGAGGTTTATAAACGATGAACAACTATCATGACGGAATTTTGTTTCCAGTTTTGAAAAAAAAATAACATAAAAATGAAAATATATTTGAGTACAGGACTCGCCGCTCGGGGAAAAGCCTTTTCGTGGGAATATTTTCTCAGGAAAATATTTCATTTTTCGGAGTTTCTAAAAATGCGTGAACATTTTTGTTAGTGATGCCATTTCATGGTTCATACAGTAACAATGACAGCGGGGGCTGCACTGCAGGAGATAGGCTAGGATTTGAACCTTTTAGGTGACCGGTTTCGTCCCAGAGGTAGGACTCATCAGACTCATGAGTCAGAGTCTGATGAGTCCTACCTCTGGGACGAAACCGGTCACCTAAAAGGTTCAAATCCTAGCCTATCTCCCACAGTGCAGCCCCCGCTGTCATTGTTACTTTATTCTTTTCTCTGCTGACACCGCGCAAGATGTCTACCAGTGTGACACCTTCTGTCTCTAACACCAGTTTCAGCAGTATTATTACTGAAGTCCAAGTACACCACCAGGACACCAGTAACCACCAGCCACCAGAAAAGCGAGCTCGCTTTGAGTTTGGATCCCGACCCGGGAAGGCTGGTGTCACACCAGAGTCCAAAGCGGTTAATCTACCTGAGGCCATTATGCCCTCTTATAGAACTCTCCGTAACGCCTCCACCAAACACGCCCGCCTCAAGGTTCAGACCGAATTCTTAGAGAGCTGTATGAACGCCAATATGCTTCCTGACCAGTACCTGGTGTCGACTCCTCCACTCCAGGCTACTTTCACCAATGCACTTGCGCTTGAACGATGTACTCTACTGAGGAATTGTTCCATGCAATAAGCACATTGCCACCTCAAACTGTTATCATCACAGCTTGAAAATCTAGATGTCACCATCAACCAACTCAAAAGTGAGATCTCCAATGTGGACACCGCCACCAGAGACACCATTAACACCGCGATCACAGCAGTGGTCAAACGCGAGTCCAGCTCTCAATTCCAGAAGCTAGACACTAAGTTTAATGCTCTCACTGCAAAATATCAAAAGCATAACCCGTGGGATGAAAAACATTTCATCCAAGGGACACCAGCCACCTCCAAATCTAGATCCAATTCTAGACGCTCTTCCCGGCAGAGACGTCCCACCAGACGCCAACCACCGCCACCACGTCAACGTCAACGTCCTAACACCAGACGTAACACCAGAACTGGCACTGGTGTTAAGAACACTCAGGACCTCAAACGTGCACTATCAATGATTGTGAAGTCACTGGACTTGAACAATAGTGCCACTATCTGTGACAATCTCTCCCAATTAAATCTCAACAACAATGCTGATGATAGTAATAAAACTAATGATTCCTATTCGGATGATTTTGTTGTTAATTTATCTAATTATCAACTTAATGAGTCAGAACTTCGTCTACTCAACAAAGGCCTAACTTTCAGTCCTACCCCTAGCCACGCTAACAAAAGTCATACTTTTTCTGATCTGAAACAGTTCTTTAGAAGAATGCGAATTACACATTACTTCTCAGATATGCCTAACTCAAGCCATACCCCTAGTTTAGATTCCAAATTTGGCCCTAAAAGTAAATGGCAGCCACCATATAGTAATGATCACAGTCTTGAATCATTCATTAAAGCAGTAACAAATGACTTCCTCAAAACACAGGAAACAAAATTCAAAAGATGTAATATCACACGTCTAGAATTAACTGCTCTCAATCGCCTCAAAAATAATAATGAGATTATCATTAAAAAGGCAGACAAGGGTTCGGCAGTAGTAATCCAAAACACATGCGATTACATAACTGAAGCTATTAGACAACTGTCTAATACTGATTTTTATTGTCAACTAGAGAACGATCCAACGGATCAATTCTCTACTGTCATAAGTAAAGAACTCACCAATCTTTACTTGAAAGAAGAAATCTCTCAAAAGGTTTACATGGGTCTTACTCCCATTGACTGTAGCGCAGGCAGATTTTACCTTCTCCCTAAAATACATAAATGCCTAACACCAGGCAAGGTACCAGGCCGACCAATTATTAGCGGCAATAATACAGCTACTGAAAAAATCAGCAGCTTTGTAGATGAACACATCAAACAGTTCGTCCCACGGTACCCTAGTTACATCAGGGACACCACACATTTCATTAAAAAACTTGAGAATGTAAATTTAAGTCACAACAGCGACGTCTTACTAGTCACTCTAGACGTCACAAGTCTGTACACCAACATTCCAAATGGTGAAGGCTTAAGAGCAGTTGCTCAATCTATCAGAAAGTTCAAACCAGACTGGACGATTAGCTCTACAGGTCTCCTCAATTTGCTCAAATTGGTTCTCCATAAAAACAACTTTGTTTTCAATGAAAAACACTACCTCCAGATCGGAGGTACTGCTATGGGAACGAAAGTAGCCCCCTCTTATGCTAACATCTTCATGGGTGAATTAGAAGAATCCCTTCTCTCTAAATACCCTCATAAACCTAACTTATATGTTAGGTTCATTGATGACATCTTTCTAATTTGGACTCAAGGACTCTCACGCCTTGAAGCATTCATAAAATATCTCAATGAAGCCCATCCAACCATCAAATTCACGGCTGAATTCTCACGTGATAAAGTCGCATTTCTTGACACGTGGGTCATTTACAATAGAGAATCTCACAAACTGGAGTTCACTCTCTATTGCAAACCCACGGACACACACTCTTACTTGTTGTATACCTCGTGTCATCCTAAACACATTAAGACTAAAGGTCCATTTAGTCAATTTCTCAGACTGAAACGAATCTGTTCGTCCACCATTGAGTATGAGACACACAGTCTCAACCTCATAAAGTACTACCTAAAACGGGGGTACCCTAGGAAACACATACAACAAAACAAACTTAGGGCTGATGGTAAAGAGAGGAAATCCCTCCTGACCTCTAACACCTCTAAACCCACTCAGGTTAGAAAAATGGTGTTAGTTAGCGATTACAACCCCCTCAGTATGGAGCTGAACGCCATTATCAGACGCCGCTGGCACTTGCTAACAGGCTCTGACACTTGCAAACAAGTGTTCAACACCCCACATGTTGCAGCATACCGGAGGAACAAAACCCTCAAAGATCACCTGGTTAGTTCGACCTTAACCTACCCAGTAAAACACCCACAAATCAGTGGAAAATGTGTTCAATTTATTGACACAACGTGTGAAAAATATAACTGCAAAATCTGCAAAATGATCAATGCCACAGACCAATTCTCCAGCTCTGTAACACACCAGGTTTTCCGAAAACGGAACTACACATGCCAATCTCGCAATGTAGTATACCTACTCACGTGCAAAATTTGCCACAAACAATATGTGGGAGAAACAAAGAGATGCTTTCATATTAGGCTCTCAGAACACTTTGCCGACATTAGTCACAACAGGGATAAACCTGTTGCTGTGCATTTCAACTCTGACGGCCATGGTAAGAATGACCTTAAATATGAGGTCATTGCACAACTCAGAGAAAACCCTGATGTTGGTGCCACAACCACCAAGAGAAGATCTCTTGAACTCATGTGGATCTTTAAGCTCCATTCCTTCCAACCGCAAGGACTCAATGATAAGATCGTAGGCTGAAGTATCCACTCTGGTCTCTCTACTCATGGTTCATACAGCCAAAACAGAATAAAATTCCAGTACTTTTCAAGGACATTTTACCATTTTTCAAGTACATATATTTGGAGAATTATTCATACTTATTATACTAACCCTTAACATGCGGGCGACGGAATTATCCGGGCGGGCTATAAGCGATTCCTAGGTGTCTGAATACGGATCCCGGATACAAGACTTAGAATAATTCACGGCTGTCTAAGTATATTCTATCCCCCATACCGGGTCACGAGTCGATTGTGTCCGCGACCCGACCCATGAGAATGGCTGTATTTACGCATCGCGACCCGACATGAGAATAAAGCTTTGTTCAGTGTGTGGTCGGGATATCAAGCAAAATTCACACCAATTTGCGTGTGCATTGTTGACCCGTAACGCATCGATAATTAGCTTTACAAAAGGCCAATTATGTCGGGCTTAGCCCCCGAAGCATTAATTCGCTTGAGGCTATTTTCACCCACGTGTTTGTATTGCCTCGGGTTTGCCTCGCCCGAGACTGCTATCTGCCTCGCATCTCGCGAGACGGGGAAAAAAATCGCTAACTCGCCTTACTCCCGCACTTCATATCATGTGAGCGAATTGTTTGTTTTAAAAAAAAACTTCCCACAGTAGAGATTTAATTACCCTTTTACCATCAAAGACAAATAACTTAAATATCAACACTTACAGCCCGCTCTCTCCCATATTTGAAATGTCAATGGTAGCCTACGATTGCATGGTGTGCAGAAACCATTTCTCTTTTCACTAGATGGCTTTACTGAATAATAGTAGGATTGCTCAACCATTTAGCGTTGAAAACGCACAATCCACACTTGCCACTCATAACTGACAGATTTGACGTGTATCATACGTCAAGGTCAAGTAACTATCGGTTTCGATGCCGCCATTTTCAAAGTGCCGCATGCGAGAAAACTAACAACCAATCAACCGTTCAGGCTATGAATGAAAGCCTCGTTGTGATTTTACAACTTAATGAATTGTAGTATTATTTACAAATATGGAATAACTGTCAGATTATGCTAAATAAGCAACATATTTTACTGACATTGACATGTACTTTTGGTTGAAATTATTACATTTTTATTGACATTCTTATGTCACTTTGAAGCTCGATTTATTCAAGAATGAGTGCAGAATATAATGAAAACAGATGACAGATTATTGCGTCTGAACGAGTGGATAATTATTTATGCGAACTCTCATTGGTGGATAAAAGGGTGTCATTGTTTCGAATTCTCATTGGCTGATATATTTGGTGACTGAATAGACATACGATACTTACTTCCTAGTTCTAATCGAAGTATTTAGACAAAATGATGCTAAAAGAGGACAAACACAGACAATGTTACAAATATTTTATTTTTCACAATCGTTTGGTATTTTTGCGCCAATGCAAACACTGTTGAGTTGTTTCCATGCGCCAAGTTTTATAAAAGTGCGTGATTGGCACAAGGGAGCGATCTGGCTGAAACACTGCAATTTGCACAGTTAGCAGAACAACGATACTTCCATGTTTTAGATTGTGAACGAAGTCATGATAAATTATAGTACATTTTTTTTAAATTCAAGGACATTACCGCGAAATTCCAGCACTTTTTCAGGACATTTAGTAAGCATTGTAAATTCAAGTACTCTTCCAGTATCAAAACAAAATTTAAGTACTTTTCCTGGCCCGTGCGAACCTTGCATTTGCGAAAGGTTGGCAACTCTCAAATTCAAATGCGCCGGCGCACCCTTCCAAACCATTGGAATTGAATTTATTATTTTATTTTTTACATTATTGAATAAAAGACGTTTCATTCAATAATTATTTATAAGTGAAGCGGACTGAACTGAGCAGATGGAGAATGTGATCCCTCACCACTTTTATTACCAAAGTTTTTTTGTATCGCAATTACTTTTTTAGGTATTAGTTTTTACGTGAGCAGGTGAATTTCTGACGGGATTCGCCATGACATAATGGGAAAAAATTCTCATGAAAATGGGCGTTGTCCGTCATCTTCGGGACCGACCCACAACTATAAATGTCTACCGGGGGGCTGTGGACCCCCCCCCCAGCTTTTGGTCGCCATCCCCAAACCTTTTTGTACAATTTTTTTTTTTTTTCTACTTTGAAAATAAGGTTCGTGTCATTCCGACGTATCAAGGTTTCTGCTATATATGTCGAGAGGGCATGGGAACCCATTTGTATTAGAATCCGGGGTTCATCCCACAGGATTATTCCTTGGAGCCTCTCGTTCTCAAAAGAGAACATGGCAAACCCCGCCTCGGAAGACGAGTACGGGAATTCCCGGAGAGCATAGGAGTATGTTCCTATGGGTCCGGGCTCCGCCTCGAGAGACTGCTCCGTGGATGCTCTGCTTCTTGAAAAGAGAAGTCATTCGGCAACTGACAACCCGAGCTTCCCTGACATAGTAGTAAATTTTCCGCGCCTCGCGGCCGGTGCTACACGTCGCAAAGGAAATCAGAAAATGGTCCGTTTGACATATGCATCGGCAAAATCGGCTCGATGTCAGAAGCCGTCGGCGCTTGCGGCACAGTCGTCCTAGATGCGCCAGGAGTTTCTGAAACTGGCAAATGAACGTTTCATTCACATGATCTCTGTATGTTTGTTGTGTCTAATCACATGTTATATCTTGCATACATCTAACGCATTTTCAATCATTTACAGCTTGAAGAATGCTGCTGGATGTGGACGCAGGGCCATGCTGCGACGGCCTAGGGCTATGCATACTAGGACACGTAGCTTTGAAGCCGTTTCAACAACGACGACTTCATCAACGAGATCCATGCTGATGAAGCCTCTGATATGGAGTCAACTGATGACAGTGATGGCAGCAGTGGTTTGGACAGTGATGATGCATATTATCGGGACACTGTCATAGATAGTGAACATGGTGACGGGAGTGCTGATGTTACCTCAACGCCTTTCTTCTCCAAGTGCATGCCCCAAGACAGGTTTTGGTTTCTTATAACCTACCTACATTTGTCTGACAACAAGAAGATGCCAGGCCGTAAAAACCCCGAACTTTTCACCAATAAATAAACTGGGACACTTGTAAAACCGGATAGTTCACCGTTTTTCAAGAGTGTATAAACCGCATCAAAACATTTCAGTCGAAGAGGGCATGGTGCCCTGGAAAGGTAACTTATCTTTCAAAGTTTATCTTCCCGACAAGCCTAAGAAGTATGGGATAAAGGCTTTCATGTTGTGTGGCTCGCACAATGGATACGTTTGCAAGTTCAAACTCTACACTGGAAAAACGAATGAACCGGTTTCTGAAGGTGGCAAAACTTATGATGTAGTCATGGACTTGGTGAACAACTACGTTGGACAGGGGCTTCACATCTTTATGGACAACTATTATTCGTCCACAAATCTGTACATAAATTTGTGGGAGCGGGGAATCGGTGCCACAGGGACGTTGAGAGCCAATCGAAAGGGCCTTCCTGATTCTGTCAAGAAGCCTTAAAAGAAACCGAAAAAGGGGACATGACAGTTTCTCACAACCGTGACCTACTCGTCGTTCGCTACGAATATAGAAAATCAGTCCTTCTCATGTCTACTGTTGAAGATACTCAACTTGAACAAACAGGGAAGAAGAACCGGGCAACAGGGGAACCAGTTCTCAAGCTGCGCATTGTAACATCGTACAGCTAGTACATGGGAGGTGTTGATCGGGCCGACCAGATGTTGTCGTACACGCCGTTCCGAGTGAAGACCCTGAAGTGGTGGAAACAGGTTTGGTTTCACGTTCTCAACGTTGCCTTGTTGAACTCTTATATCATTTATAAAGAATATAGCCAAGATAAACCTCTAAAAACAAATCGGGAATACTGGAAGGCTTTGGCGCACCATATAGTAACATTTGTGGACAAGGAACAGGTTCCATCGCTGTGCAGACGTCCTCGTGGTCGGCCAAGCACGAGCGACGAGCGTGTCATTCGTCTTCATGGACGTCACTTTCCAACGAAGATTCAGAAAGAAGAAAAGAAGAAAAACATCACAAGGATGTGTGTGGTATGCTCTAAGGCAAAACGCGCGGTCCTCGCAAAACAGATAGAAGAAGGCAATGCGCCAGCAAGGAAGAGAAAACGAGTAGGCAGAAAGTCTTCTTATGAATGTACAGATTGTAATGTTGCTTTGTGCGCCACACCATGCTTCAAACTGTATCACACAGCCACTGACTACACCAGGGCTTACATCACTGCCACAGACAAATAAAGAAATGAAGAAGATAATGAAGAAGTGGAAAATTAAAAGTAAAGAGAGCCAAACTGTGGACGAGTATAATCATTATATATACAGACCTTGTTAGGTCCCTACAGCTGTTCTGCGCACTACCGCATGTACATATGTGTGTATATTTGTACATAAATGCAATGTAATTTTATTGTAATATATGTCATTGCAAATAAAATATTTTTTATTTTGTCAAAGAGACAGAGAAAGTGAATGCGAGCTTTCATTGGAAGTTCAGCCAGAACCGCATCATAAATACCACCCATAAAAGCTGAACCGGGTGGCCAAATTTCATAAAACTTACATCCTCTTAAAGAGGAAAGATTCGGCTTTTATTCCATATAAAATTTACACATGCGCATGAAAAACTAAAGTTGCGGCACTTGCCGTAAGATGCGCGATACTCAAAAAGTTGCCTCAAAGTACCGAGGGTACCTTCCTTGCGGCAAGTGACGTGCCAGGTGTCGCAAAAAGTTATTTTTTCAAAAATGAATTCTCTAAGTACTGGGGGTGCCTTCCTTACGCTCTCCATATATTGTGAACCATTTGACATATTCCAATAATTTTGTATATCATTGTAAAGAGGAATAAATTGTCTTCAAGTACATACGTGTATTTACGATTTTATAAAGCTGGAAATAAAGACAAACTTTACACCGCGCAACATGTATTGTGTTCGCCGTGGTGATAAGTGTGTGCTGTGCTCATTAGTACCCATTAGTTTCACGCGCGATCGGCTCTCACACCCTCGAGGAGGTAACGGTACTGTAATTAGCCCAGTCCCAGTGGGATCAAGCGGTGCCAGTAACCTGGTAACGAAAAATCGTAGAAAATTAATTCTCAGTCGGGGGTATGAAGTAACCATTTGTGTACGGGTGCCGCGACTTGAATTTGTATCGAACGCCCGTATATAGTCCGTATTCACCATGCGGTATATTTCGTAAAAACGGTACCGGAATCGCCGCCTGGAAATTCCACCAGCAGAGCTAATAAGTGCCTAAGACAAAACTACTGCCGCGAGCTGCGAGCCTGTAAATTCCGCCACAGGGCCTATAATGGGTAAAATATAAATACGCAACTAAAGGGTTAAAATGGACGCGTGATCGAAGGGAAATGGACTTGCATGGCTTAACCAAATCTTTTCCAAACTGAAGGAATAACATGTGTATCCACTGAGAGCAGGAATAACCTAGTGAATACTTTACACAGTTGAACCCGGCACTCTTTCAACCCAATTCCGTCACGATTGTCAGGTCCTTTTGCTTTACGGATGTTGGTTCAACTGTTTATGAAAAATCACGTTAACAAGAACAAGGCGGAGGGACAGCACTGAATATAAAGTCCCCATTTGTGTTTAAGAGGGGGATTAATTGCATTTTGTTGCAAGGCTTGTATGGTTGCACCTGGTGAAAGTAGGTTGACAGTTCCTGAAGTGTCATGTTATAACAGAAACGTTAGAGAAAATATCTACTAAATTTCAAATTGACAGAATGTAATGCATTTGAAATTTAACAATGCCAAACAAAGACACTGGCGCCTCATGCAGCTAGATAAGCAGATACAGTCAAGTCGCGATAGTCCGGCCATAAATAATCCGAATCCTGCAGTGTCCGAACGGTAGCAAGCTGCAACCAAACTTATCTCTATATAAACTCATTAAATGTTGATTCGATATCATTAAGGATTAATCCGTTGATTCAGTCTCCGAATCCGAACGTCAATTAGCTGTAACGGATTAGTGAATTTCAACTGTTTCTGCTTCTGCAGGTCATCAAAAGCGTTTGTTCTAATCCCCTTGACAAGCGAGCATCACACTGAGTGGAAGGTAAACTTCAATGACAATTGATTGACACGGGAATTGAGCGTGTTAGTAGTTGTGATTCAATAAATTGTAATGTCCTACTTTGTGTGTCAGTAGTTTGTGATTATAATAAATAGAAATTTCTCATTTTGTGTGATAGTTATAGATATCCAGCGTGTCAGAACAAAGAGGAGTAACTACATTTTATTTGTTTTATTTCAGCAGTCTGAACATTTTACTATCCGAATGTTTTTGGTGAAAAACGGAAGCGTTCGGATAATTGAGGCCTGACTGTATATTTAATAATACAACACACCATTCTAGCTGCTTCATCAAGGTTATCACAGGCTAAGATCTTCATCTGACTGGCAGCTATAATCGCCCTTGCATCTTCATTTCTTGTACCTGAAAAACAGTTTAACATCTGTGATCATAGAACGACATAAAAGTGAGCAGAGCTACCATACCCCAACAGAATGTTTGTCAATCATGATAATATTTGCGTCCAATTAATCAATGAACCATACACTCAGTAACACTTCCTAATAAAGGGATCACTTTGGATCACTGTTTCTGCTTCATTAATCCCGCAGTTCATCAAAAGCGTTTGTTCTAATCCCCTTGACAAGCGAGCATCACATTGAGTGGCAGGTAAACTTTTGGGGTCACGGGGTCACAAAATCTACAATTTAGAATCCCCATGGGCAAAGGAGTCTGCACAACAAATTTCAGCTCTGTGGAGTCATTGGTTCTGGAGAAAGTCGAAAAAGCCAAAAGTTTACGGACGGATGGACGGACGCATGGACACCATGCCATGCCATGATGAGCTAAAAATAGAGCCATGGACTCTGTAGCTCATCAGGGTTTATATTGTTTAATGATGAAGACTGAAATAGATTTTTAGGTCATGGCTTGAGGCCCTTATTTGGGGCACCACAGGATCACCATATCGACAATTTAGAATCCCCATTGACTAAAGAGTATGCACACAATATTACAGCCTTCTAGGTCTCTTTGTTTTGGAATAGAAGAAGAAAATATATTTTTAGTTCATGGACTGTGAGGCCTTTATTTGAGGCCCCAGGGTCTCCAAATCTACAATTTAGAATCCCCATTAGCTAAAGACTCTTCCCTGAATATTACAGCCTTCTATGTACATTTGTTCTGGAGAAGATGAAAATAGGTTGTTAGGTCTTGAGAGGCCTTTACTTGGGGTCCCGGGCCAGGGTCACCAAATCTACAATTAAGAATCCCCATTGACAAAGGATCCTGTACACAACTTTTCAGCTTTCTAGACCTTTTGGAACTGGAGAAGAAGAAGAAAATAGTTTTTTAAGGATGTGACCCCTGTAACCCCTGTGATCCCATTTTGGGTCATGGGGTCATGAAATCTAAAATTTAGAATCCCAATTGGCCAAGGAGTCTGCACACAACTTTTCAGCCTTCTAGACCTTTTGGAACTGGAGAAGAAGATGAAAATAGGTTTTTAACAATGTGACCCCTGTGACCCCATTTGGGGTCATGGGGTCACGAAATCTACAATTTAGAATCCCCATTACCCAAGGAGTCTGCACACAACTTTTCAGCTCTCTAGACCTTTTGGAACTGGAGAAGAAGATGAAAATAGGTTTTTAACGATGTGACTCCTGTGACCCCATTTGGGGTCATGGGGTCACGAAATCTACAATTTAGCATCCCCATTACCCAAGGAGTCTGCACACAACTTTTCAGCTCTCTAGACCTTTTGGAACTTGAGAAGAAGTTGAAAATAGGTTTTTAAGGATGTGACCTCTGTGACCCCATTTGGGGTCTTGGGGTCACGGGGTCACGAAATCTACAATTTAGAATCCCCATTGGCCAAGGAGTCTGCACAAAATTTTTTAGCTCTGTGGAGTCATTGGTTCTGGAGAAAAAGTCGAAAAAGCGAAAAGTTTACGGAAGGATGGACGGATGCCGGACACCATTCCATGCCCTAAGCTCATCGGGCCTTTCAGGCCTGATGAGCTAAAAATAGAGCCATGGGCTCTGTAGCTCATCAGGGTTTATATCGTTTAATGATGAAGACTGAAATAGATTTTTAGGTCATGGCTTGAGGCCCTTATTTTGGGCACCACAGGATCACCATATCGACAATTTAGAATCCCCATTGACTAAAGAGTATGCACACAATATTACAGCCTTCTAGGTCTCTTTGTTTAGGAGGAGAAGAAGAAAATATATTTTTAGGTCATGGCCTGTGAGGCCTTTATTTGAGGCCCCAGGGTTTCTAAATCTACAATTTAGAATCCCCATTAGCTAAAGAGTCTGCCCACAATATTACAGCCTTCTATGTATATTTGTTCTGGAGAAGATGAAAATAGGTTGTTAGGTCTTGAGAGGCCTTTACTTGGGGTCCTGAGCGGTCACCAAATCTACAATTAAGAATCCCCATTGACCTAATCGGAGCCGCTAATAATGTCAAGGTCATTCAACTCGACTGGTGTCTGCGTGTTCCTCAAATGAAGACTGGTACCAAATTTGAAGCTTAGGTGCAGCAGTTCATGAGGAATCGCGCTAACAACATTTTAAAAACTGGTTAAGGTCTCGTGGTGACCTTGAAGATGAGGTCAAGGTTACCCAAATCCACTGGTGTCTGCTTAATCCCCAAATTTGAAGACTCTAGGTGCAGCAGTTCATGAGATATCATGCTAACAACATTTGATAAACAATCAAATTCTTGTAGTGACCTTGAAAATTATATCAAGGTCACCCAAATCTACTGGTGTCTCCATTTTCTCAAGTGAGTATACCTTATTGATGAATCCTACAGAGTGATGCAAAAAGTATTCGGACGGTGACATTATTTTCATAGACTTGCATGTTAATGTTGTCTAGGATAAATAATTTTCATAAAATAAATTCTGGTTGGATCACTGTATAAACATTTTCAGCTTCATATAAAATCATCTGAGCTTGACGTACACATACTTTAGATTAAATTTTCTGACGACTATTTAACAAGTTTTATCTAATTTACCTACATAAGTACATTAACTAAAAACAGTTCCCAATGGAACTTCCCATAGATCGTCATGTTAAATGTTTTTACAACTTTGTATATATTTTAACCAAATTTATGTCATTCCAAATATAGAAAGCCAACAATTAAACATAAACTATGAGGTTGTAGCAAAGATGATTCCTCACAAACTTGATAAATGTGAATAGGATAGGACAATATGCAAATTATTTATCCTAGACTAAATTAATATTTAAGTCTACGGAAATAATGTTGAATACTTTTTGCATCCCTCTATACTATAAGTGGAAAATTGTTCACAAAGACCTGACCAAAACCAAATGAACATTTCACCATAGCCCTCAACACACTGAGACCTCCTGCCACGCGCTTACTTTAATGAAATTTACAGATCTAAGTCTCCATTCATCAAAGAATATATTGTCAAAAATTGAGACCTCTAGCATTATTGGTTCTTAAGGTGAAAATAACAACTTTAAATTTCACCCCTGCCAAGCCTTTTTTTCCAGAGTTGGCTAATGAAATTTACAAATCTGAGTCTCCATCTATCAAAGATCGTATTTCCAAAATTTGAACTTCATAGCATTGTTTGTTCTTGAGGAGAAGTCGTTTAAAGAAATTAGGATGGACCCTCCTGCCACGCCCATATTTGATTGGGGGTCAAGTCCAAATGAACAAACTTGAAACCTCATATTATAAAGATGATATTCTGAAAATTCAGCTTCATATGCCAACTGGTTTCAGAGAAGAAGTCGTTTAAAGGTTTTAGGGAAACTTCCTGCCACGCCCATATTTGAGAGGGGATAGAGATAAAATGTACAATCAGTCTGATCAAAATCGACGTTTTTCTGTGGAATAAAAATTGCAAAATAGTGCATCTACCAGGATACGAACTCATATCAGTCGTAGGTTCCACGCCAAAGCGTCTGATAACAGCCCGTAGACTCGTGAGCCCAATTCAAAAGACGCCTAACAAATGCTTTTGGTGTGAGAAGCTAGGGGCAGATAACTCCAAACAGCTATTCTTTGGTCTGTTCCGAATGCTTTCAAGACAGTGACTGTTTAAAAACTGTTGTGATAGGTCAGCTATTTGACTGGGCTTTGACTGTGCTAAACTGGTTTGGAACATTTGACCTTGTGGAGAGGAATCTACAGAACCTGTTCGTATCCCGGTAGATGCATAATTTTACAAATTTAAATTCTCCGAACAAGGTTGATTTTGATCAGACTGAAAATAAGATCCCCTAGGTGCAAGCTTTGGGGGTGTAGCGGTTCTGGAGGAGAAGTTGAAAATGTCAAAAGTTTAAGGACGATGCCAGGCGGACACCGGACCCCGGCCCATGCCATAAGCCCATCTGGCTTTTACAGGCCCGATGAGCTAAAAATAGAGCCATGGGCTCTGTAGCTCATCAGGATTCATTGATTCATTATCTAAGGTTGAATATCTAAGTTATTTCTAGTAATACATTGTTAACAAGCAAATAATAGGTTTTTAGATTTTGATCCTTGTGATCACAGGGTCACCAAATCTACAATTTAGAATCCCTATTGGCCAAGGAATCTGTACACAATATTTCAGCCTTCTTGAGCTTTAGGCCACACTTTTTTTTTTACTTGGTTTACGGATCCGCCGACCCTAAATTTTGCTGAAGTGGAAAAAAAAAAAAAAATTCAAATTTGCCCTTTTCAAATTACCGCCGACCACATTTTTAAAATACTGATTGAATATACATACAATATACTGACACAACCTTTCCATTTAAACGAATAGAACATATTTCAACTAATAAAATCTTGCATCTGACAACGTACGGGTGACAACAGAAGAATTATTAAAAGTCTTTTTAAATAATAAGTTTCAGGAGAGTCATTATTTTGACTAACAATAAGCTACATGGAAATTTTCTACATAACCATTGCTTGAAAGATCTTTTATAAATATCCCCATGCTCACAGACGTACACAAATGATGATGGCATATTGATAGGGCCGATCTATTTTGCTTGAGGGATGATAGGTGATAAAACTTTTGCCTAAAATAAAAGTTCCCATGAGCTTAGTTTATTTCAGGATTAGGGGCCATACTTGTGAAATAAAGTTATTTTTTTGTGATTCATCATGAAATAATTTTAAAAATCAAGCAAACAGATTTTGACAGAGTACTAAGAAATGCACTAACAACCTGCCTCCCCCATTCCTTAAAAGTCTAGTCCGTTTGGCGGGAGAATTCTATAAATAGAACAGAAGTGATGAAATATGTTTGAAGGCCAATGTTTTGATTAAAATAATGGTTTTTTTTATTTTAGGAATTTGTAAATGGATTTTTGATGACTACACTGTAAAAATGAAGTTTTTTTTAATTGGAATTTTGTAATTTTCTACACAGAATTCTGAGGTGGTTTTTCATAAAGAATTGTATTAGTTTATTTGTAACATGTCATTATATAGGCCTTTAAAAAGATGGCTAAAATAGACAGGTTTCTCAAATTAACCTTTTATTTCATTGTTACCAATAATAATTATTCAATATATACTTATAACAGGAATTTTCTACCATTTATTAGATTTGATATATTTTGCAGAAGATTCAATAGTGTACTATTTTAAAATTGTTTAATATTTCATGTGCATTTTATGCAAATGTTTTAATGAAAATTTATCGACATACAAGTGACAGTTTTGTCAACTTAACATCTATTTTGAGATATATCCTGTCAGAGGAAAACTGTAAGCAAACATTATTAAACCAACAACAAACACCTTTTACAGCAGTGATGTTTTTTTTAACCAGTCTACTTTTACTGAAAGCAACTTTGCAACAAAAAAAACGAAATCCTTTTTTTTTTTTTTTCCCTACCTAACGACGTTGAAATTCTTGTTGAAAATCCGTAAACCAAAAAATAAAAAAAGTCTGGCCTTATGAACTGGAAAAGAAGATGAAAATATGTTTTGAAGGTCTTGACCCCTGTGACTCAATTTGGGGTCACAGGGTCACCAAATCTATAATTTAGAATACCCATTGACCAAGGAGTATGCACATAAAATTTCAGTCATTTCAATTTCTGGAGTCTTTGGTTCTGGATAAGAAGTTGAAAAAGCGACAAGTTTACAGACAGATGGACGCCATGCCATAAGCCCATCTGGCCTTTCAGGCTAAAAACGACTGTTTTGCTCTTGTAGCCCTTATTTGGGCAGGTTATTATTGGGGTGACTGGATCACAAAATGTTCAATTTAGAATCTACATTAGACAAGAAGCTGTGAACAACATTTCAGGTTTTGTACTGGATAAGATGAAAATAGTTTTTATGGTGTTACCCCGTCATCCATTTTGTGACAATATATTTGTATCAAGTTTAAAAACATATGAAATTTACAAGTCTTATTAAGTCAACCATCCAAGATCATATTCCCAAAAATTTAGCTTTATAGCATTCCTGGTTCTTGAGAAGAAGCTGTTTAAGATTTTAGAATGGATTCCCTGCCACGCCCATATTTGATAGGGGGTCCAAATGGACAAACTTGAAACCATAAATACTACTGGGTAATGCACAACTCACCTTGTAACCGAACAACAATAGGAATTTTCAGCTGTAGTTCTGATGCTGCTGCTACGATACCCTGAGCAATGATGTCGCATCTCATTATTCCACCAAAAATATTCACCAGAATTGCATGCACCTGCAAAAGAATAGCCAAACTGTCTCAAAACTAAACAACTGTTAGTCGATACTACGGCAATTTTCCCAAATCAAATCAAGACAGATTTACCGGTTTTAATCATTTGGTCAATAGTCTGATCCTCAGACATTGCATAATGAAATAGTTGTACGTTGACCATGAAAATGTGCGCTGTTGGAAATTTGAAAGGAATGAATGGTCCAAGTTGCATTAAAAAGAAAATAACCATTAGTTTGTAGCTATAAAACCCACAGAGTCCACATAATGACTAAATGACTTGAGTCTCCATATAAGAAAGATGTTATTCTGAAAATTTGGTCTTCCTATGCCAAAAGGTTTTGGAGAGAAGTCGTTTTCAGAACGCCCCCATAATTGAGATGGGGTCAGGATCCCCTTGGTGCAAGGTACATCACCACAAAATGTCAGCTTTGACGGTGCAACGGTTCTGGAGGAGAAGCCGAAATGTAAACAGTTTACAGACGACGGTCCATGGTATCAATGCTAAAAATAGAGCCATTGGCTCTGTAGGTCATCAGTGTTTGAATAATAATAATAAAAAACTAGGACTGCCATTGCAGTACTTAGGTCTTCAAGACTTCTGCTTGACCTTGAACTCCAGGTTTGACTCTCGGTTATTCATCAATTTCTCTGCTTTAAAATGAGCTATCAAATATGTCTCTATCTTCAATAGTTTTTTTACAAAAAATATCCAAAGACAATAACCCTCTGAAACCCTCACTCATTAATGGACCCCTACATGATCTAAAAGTTACATTTTTAAAATGCTGTAACATGGACAGGTTTTGATCTAGAGTTGAGGTTGATAGATTCATATAACCAACATTCTTTCAGCTACCAAATGAGCTATTGTATGAGTATCTATGTATTGCCAATCTCGAGAAGAAGATTTTTGAAGAAGTCTATTCCATGTAACACGTCATCGCCTACATTTTGGTGATAGTTTTGTGCAATTATCTTGATAAGTTTTCGAGATATTGCAATTTGAATTTTTTTTCACGTTTTGAGTAACCTCCCCTTTTAGAGGCCGAAAATCAAAAATAGAGCCATGGGCTCTGTAGCTCATCAAGATTTGCTTTATTATCTAAGGTTGAATATCTAAGTTATCTCAAGTAATACATTGTTAACAAGCAAAAAATAGGTTTTTAGATCATGACCCGTGACCTGTATTTGGAGTCACAGGGTCACAAATCCTACAATTAAGAATCATCTTTGACTAAAGAGTCTCTACACAACTTTTCAGCTCTCAAGACCTTTTGGAACTGGAGAAGAAGAGGAAAATAGGTTTTTTGGGTTGTGACCTCTGTGACCCCATTTGGGGTCACGGGGTCAAGAAATCTACAATTTAGAATCCCCATTGGCCAAGGAGTCTGCACACAACTTTTCAGCTCTCTAGACCTTTTGGAACTGGAGAAGAAGATGAAAATAGGTTTTTAAGGATGTGACCCCATTCACCCCAAATGGGATCACAGGGTCACGAAATCTACAATTTAGAATCCCCATTGGCCAAGGAGTATGCACACAACTTTTCAGCTCTCTAGACCTTTTGGAACTGGAGAAGAAGATGAAAATAGGTTTTTAAGGATGTGACCCCTGTGACCCCATTTGGGGTCACGGTGTCACGAAATCTACAATTTAGAATCCCCATTGGCCAAGGAGTATGCACACAACTTTTCAGCTCTATAGAACTTTTAGAACTGGAGAAGACGACGAAAATAGGTTTTTGGGGATGTGACCTCTGTGACCCCATTTGGGGTCACAGGGTCACGAAATCTACAATTTAGAATCCCCATTGGCCAAGGAGTCTGCACACAACTTTTCAGCTCTCCAGACCTTTTGGAACTTGAGAAGAAGATGATAATAGGTTTTTAAGGATGTGACCCCTGTGACCCCACTTGGGGTCACAGGGTCACGAAATCTACAATTTAGAATCCCCATTGGCCAAGGAGTCTGCACACAACTTTCAGCTCTCCAGACCTTTTGGAACTTGAGAAGAAGATGATAATAGGTTTTTAAGGATGTGACCCCTGTGACCCCACTTGGGGTCATGGGGTTACGAAATCTACAATTTAGAATCCCCATTAGCCAAGGAGTCTGCACACAATTTTTCAGCTCTCTAAACCTTTTAGAACTGGAGAAGAAGATGAAAATAGGTTTTTAAGGATGTGACCCCTGTGACCCCATTTGGGGTCATGGGGTCACGAAATCTACAATTTAGAATCCCCATTGGCCAAGGAGTCTGCACACAACTTTTCAGCTCTCTAGACCTTTTGGAACTGGAGAAGAAGATGAAAATAGGTTTTTAAGGATGTGACCCCTGTGACCCCATTTGGGGTCATGGGGTCACGAAATCTACAATTTAGAATCCCCATTGGCCAAGGAGTCTGCACATAAAATTTCAGCTCTGTGGAGTCATTGGTTCTGGAGAAGAAGTCGAAAAAGCGAAAAGTTTACGGATTGACGGACGGACGGATGGACGGACTGACGGATGGACGGACGCCGGACACCATACCATGCCATAAGCCCATCGGGCCTTTCAGGCCTGATGAGCTAAAAATCGGATTTGCGTACGCCAGGAGCTTAAACCTAGGCCCATCAACTCTACCAATTCCATTGACATAGGTGTAGTCAATTTTGTTGTAAACGAGACACAAACAGAGTTAGGTCTCTGTAAATTTATTGGCCGAAAATCTGCATTTTCAAAAAGTTAAATTTTCAAAATGCTGTAACCCGAAAACGGTTTGATCTAGAGCAGTGGTTGATAGATTCATTTCTAAGATGCCCAGCGGTTAGAACAATCGAAAAAAAAATAGAGCCATGGGCTCTGTAGCTCATCAGGACTTCATTGATTTACTATCTAAAGTTGTATATTTAAGTTATTTAAGTTATTGTTTACAAGCAAAAGATAGGTTCTTAGATCTTGACCACTGTCACCCCATTTGGGGTCACGGGGTCACATAATCTACAATTTAGAATCCCCATTGGCCAAGGAGTCTGCACACAACTTTTCAGCTCTCTAGCCCTTTTGGAACTTGAGAAGAAGATGAAAATAGGTTTTTAAGGATATGACCCCTGTGACCCCATTTGGGGTCACGGGGTCACATAATCTACAATTTAGAATCCCCATTGGCCAAGGAGTCTGCACATAACTTTTCAACTCTCTAGCCCTTTTGGAACTGGAGAAGAAGATGAAAATAGGTTTTTAAGGATGTGACCCCTGTGACCCCATTTGGGGTCACTGGGTCACAAAATCTACAATTTAGAATCCCCATTGGCCAAGGAGTCTGCACACAACTTTTCAGCTCTCTAGAACTTTTGGAACTGGAGAAGAAGATGAAAATAAGTTTTGAAGGATGTGACCCCAGTGACCCCAGTTGGGGTCACGGGGTCACATAATCTACAATTTAGAATCCCCATTGGCCAAGGAGTCTGCACACAACTTTTCAGCTCTCTAGACCTTTTGGAACTGGAGAAGAAGATGAAAATAGGTTTTTAAGGATGTGACCCCTGTGACCCCATTTTGGGTCACGGGGTCACATAATCTACAATTTAGAATCCCCATTGGCCAAGGAGTCTGCACACAACTTTTCAGCTCTCTAGACCTTTTGGAACTGGAGAAGAAGATGAAAATAGGTTTTTAAGGATGTGACCCCGGTGACCCCATTTGGGGTCACGGGGTCACATAATCTACAATTTAGAATCCCCATTGGCCAAGGAGTCTGCAAACAACTTTTCAGCTCTCTAGAACTTTTGGAACTGGAGAAGAAGATGAAAATAAGTTTTTAAGGATGTGACCCCGGTGACCCCAGTTGGGGTCACATAATCTACAATTTAGAATCCCCATTGGCCAAGGAGTCTGCACACAACTTTTCAGCTCTCTAGACCTTTTGGAACAGGAGAAGAAGATGAAAATAAGTTTTTAAGGATGTGACCCCGGTGACCCAATTTGTGGTCACAGGGTCACGAAATCTACAATTTAGAATCCCCATTGGCCAAGGAGTCTGCACACAACTTTTCAGCTCTCTAGAGCTTTTTGAACTTGAGAAGAAGATGAAAATAGGTTTTTAAGGATGTGATCCCAGTGACCCCATTTGGGGTCACGGGGTCACGAAATCTACAATTTAGAATCCCCATTGGCCAAGGAGTCTGTACACAACTTTTCAGCTCTCTAGACCTTTTGGAACTTGAGAAGAAGATGAAAATAGGTTTTTAAAGATGTGACCCCAGTGACCCCATTTGGGGTCACGGGGTCACGAAATCTACAATTTAGAATCCCCATTGGCCAAGGAGTCTGCACACAACTTTTCAGCTCTCTAGACCTTTTGGAACAGGAGAAGAAGATGAAAATAAGTTTTTAAGGATGTGACCCCGGTGACCCAATTTGGGGTCACAGGGTCACGAAATCTACAATTTAGAATCCCCATTGGCCAAGGAGTCTGCACACAACTTTTCAGCTCTCTAGAGCTTTTGGAACTTGAGAAGAAGATGAAAATAGGTTTTTAAGGATGTGACCCCAGTGACCCCATTTGGGGTCACGGGGTCACGAAATCTACAATTTAGAATACCCATTGGCCAAGGAGTCTGTACACAACTTTTCAGCTCTCTAGACCTTTTGGAACTGGAGAAGAAGATGAAAATAAGTTTTTAAGGATGTGACCCCGGTGACCCCATTTGGGGTCACAGGGTCACGAAATCTATAATTTAGACTCCCCAGTGGCCAAGGAGTCTGCACACAACTTTTCAGCTCTCTAGACCTTTTGGAACTGGAGAAGAAGATGAAAATAAGTTTTTAAGGATGTGACCCCGGTGACCCCATTTGGGGTCACAGGGTCACGAAATCTACAATTTAGACTCCCCATTGGCCAAGGTGTCTGCACACAACTTTTCAGCTCTCTAGACCTTTTGGAACTGGAGAAGAAGATGAAAATAAGTTTTTAAGGATGTGACCCCGGTGACCCCATTTGGGGTCACAGGGTCACGAAATCTACAATTTAGACTCCCCATTGGCCAAGATGTCTGCACACAACTTTTCAGCTCTCTAGACCTTTTGGAACCGGAGAAGAAGATGAAAATAAGCTTTTAAGGATGTGACCCCGGTGACCCCATTTGGGGTCACAGGGTCACGAAATCTACAATTTAGACTCCCCATTGGCCAAGGAGTCTGCAAACAACTTTTCAGTTCTCTAGACCTTTTGGAACTTGAGAAGAAGATGAAAATAGGTTTTTAAGGATGTGACCCCAGTGACCCCATTTGGGGTCATGGGGTCACGAAATCTACAATTTAGAATCCCCATTGGCCAAGGAGTCTGCACACAACTGTTCAGCTCTCTAGACCTTTTGGAACTGGAGAAGAAGATGAAAATAGGTTTTTAAGGATGTGACCCCGGTGACCCCATTTGGGGTCACAGGGTCACGAAATCTACAATTTAGAATCCCCATTGGCCAAGGAGTCTGCACAAAACTTTTCAGCTCTCTAGAGCTTTTGGAACTGGAGAAGAAGATGAAAATAAGTTTTTAAGGATGTGACCCCGGTGACCCCATTTGGGGTCACTGGGTCACGAAATCTCCAATTTAGACTCCCCATTGGCCAAGAAGTCTGCACACAAATTTTCAGCTCTCTAGACCTTTTGGAACTTGAGAAGAAGATGAAAATTATAGGTTTTTAAGGATGTGACCCCAGTGACCCCGTTTGGGGTCACGGGGTCACGAAATCTACAATTTAGAATCCCCATTGGCCAAGGAGTCTGCACATAAAATTTCAGCTCTGTGGAATCATTGGTTCTGGAGAAGAAGTCGAAAAAGCGAAAAGTTTACGGATGGACGGATGGACGGATGGACGTGCGGACGGTACGATGGACGGACGCCGGACACCATGCCATGCCATAAGCCCATCGGGCCTTTCAGGCCTGATGAGCTAAAAATAGAGCCATGGGCTCTGTAGCTCATCAGGGTTTATATTGTTTAACGATGAAGACGGAAATAGATTTTTAGGTCATGGCCCTTGAGGCCCTTATTTGGGGCACCACAGGTCACCAAATCTACAATTTAAAATCTCCATCGGCTAAAGAGTCTACACACGATATCATAGCCTTCTAGATCTTTTTGTTCTGGAAAGAAGATTAAAATAGGTGTTTAGGTTATGGCCTGTGAGGCCTTTATTTGGGGCCCCAGGGTCACCAAATCTACAATTTAGAATCCCCATTGGCTAAAGAGTCTTCACACAATACCTTCTAGGTCTTTTTTTTCTAGAGAAGAAGATGAAAATAGGTTTTAAGGTCATGGCCTTTATTTGGGGCCCTAAGGTCACCACATCTACAATTTAGAATCCCCATTGGCTGAACATAATATTACAGCCTTCTAGGTCTTTTTGTTCTGGAGAAGAAGATGAAAATAGGTTTTTATTAAATTCTGGTTGGATCACTGTCAAGATTCTCATAGACAATTCTCAGACGACAATTCAACAACTGTTATCAAAATTACGTATATATGTACCGGTACATTAAATAAAAGCAGTTCCCATAGAATGCCATGTTAAATGTTTTACGACTATGTTTATATTTTGATCAAATTTGTGTCACCCCCAATATAGAAAACCGAAAATTAAACGTAAATAAAGGTTGTAGCCAAGATGATTCCTCACAAAAGTGATGAATGTGAATAGGATTGAACAATATTCCTATCTTTAAAAATGAGGTGAGTTGAAGTTTAAAGCCGCCCTCAAGAGTATTTCACTTATATCGCGGCTGCTAGTATTATGGCAGGGAGAAAGGTCCCTTAGTATCAACGTGATATTAGTGGCATTAGTAACATTTAAAAACAGAACGCACAACCCTCCTCTGCTCATTCAGCTAGGGGGTTGACGACTCTGCCCACCGGAGAGAACTGTCTGACCAAACCGAGCACGCTCCGCCGAGAGCCTGTCGAGTTGGTAATGACGAATGAACGTGCTAGGCTGGCTCCAGATAGCAGCGGAGCAGATCTCTTCGATGGGCAGGGCCGCTGCGTACGCCTTAGACGTCGCAACTGCCCTAACCGAATGAGCCTTGAGGTTACCCGGGGGCTCACGGCCCTTGTGAACATATGCAAGACAGATCGTCGAGACAATCCATCTTGATATGGTCTGCGTAGAAGCAGGTAAGCCCTGCTTACCTCCCCCTTATAAACCTAGGTCGGATTCTGTCTGTTGTTTTGTAGGTATCTTCTTTTCTTGGAATAACCTCTAATGAGGTCTTACTTCCGAGAATAACCCGGTATGAGGTTTTACTTTTGAAAGTAAGACCTGAACCTAAGGTTTTTTTTAAAGTAAGAACTGAACCTAAGGTTTTTTTTAAAGTAAGACCTGGAAATGCACTTAGAATAATTTTTCAGACTTGCAACGCAATAGCCAACAAGCAGCAATTATTATCGAAAATTATACACAGTTAAAAATTTCCAAGTTGAAATAGCTGGATTCGAACCTGGCACCCTTCGCTCTCTAAACTGGCTCCTTAGACCGCTCGGCTATGCAGACCGAGATGGTGAGTGGAGTTGAATCACTCCATTTATAGTCATACCGTCTTTGCCTCGATATAACGCAACCGAGGGCGACATACCCTTTATAAAAACACGATTTGGGAATCACAAATTATAAAATGTAATTTTTTACATTTGACGTTTATAAATAGGAAGAAAACATTCCTCCTTCGTCTTCTGCTTTTAAAATGGTCTAAGCGGAGGAATTAGGCCCTTTGAGCGTCCGAAACTATACCTCGTAAATTTTGATAGTTGACGGTTGATAAGCTAGAGAAAACACTCCTCCTCGGTCTTCTGCTCTGAGAATAACCTCAAGGTCGGGATAGCCCCTCGGGCTAACGCCCTCGGGGCTTTATCCCTCCCTTCAGGTTATTCTCAGAGTAGAAGACCTCGGAGTCATGTTTTCTCCTTAACGTAACAACAAAAGAGTTGCTCATCTCTACGGATGGAGGCCGTTCTTTTGAGATAGGCTCTCAGCGTCCTGCGCACGTCCAGAATGTGTGCGTGCGAGGCCTGAGACCCTGATGCAGCCGGTTGCCTAAGAGCCGGTAATTCTATTGGGGCCGAGACATGGAATGAGTGGGCCACTTTTGGCCGGTAGGAGTCTGGCAGTCTAATGCTGACTCTGTCCCTGTGGAAGACTGTAAGCTCGGGATTGGAGGACATAGCATGTATGTCTCCTACCCGTCTGCCAGACGCCACCGCCACTAGAAAAACTGCCTTCCAAGTAAGCAGTTGCAGCGATACTGCCGATAAATCCCTAAATTGCGGACCCGAGAGCCAATCCAGGACTATAGAAAGGTCCCAAACCAGGCTGGACCGCCTCACAGGAGGTCGGATCCTGTCCACGCCTGCTAAAAAACGCTGAACCAGAGGATGTACCCCCAAAAGGGCGCCGTCCACTGGCACATGAAAGGCTGAAATAGCCGTGGAGTAACCCCTGACAGTAGATGCGGCCAAGCCAGCATCTAATCTAGACTGCAGGAACTCCAAGACAAACACTAGATCTGCAGAAAAGGGATCGAGAACGTCCCTATCTGCACACCAGCGCGAATAGCAGGCCCATCTATCCTCATATTGTATGTTCGTTGAATCCCTCCTCGAAGCCAGTATTGTGTCTGCAACTCGTGCAGGAATACCGCTGTTTTGGAGGCGATTCCGGACAGAGGCCAGGCCACCCACTGCACCCTGGGGTTGGGGTGGGGGGCTCCGTCCTGGGACAGAAGTCCCGGTCGACACGGTAACAGAGCAGGTGGCATAGCCAGAGACCTGAGTACCTGTGGAAACCAAGTTTGCGCTGCCCACAGAGGTGTGATTAGCACCAGCAGACGCGGAGGATGAGTGGCTAGACGGGCCAGGACCTTGGAGATCAGAGGCACTGGTGGGAAGGCCCACAGAACTCTGTCTGTCCATTCCAGTTCGAATGCATCCTGGGATAGAGCCCGAGTGTCGGGTATCCTGGAGCAAAACTGGGGTATCTGAAAGTTCGTCCCTGACGCAAACAGATCCACCTGGAATGACCCGTATAACTGGGAGATAATCTCGAATATCTCTCGATCCAGTAGCCACTCGTGGGGGGCAAGGATCCGGCGAGACAGAGCGTCTGCTCGGACATTGTCCACCCCCGGCAAGTACACTGGCAGGACCTGGGTGTCGACTTCGTCGCACCAGAGGAAGAACTGCCATGTCTCCTCCAGGAGGGACGGGGAAACCGTCCCACCCTGTTTGAGAATGTAAGTCATGGCGGTCCTGTTGTCCATTTGGAGCCGGACCACCTGACCCTTCACCTGATCCCTCAGATGTTGCAGAACCAATCTGGCCGCCCTGAGCTCCAACACATTGATGTGTAATTGAGACTCGGCTTGTGACCACAGGCCTGAGACCGTAAGAGATCCCAGAACCCCGCCCCATCCCGTAAGGGAGGCGTCGGTCTGGATCGTCAGGGTCGGCACCGGAGGCTGCAGGGGGTAACCCCGAGTCAGGTGATCGACATTGGTCCACCATAACAGGTGTGGCAAGACCCACTCCGGAGTGACGAGCTGCTTCTCGTAAGACTCCGAGTGGGACCATAGACCCGCCAAAGCTTGTTGGACGGGCCTCATGCGGAGCCGGGACCTCCAAACCACGTCTACGGTCGCTGCCATGACTCCTAAGAGCTGGAGCCAGACTCGAGCCGTGTGGCATGGAGCACTGAGAAACGAGTTCACAGCCCCCAGTATCTTCGGGACCCGGTCCGGGGCCAGGGATACGATCCCCGGCTCCGTCTGAAACCTGGAGCCCAGGAAGACTAGGTCCCGTGACGGGGCCAGCTCCGACTTTTTGAGGTTCACGATCCAACCCAGCGAACTAACGTGTGTATGGCCTGGGTGGATTCGTGGTTTTGAAGCTGGGACAGCGCTCTGATGAGCCAGTCGTCCAGGTAGGGATGACAACACCTGCCCTGAGACCTGGCGACCTGAGCCGCTACCAGCATAAGCTTGGTGAATACCCTCGGAGCCGTTGAGATTCCGAAGGGTAACACCCTGAATTGGTAACACTTCCCGTCGAATGCAAACCTCAGAAATTGTCTGAATTCTGGGTGCATCGGAACATGAAGGTAAGCGTCTTTGAGGTCGATGGAGGATAGCCATTCTCCGACCTGCACTGACGAGATCACAGACCTTAGAGTCTCCATCTTGAACGATGGGACCTCTATGAGTTTGTTCATGATCTTTAGATTCAAGATGGGTCTGAACCCTCCGCCCTTCTTGGTCACCAGGAAGTGGAATAGTATCCGCTCTCTTCCTGGCCCACAGGCACTAGCTCTATCGCAGCCTTGCTCAGCAACGCTTTGATTTCTGAGCGGAGGATGTCCGCCTTCTCCGGCGCGGAGGGCACCTTCGTGTGCCGCACCCCGGTAAATGAAGGTGGACCGCGCTTCCACTGAGGCATATGGCCGTCCCTGAGCGTGGACAGGACCCAGGTGTTCGACGTGGCTTTCGCCCAAGCGTCTATGAACCTTGTCAATCGGCCGCCTACAGGGATCTTCCCCAACAAGCAAAAGGTGTCCGTCTCCGGCGGCACTCCGGCCCCCGGATTTTTGGACACCCCTAGCGGTACGGGAGGAGCTAGGAACCCTGGTTTGGTTTCCCGCGCCCCCGAAACCCCTGCTTGCCCGAAGGCTGCTGGAATTTCCCGCCTCGCTTTTTGGGACCCTTGCCCCTGCTCCCAGCCTGATGCAGACTAGCTGACATCCAGGCTGCCTTCCCCGTCGGCGCGGAGGAACGAGCAGGGGGAGGGTTGGACATGCGTGCGCGCTTGATGTCTGGATCCTGCACGGTAAGAACCCTAGAGGTCTCCCGGCAGGTCGTGACGACATCCGCAGTGTCCTTCAGTACCTGCTGAGCCCCTGGGAAAAGCACTGGGCCAATCCGAAAGGGTAGGTTCAGCAGGGACTGCTGTGTTGAAGGCATCCAAGTGGACACCGACAACCACAGCCGGCGCATTCCCACAACTGCGCTCATCATTTGGTTAGCGGCACTCCTTATCGAGTCCCGCGCCAAATGACCACCAACCGCGGTTAGCTGCCCGAGGAGCTCCGAGGAGGAATCTCCAGGGATCTCCACCTTCTGCGTTAACTGGACCTGCATGGAGGCCAGATACGCCTGGTGGATTGCAAGCTGAAGCTGTTGTCCCGCATTTCGGTACTGGTCCTCGAAGGACCGATACGAGGACTTCAGATCAGCTGCACCAGCAGTGAAGGGAGGCAGCCGCCGACCTTGTCGCCCGACCGAAGGTGAAACCTTCGGTCGTTGCAAGGAAACCGCGGTATATACACAGTCTCCCACCACCTTCCTCCCCCAGCTGATATCTCTTAGATAAGAAGCCTAGATCGGCCAGTGAACGAGTATCAGCTAGGAGAGGAGCGATCAGATCATCGACCAGTGAAGGGAGAATGCGGAGCCCCACTACGGGAGCCTTGCTTCGAGCGAAGGCCTCCCCCGACAAGCGGTAGTCCGATTCCTCTGGCTCGGGGACCGGGGCAACAACACCAGGAATAGCCTCGGCGATTAAGCCGCGAAGATCCCTGATGGCAGTGGCAGCCGATAAAGGGCCCGAATCCTCCCGAACCTCATCCACGTCCATGGACTCGATCCCGGATCTCCCCGAGAGGCGTGAGGCCAACTCGGAGTCGTCTAGGAAAGAGTCACGGGCGTGGACAAGAGAGCGAGAGAAGACGTCAGCTACCACTGGCTGTCCCGAGCCCCCAGCCCGAGGATCGACCTCGAGTGGGCCCCCCGAGACCTGGGTCTCGAGGGTGCTCGTGGGTCCCGCGTGCGGCCCGGACTGCATCGTCACTGGGACGACAGTCTCGGAGCACGGGGCAGGTGTCCGAGGACGCTGCACCTGGAGCAGAGGCGGCGCCTCGTAACCTGGGTTAGAAGCCTTACCCTGGGAACCTACTCCAACGAGCGGCACCAGGTTCGGCGGGGCCAGCGATCCCCCAGACGAGACCTGCCCGAAGCCAGGTGTCTGAGGGGGCTGGTGTGTTTGTGTTATGGTAACCTGGGGCTCCATACTCCGCAGCTCGCGAGCCGGAAGCTGAGCGCCCCGAGGAGACCCCGTGCCTCGGACGAGTCCGACACCGAGATCTCCCCTGGTACCATGAGGTGCATCAGGTTCATGACTCGAGGTCCGGAACTCCGTACGGAGCCCCGAGACCGCCGAGTCAATCATGACCTTCATTTGCTGTGTAATGATTTGCGTGAATTGCGTCATATCAACAGGGTTAAAATTAGCATTTTGTAAGTTAGGTTGTTGAGGGGAGGGAGGGCGGATGAAATCCCCGGCTGAGGACCCCCGCTGGTCCTCGACCGAGTCGGGCTCGGATGACGAATCATCGAGACCCGACCTGGCCGAGGATACCGTAGCGGAGGCCGAAGCCTTAACCTTCTTACCGCTTACTTTCTTAACTGGTGACTTCTTCACCTTTTTAGCCTTAGACGGGGGGTCAAGCTTGGTGTTGTCCCGTCCGCTCTCCAAAGCCTCGGAGAAGAACTTTAAGTCAACATCCCTCCTTGATCTGGCCTTGGGGGTAAAGGCCTGACAAATCCCACAGTAGAGTGGGTGATGAAAGTCAGAGGCCAAACACTTGAGGCACTCATCATGGGCGTCGGTGATAGACACCGGCCCTTTACATTGGGCACAAGGCTTGAAAGGCTAGAAGCAAAATAGCCAAATCAAGACGTGCACATGCAACATGTGTATATATATAAATATTTTTAAAATATATATATACTAAATACATGGGGGAATTGCAATGTAAATGTTTTTGTAAACATGCATGTAAAAAACATGAGCAGAGGCGAATGGCAAAATGCGAAGTAAAATGTAAACAAGCATGGCCACACCCCTAACATCACTGAAACAAATAGAACATGAAATATGAATAATTTGCTTGCAGGCCAGTGGGCGATTCGAAATACTCACCGAAAACGAATCTAGAACCCAAATATGATAATATAAAAATGTGGAAAGCCCAGATCTGACCAAATTCCACGATCAAAACAAATCGATCGAGAAAAAATGGCCGCCATCTTGGGTCGACTTTCCCGCCCTACGCGAGAAAGCAAGTTACAAATACACGAAATCTAGTACTAAAACCTATAAGCCATTCGACCCTACTGTAGAAAAGGTAGAAGTTACCACACATACAGCTTTGTTATGGGCCATTTTCTTTCGATTGTACGTACTCAGCGAAACAAAACTTCGTGAAAAACTTCGTGCGTCTAGTCAGTTCAATGACAGGATGAAAAGTGGTGAGATTAGAGTTATCCGCCCCTGGTTGCATGACAACCGTAAGGGGTGGGGCTCGAAAGGGGTGACCCAAAGTACGTTTTTTTAGTTTTTTAACTATTTTTAAGTGGAAAATATAGTTACAACCTGTCACATATCAAAAATCAAGGATTTTATGCAATAAGTACCCCAAGGAGGATCCCTTCTGAAAAAGAATGTCACAAATTTGGCTCAAAAGAGCTTAGAATGCGAAGAATCCCGTATAGAAATGATCTCACCAAAGAGTTCCTTATAGAAAAGATCGTAGGAGGAATCACACATGAAAAACAAATCTCTCTTTCTGTCACATTCAGTCAATATCAAGTACCGGTACAGAAGTAACGTGAAGGTTAAGTTCAAATCATAACAAGGAAAAATGGAGGTAACTCACAGGGAAAACAATGCAGACCACTAAAAAAATTATTATATTATATTTTTTTTCTCTGTATATATATATACACACCTGTATATATGTACACCTCTCCTCAAGTCGAGGATTAAGGCAACCCAATACAGAGGAAAGTTTACTCAATAATTATGTACCTTTTGTTGAGATCACTTCATTTCAGTAATAGTGGCGTGCTACAGCCCCTTCCAAGTAAAGCGAAACAAAGTGTAAATTTTGTTTACATCTTTGGTCAAATTTTCAACCTTGGCGTTAAAACTCCTCATAGGCACAACACACTATAGGTGACTTCCATTCTAATTGTGAAGTTTATATCTTTCAAAATATGCTCTGGAAATGGTGTAGTGTGGATGGATACCATGCCATGTGCCCATGAGCTAAAAATCAGCAATTTAAGGGTGAAATTAAGAATTTGACAAAGTATAAGGGATGTTCCATACATAACAGGAATACCAACTGAACAGTCGATGAAGATTATCAAACATTAGGTTTATACCTGCATGAAGGTTGTATATTCAAAGAGACATCTCACACAGGTGTAATCAAGCTAACATTATAGTTCAGCAAACCTTTGGGTCTGATGTGATGAGTCTGAAGGCCTCAGTGACCTGCTGGGATGTGGCTCCCCCTCCCACATCCAGGAAGTTGGCTGGGGTTCCTCCATGCAGTTTGATGATATCCATTGTAGCCATAGCTAACCCTGCTCCATTCACTGAAAAATGCACATACACTATTACATCACTTTCAGTATATTGCCAACACTACACCCTTGTAAACCTGCTTGGTTTTATGTGGACACAATAAAATAAATTCTGTTGATATGGGTTCTGCAATTATATGATTATTATAACAAAGTCAACAACTAACCAAGACAGCCAATGCTGCCATCAAGACCAATGTAGTTGAGATCTGCCTCAGCAGCTCGCTGGTCTCGCTCATCCTCCTGACTCCAGTCACGCTTGGAGAAAATGTCACTCTGTCGATATGACGCGTTGTCATCAAAGTTCAGCTTGCAGTCCATACAGTACACTAAGAGTAAAGAAAACAATGTCATGAAACCTACAATGAAAAATGACCATTGTACAGCTAATATTTTAAATATTGACATGCTTTGATACTTTACTCTTCAAAAGACTAGTACTGTATAAACTAATTATTTGAGGTAGTTTAAAATCTAAGTCCCCCACCTCAATAAATCAATAGGTCAAGATCAACATATGTATAAAGTTAATGCAAGTGGTCCATACAGTTTCAGAGGTGTTTTCATTTTTGTGCACTGTTCAAATCATTGTTGATCAAATTCTTGGTGACGTTCATCTATCATTTTAACATTCAGCTCAAAAACTGCAAGAAAACAAACAAACGAAAAGTTTACGGACAGATGAACAGACGGCTGGACGGCTGGACGCCATGCCATGCCAGTAGTCCATCAGGTCTTTCAGGCCTGATGAGCTAAAAATTGTGTTCGTCATTGGAGTTATTACTGACAATATGAATCATCACTGCCCAGTCTGGGGTCACAAATTTGTTCTTAAAACTGAAACTTAAATTGGATCAAAGGGTTAACATGGCCTAAACCATTATCTCATGACCTTGACCGTTAACATTTGACCTTCAAGGTCACAAAATCAATGATCACTTTTCATTTTGTCACAATCATGTAATTATTCAAAGTGTTAACGGTAAAGGTAAGGCATATTCACAAGTGCATGCTTAAGTTTTGACCTTTGACGAATTTTAGCGCAAAACTTTTTAAAATCTTAGTCCTCCTCCATAGTTGATATAAACCAAATAAGAGCCTAATAGTAATAGCACAACAACTTTTGAAGCTATCATGTTTACTTGAGTTTGTGTAGTAATTTTTGAACTCATGACCTTGATCTTTGACCTTGAATGTGAACATGCAGGATTGGGAAAGGTAGGAGCCATGGGTCATTTTGCACATTGGATGTCAAATTTTGACCAACCTACAACAAATTGCAATTAAAGCAATTTTTTTGTTTTTAAATCTATGACATTTACTGATCAATATAACAAAAGTATAGGAAAATATAGTGAACGATAATTTGTTTATGATTCTATGAAATTAGGGTATGTGTTTTATCCTCGTTTGATTTTCAGAAATGTTATATCACATTCATTTCTAGTTGATAAGACATCGTTAAATTTTAGCAGATTACTTCCTTAATTTACATAAAATTATCAATTTTCATCATCACTCATATTTTGGAGAAGTATTATGGAAATTATTTAAATAATACGTAATGTGGTTGCCATGGAAATGCCGGAGTACCCCCCTAAAATGGTTCGAAAATGTTCACTTCACGCATTTAAAACAGATTCCTTCATTCAGTATAAATATCTCCTAGCATATGTTAAGAATAGAATAAAATACACAAACTTGAAATCTACAGTGAGTTTAATATAAATTTTAGCATGAAATATGTGATACTTAATTACTTATATATACAAAAACATGCCTTTAGACTTGATCGACCGTTGCTTCAACGTCTATTCCCTCTGAATATCACATACATCTTAATAAGTGACAAGTTTAAGGAACTATATCTATTGACACTGTGTGCATTACCATATCAATTAACATGAAATTCCAACACTATGATGTTTTGTTTCAATAATCATCTGAATACACTATTTTGAATACACATGTTTATGTATTCTAATCTAGAGAGTCAATATCTTTTTTCATTAAATTCGCACAATTTGTCCCAGACACTCTCCGCATGTTGTACAGCAGGACAGTCCATGTTTCCGACATGTACATTTGGAGGACACACAATCAGTCTTACAGTTACAATGTATAATTTTGAGTAGCTGTTGTGGAGCTGGCGGTTTGTCCATTTTGACAGGAGCCAAGAATCCATTCTTGTTTTCCCATCCCCATTCCAGAGGATTCATATCAGCTGGTCGTTCTCCCATCCACTCTCGTACTTGCAAGTATACACGTTGAGAGTGAAATTTGGCGGCAGAAGAAGATGGCAGGAGTGTCTGAGCTTGAACAAAGGTGTGGTTTGTTGCTACTTTTTCACAGAACCGGAGATGACGCAAGTGATCTAGTGTTGTTCCACTGCAGCCATTGTACACTGCTACCATTGCTGCCTCGCCAGATCTGATTATGTCAGCCATGTTGGTTTTCCTTGTGAAAACAGCTTCATGGTCTTTAAATGTTTTGTCAACTAGTAGCTTTTTTAGTGCCATACCTTTTCCATTTCCAAAGACACAACTTGTGGTATCACAGCCTAGAAAAGCATGAACAAACAGGAGGTATTTGCACACATCATCACCAAGTATGTTCTTCAAGTCATTGATGTTCCAAACTTTTGTACTATTTTTTTACATTTGATTTTGCTTCTGGAATGAAGAACAGTTCATGTGAATCACAGTTGGCATGGTAGCACATCAGGATCAGCAAATGCGTATCATCCACTGCAAGGATAGTTGTACGACTCAAAGAACTTTCAATGGCTGTTTGTACAATCAAGAGATAGATTGAGATCTCCATAGACATGTTTGACTGTACATCCCTTGTTTTCAAGTTCCTCTCCAAGTAGATGAATGAATCTCTGCTTATTGCTTGGATTAGATAGGAAATCCTCCTTTGATGTACAGATGACCATGCTGGGCTTGAAGTTGATTTTAGCACCTTGAACACCAAAGCGGCGCATGTGAGCTGTATTTTTGGTTGAAGGTCCGTCCTTGTATCCATCAACGACGATGGTCAGGTTGCCATACTTTCTTGTGACATAGTCTGTATATATTGCCAGTATAAAGTCATAACTTATGTCCGGCAAATAGACCGATTTCTGCATCCCTTGTCATAAGTGTATCCTCTTGGCCATACAACCCAATGAAGCAAAGCTCCCCCATCTAATACGTAGTCTGTGTTGATTTCAGCAGCAGGTTTTTGCCACTCCGGTTTCTTCAAATGTGTCCACGGAGCTTCGGCAAGTGAAGGTTATTAGCCACTCGTGCTAATCCTGAGGTTTCAAACAGTGTAGATGGAACATTGCACAACTCATATTGAAATACTGAAGACAGATCTTCCCCAAGATTTTTGGCTGTTGCTATCAGGCGTTATAAAAGAAGCTGTAGATCTATGTGTACCGTATATTACTGTGTATAAGACGATCCCCTTTTCTCAGATCCCGAAAATCCGGTAAAAAACATGTATCTCATACATAAGGCGACCCCCATTCTAGTAATCATGGAATCAGGTCGAGATGCCATGAAGGCAAACACGTTGGTAGGTTTGATAACGGTAAGTTGATACCGGTAATTTTGTAAATAACATGATATAAATGTTTTGTTATGAATGTTTGTTTTTAAAAGAAATTGTTTTAAATGTATGTTTTAATAAGAAATATAAACGTTTTCTTACGGTGTTTGTTCTTATTTTTTAATGATATGTCATTTTCTTGTCAGTTCAAGCGAGATTAGAAACACTACAGTCAACAATCTATCGTAAATTATTCCACTCGCCATGTTATAAAATCTTAACAAAGCTGATACTCCGTACACAGATTTAGAAGTCACTTCAGTGATTACATGATGAAAATGGTATGAAGAGCTTTAATAACCAAGGTTGATTGCGCATGCCCGAAGCCAAGCAAGATTTAATGTCTAGATTTCTATCGTAGTGTTGAATTGAAATGTAAATATTTGTCCCTTCTTATAAACAAAGTTAACCCTTAACTTGCGAATCCCGGAATTATCCGGGCGGGCTATAAGCGATTCCGAGGTACCTCAATACGGATCCCGGATCGCTTACTTAGAAGAATTCACGGCTGTCTAAGTACTTTTATATCCCCCATACCGGGTCCCGAGTCGATTGTTTCCGCGACTCGCTGCATGAGAATAAAGCTTTGTTCAGTGTCTGGTCAGAACGTCCAGCAAAATTCACACCAATTTGCGTGTGCATTGTTGACCTGTAACGCATCGATAATTAGCTTTACAAAAGGCCAATTATGTCGGGCTTAGCCCCCGAAGCATTAATTCGCTTGAGGCTATTTTCACCCACGTGTTTGTATTGCGTCGGGTTTGCCTCGCCCGAGACTGCTATCTGCCTCGCATCTCGCGAGACGGGGAAAAAAATCGCTAACTCGCCTTACTCCCGCACTTCATATCATGTGAGCGAATTGTTTGTTTTCAAAAAAAAATACGGCAAAATAAAGGGGAAACAATGGACTACATTCCCATATAAAATTAGCAAATGTCAAAAAAATAATAAAGACACAGCAAGCGCCGTGGAAAAGGGCACGTTTACACCGACAATCCCTTTAACAATCGGCGATTTCACAACTTGTTACACATTTATCACGGCTAAAATACTGAATGCATTTTCATGATTTTTATATCACAATAAACCAAAAAGAATAATCTTTTATTCTATATAAAATGCGCATAATTATTTCACAGAAATAAAGATACAATTTTACCATTCTGAGAGGCATGTGAAACCAAACGGCACACAAACTAATCAACATATTTTCATCAGTTATGGTTCGAGGTTAGCTTTTATTTGAAAGGTAAAACAACATAACCATATTAGGGTTGACATGTGCTTATTTGTCAACTGGTTCAAGATTATGATTTCTTGGAAAAGTGCGATGAACGACCGTTCGCAATGCCGCATACATGTTGTAAGTATTTACGATTTTATTGGTGGAAATAAAGACAAACTTTACAAAGCTATAGAATTATAACCAAAGGTCGCATTCTAATAATTTTTATATCATTGTGAAGCTAGACATCTTGTCTTCAATTCCGTATATAAATGGATTTATGATGTTACGAGGCCCGAATTAAAGACAATCTTTCGAAAGTAATAGAATAAAATTGAACAAGAGTCATCAGAAGATGACATATCCCACCGGTTCCACAAAATTTGTAAAACACATCTTTTACAGATACTTGTGTATCTACTACGGTACTTCAGTTAGTGGGTATTACAGAGTTTCAGGAATGTTAAGGGTTTTAGACTTCTGCTCCAGAAGCAGTCAAAATCAACAACAACCAACATCCCTCTCATGTTTCTATGGAAACAGAAAAAAATAAATTTTTCAGAAAAAATCTGATAATATCAAAAGGCACCACTTAGGTCAATGGGTAATACACATGCAAAGTTTCAGGAAGATATGATGAACGGTTTTGGAGCTGTGCTCCGGAAACGAACCTGTCTCTGAACAAAGTCCAACTTCAACATGTTTCTATGAAAACGAAAAAAAAAAAAAATTTCAGAAATCTGAAAATATCAAAAGGCACCACTTCAGTTAGTGGGTAATACACATGCCAAGTTTCAGGAAGATATGATGAACGGTTTTGGAGCTGTGCTCCGGAAACGAACCTGTCTCTGAACAAAGTCCAACTTCAACATGTTTCTATGGAAACGAAAAAAAATAAAATTTTCAGAAATCTGAAAATATCAAAAGGCACCACTTCAGTTAGTGGGTAATACACATGCAAAGTTTCAGGAAGATATGATGAACGGTTTTGGAGCTGTGCTCCGGAAACGAACCTGTCTCTGAACAAAGTCCAACTTCAACATGTTTCTATGGAAACGAAAAAAAATAAAATTTTCAGAAATCTGAAAATATCAAAAGGCACCACTTCAGTTAGTGGGTAATACACATGCCAAGTTTCAGGAAGATATGATGAACGGTTTTGGAGCTGTGCTCCGGAAACGAACCTGTCTCTGAACAAAGTCAAACTTCAACATGTTTCTATGGAAACGAAAAAAAATAAAATTTTCAGAAATCTGAAAATATCAAAAGGCACCACTTCAGTTAGTGGGTAATACACATGCAAAGTTTCAGGAAGATATGATGAACGGTTTTGGAGCTGTGCTCCGGAAACGAACCTGTCTCTGAACAAAGTCCAACTTCAACATGTTTCTATGGAAATGAAAAAAAATAAAATTTTCAGAAATCTGCAAATATCAAAAGGCACCACTTCAGTTGGTGGGTAATACACATGCAAAGTTTCAGAAAGATATCATGAATGGTTTTCGAGTTCTGCTCCGGAAACGAAATGATTACGGACGGACGGACGGACGGACGGATGACTATATCCCACGGTATTACATACCGGTGGGATAAAAAACATAGAAAATTCATTCAAAGTTTCGGGTGTGAATTAGCCATTTGTGTACGGGTGTCGCTACTTGAATTTGTATTGAACGCCCGTATATAGTCCTTATTCGCCATGTAGATGCGGTATATTTTGTAAAAACGGAACCGGAATCGCCGCCTGGAAATTCCGCCAGCAGATCTATTTAGTGCCAAAGCCCAAACTACTGCTGCGAGCTGCGAGCCTGTAAATTCCGCCACAGGGGCTCAAAATGGTAAAATATATATACGCAACGTAAGGGTTAAACTAGTTGTATTTAATACTGCAGAATGCTGGTGAAAGGTTGGTAATGTTTGATAGCTGAAGTCAAGCCGTTATTTTCATTCCAACTCTGGTTCGCTTTACCGCTGATTCTCTATTACGCGGCTGTCAGTATTTGGCTCCCAAACCTGTGGGCCACTCAATGCAGAAATTTTCTCAAGTTAAAGACGTATTAACTTAACTTTGACCATGTAAGCTATTCCCGTCAATCCAGCGAAGGATATACAGACCAATTACTGATAAGTACACAACAAAGCTAAGATAATTGCTGAATATGTTAATGAATCACTGCCCTGATTGGAATTAACATTACTTCAATGACACGTGTTTATCGAGATAAGCTTGTCAAGTTTTATGAATGAATAGTTGTAGAATTTCATTGGTCCACGTCATGAATGAATGGATAAGCTGTAGAATTTCATTGGTCCACGTCACTGAATTTATCGATCGTTTGCTTGACTGCTGGTACCATTTTTTGGTATGTCAACCTATTATGTTTAAATGAATTATCAAATATATTGTATGTATTTAACTCCATATAGTAATAAAAACCACAATAATACATAATAATTTTAAAAGTACATTTATTTCCCGTTTGTAAGCAATGTCCATGAGTTGACATCGATATTCTCTATTGCTGTTTCCGGTTTCAACATCGTGAGTTTGTCAATCAAGCTTTAAAATTTCTTCTTCTGAAACATAGCCCTTGTGTATAAAACGACCCCCTTCTTTGACCTCCTATTTTCTGGTATAATAAAGTCGTCTTATACACAGTAATATACGGTACATGTTGACCATCAATTTTCAACGCTGATTTATGTGCAAGAGTGACAACCTGATCCTTCTTCTTGAATGTGAACTAGAGGACCAGTTTTCCTGACATGGAGTCAAGTATCTTCTTTCTATGATGTAAGGTCTTGTCGACGTTGACTGTTTTCTCAGCAGTTTCTCCTGTGGAAATGCTTCTCAACAATCTATCAGCACTGAAAGGATTTCTAGCCACAAGGAATTGCACAACTGGGAACAAATCCTTTTCATCACTTTGCAGACATGCGTTGGAGTTGTCTTTGTCTGTGTCACTTGTGGCATAGGATATTCCAGTGAGATTCTGCATAGCATTGTTGATTGCACATAGTTTTTTGCCATTGTACCAGGTGCAGATGTTGCAATTATTCCCATTCAACACAGGTTGTGGTCAACATTATCTGCAACAAACTGGAGAAAGTGTCCCTCTTTCTTCCCAGATACATCAATTCCTTGAATAGCAGCTGCAATGGCTTCAAATTTCTTCACTTCTGTAAAGACAAGCAAATCAAAAACCTACATCCAAAATGATGATGCATCTGTATTCCCAAACCAATTTGTAGCGGAGTTACAGCTGATCTTGTGTAACTGATCTTGGTCGACAGGCTTGAATGATTGCTTGCCCAATAGATGCTATTTTGAGGTCTGAATCTTGCCCAGTGATGATCTTTTGAAGCATTAGAAGAAGTGTTGAAGGCAAAAGTGATATGTTGTAGTCAACAAACTCTATTTCCTCCTTCGATGGATAAACAGTCTTGAAATCTGCACCTTTGATGTCACTTCTGATCAGATCTGCTGTAGTTCCTAAAAGTCGGAGTTTTTCAGCATCTGTGTCCTCAAGTTTAGGAAGATGGTAAAAATCATGAAGAATGAATGATGCAGTTTTTCTTAGTGTTACAACATCTGCTTTCCCGTTCACTTCAGCAATGATGATTCGTTGGCCAAAATGTTCAATCAGTTTCTTTTTCATGTAATAGACACTGTTTGATGTTGTATGATTGTGTAGTTGCTGCTTCATTCTATCGACAGGGTCACACACTGATAGCTGTTCTTCGTGATGTTCTTCAATATGCATTGCAATGTGGTGGAATACTTTTGATCTTTCTTCATCTTCAGGTCTTCCAACACGCTGACGTTTAGTGCTATGCTGTACAACATTGGATTTGGGCATCTGTTTAAATGTTCTGAAGTTCACACTACAAGTGTTATGGTACACAACATCCTTTGCAACACAGTCCCCAGCAAATTCTAACCTTGACATGACAGCCATTCCCCATTCATCATTCCACTCTAGAGATATCTTCTCAATTGCCACCTGAAACTTGGTTTCAGTTCTCACTGGGATTAAGTTTGATGTATGTGACTGCCAATCATACTTTCCAGTCTGGCTACAGAAGATGCAATGAGTGCCAAAATCAAACTGATCTTCATTTGAACGTAATGTTCGCTTTAGAGTGTTTCTGACTTCTGTACATGCTTTCTTCTTGTAGGCTTCAATGCAATGTGGGTTGATGTATGTCCGTCTGCATTCTAGATGAACAGTCTGACCATCTTCTGTAACAACATTGTCACCTCGTTGTTGACTTGCTTTGTTTATGCTTTATCTGAGTCCATCGGCAGGTCACAAAGGGCACAATTATTTCCATTCTGAAATATAAGAATTGTTCGAAATTCATGTAAAAAAGGTATAGTAGTTTGAAATACAAATTATTTGGATCCCATAGTGTCAACAAAATGTTGAACAAAAATGTTACATGAATAATTTAGTTATTAAAGTTTTAATTATTATCAATATCAAGCTTGACATATACTGTTACAATCTTCAAGCTTACCTGATGTGAATCTTCATGAATGTTTTGACTCAACATTTTCCCTTTGAGGAAGAGTATCGCATGGCTATCTGTAAAAAGAAAACAATAACTGATAAAATTTTGTGTTACAAACATATTTTTGTGTGCATTAATAGGGCATAATTATTTGCATTCGTAAATTTAGAGAATTTAGTAAAAACTCAAATTGAAGACATTATTGAATTTTAAAATTAGATATTGATTTGATGGTTTGACTTTTATTAGTGTAAAGATAAAATATTCAATACGTTCAAATAATAAAAATATGAAGGTAGTTTGTGAAATCAAGCCCAAGATGAATTGTTATGACCTTAAGTCTTACCTGAATTGAACCTTTATGAAGAATTTTTCTGAACAGTTTGCCTCTCAACAAGATTACAATGCTATCTGTCAAAAGAAAACAATAATTGATATTAATTCTTTATTTCAAAATCATTTTTTAATATAAATATATGAAATATTGATTTTTATTCGCAAATTAGTTAGAAAATCGAAAAATATTTCGACCCTTATGTTCTTCCATAGTTTTTCAATTTGGACAAAACTCACCCTTCGTATAAACTTGCTCTTATTTTGTTGAAAAATATTTAGGTATTGGGAATTTCTTTTGTCTTAAGCATATAACTTTTCATATTTGTCTCAAATAAAGCAGAAACGTAACAAGGCTCTCTTGTCGCCCTGACGTGTCAAATCTAACGTGAGAAACACTTGGAAAAACTATCAAACACATTAAACGGCTTGCATACCGATTTTATGAGAAGAGAAAACTCATCCTACCAACATTTCAATCAATAGAAAAGGAATATACTCACCAATTCTGGCAATTCATTTCAATTTCCATGTAAACGAGCGCGCAAAATAATGTTGACGTCCATCTTGTTTATTGGTCATATTTAATAAATGACGACGTATGTAATTAGTAATTTTTTAAATCTTAATTATGGAAATTTTCGTACTTTTAATATGTTATATATACACGATGATACACATACGTTTAAGCATGTTTTTGTTTTTATTGTAATTTATTGAAGGGGTACCTTTATATTGCCTGGACTACATTGCTACATTGTCAAAGGTGTCTTTCCCAATCCCTGGTAACATGTCAAAATAATTCCCCATGTGTGTAAGTAAGAAGTATGTATATGAGGTCTTGCAGGGCTGCTAACTAACTGGGCAGTTAATGCCTTGGTTAGTAGAGGAGTTCCATCCACCCCAGTGACCCCTTCAGGCACCCAGTCTCTCACAATACACATCCCATTCAACACACAATTTGCATAGAGCTTTGCAGATGCAAGTCAACAAGTGTAGAAGCGAGCACAGCTCACATACCTCCGCTTCCAAATATAATTTGACATAACTGAAAATAGGAAAGGCACAACTATGGGAATGACTAACCTGTGTGTAAAGTTGAATGAATAGTGAATGTACAATTCCAGAGATAACTGTTAAACCATGTTTCCGTGGAAACCGAAAAAAATTACTCTTACTCTCAAAAGGCACATCTAGGCATCACAGATGACATGTGTATGAAGTTTGGTGTAGCTAGAATAGTTTAGGAAATCAGTTTCGCACAAAATGACCTCCTTACAGAGTCACTGTTTGGACATGTTTCCACGGAAACCGAAAAAAATAAAATTCATAAATCGGTCTTACCCTCAAAAGGCACATCTAGATATCATGGCAAACATGTATAGCGAGTTTGGTGAAGCTAGCATGTTTAGTGTGAGAAATATGCTCTGCACAAAGTTTTGTGACGGACAGAGAGACGGACGGACGGACAGAGAGACGGACGGACAGACAGAGAGACGGACAGAATGAACGCTATATATCCCCCGCTTACGCTGTAAGGCGGGGGGATAATTAAAAAGCTTTTTGCTTGGCTGTTACTGTAGACATTCCATTTGATTATGATTAAATCCTTCTAATATCCTTTTTTATGGTGATGCATGCCCTGAGTCTCCACTAGGACATTATTGTAAGATATGATGAGAAATCATGAATGATTCTTAGGATATCCTGTTGACAAGGGAAAATGGCAAAGTCAAGGCCACAACAATGTTTGAACATCACGGTCACTATGGTGAACCTATATATATTAAAATATGAAAGGAATCTAGTGAATATTTCACAAGTTCTCAAACTTCTGCATATGGATTGTTTGTATTGAACTCGAAGTTGTCATGGAAGTAGAGGAAGAACTCATTCTTCATTAGTTCAACGATGTTAAACGTGGTGGTAGGCCTCATTTATTATCGGCTGTCGATTATTGGCGTGACCCCACGTTTAACCGATGAAGGCTATTTTCTCGGCGCAAAATTCCAACGCTGTGATCATCAGAATGAAATTGGCTTCAAAACCACTGAAAATGTTCATGAAAAATTACAAACCCACCTTATATGCATAGTTTAATCATTTGTCAACAAGTTCATGTCATTATTTTCATCATAGCTGGGTTTTTTTGCCGATTGAAACTCTGAAACATGACTACCCTCCAATTTGAGCTTATGGAAAGCGCCATTTTGTATCCCACAATGCAATGGGGCCAGGCCAATAATCAACATCCAATTATAAATGAGGCCTACCACCACGTTTAACATTGTTGAACTAATTCTTCATGTATGATATGTGCTACTACTGGAGTGGCCTACCCTTCCCATTAGCATCCTCTGACATAGGGTTAATCTCCAACAGGGTGGCATCATACTTCAGGAAAATGTCATTGTACAGCTTTAGCATGTAGTCAGCCGCCTGAAGTGGAAACAAATCAAGTCACAACCAACAAATTGAAAATAGTCATTGATTTTGCATCTTATCAGGCTTTTAACAAGAGCCATCGAGGGAGACGGCTGAACTCCCCGGCCCCATAGTGAATGATCAGTTTTAGCAGGTTAGGTCAGACCAATTTTTTTACCGGTTTTACAGATTTTTTTGGGCAAAAGGTCTAAAGGCAGGAGGGGGAAAAAAAAGAGGATTTGGTCTAGTGAAATGAAATTGTGCCTGAGAATTTAATAAACTTTGTGGCGAATAAGAAAAAAACAACAAAGAATGTGTTAAACATAAATTGTTTGGCATAAAATAAGAAATCTTGCAAAATCAGGGATAAAAATCATTTAAATTCAAGTTTATGAATGAAGTGTGCTATCAGAGATCGTGATCATATATATAAGGCCACACTTTTTATATTTATTGGGTTTACAGATTTTCAACAGGAATTTTGCCATCAATAGGTGGTCAAAACAAAAATACACAAGTGTTTGCCATTAACATGACAATGTCCCCCGCCGTTAACATTGAGTTTAGTTGGTCAAGTGTCATACTATAGTCACCTTGAAAATAAGGTCAAGGTCACCAAAATCCACTGGTGTTTGTGTCATCACCCAATGTAGACTGACACCATATTTGACAACTTTGGGTGCTTGGGTTATTGGGTTATATGAGATATTGCGTTGACAAGAGTTCGAAAAGTGGTCAAAGCATTACGGTGACCTTGAAAATAAGGTAAAGGTCATCAAAATCGACTGGTGTCTGCGTAAACCACCAATATAGGCTGTCAGCAAATATTAAGACATTATGTCTAACCGGTCATGAGATATCACGTTAACAAGAGACAATAAAGTGGTCGAAGTGTCGTGGTGACCTTGAAAATATGGTCATGGTCACCAAAATTGACTGGTGTCTGCGTCATCCCCCAATGTAGCCTCGCACCAAATTTGAAGACTTTGGGTTCATCCAGTCATGATATATCGTATTAACAAGAGTTTGAAAAGTGGTCAAAGTTTCGTGGTGACCTTGTAAATAAGGTCAAGGTCACCAAAATCGACTGGTGTCTGCGTCCAAACACAATGTAGGCTGACACCAAATTTAAAGACTTTGGATGCAACGCTTCATGAGATATCTCTTAAACGAGAAATGTGACGGACGGACGCCGCTGAATACATAGTCCCCCGTTCCGTGTTGCGGCGGGGGACAACTAGTAGGCATCAAAGGAGATATCCGTCTCGCATTTCGCTGCACCACACATCTTTCTTGAAAGCCAATCAGTAACAAGCAAAAAAGCGAGCGTGGCTCACTAATACCCTCGACTGTTAAACTTTGAATTTTTATTTTTTTTTGTTTTGGAAATTAATCCATCATAATGATTCATTTAAGTGACTTGAAACAACAGGTACATGGAAGCACACCCCTGTTGGCACAGTGAGGGATATACAGCTTATGGCTGAAAGGAAAGCAAATTTAACTTTTCCCAAAATATCACCAGTGGAAATATAAATAGTAAAATCAACAAGAACACAGGTGTAGCTTTTTATGAAACTTACATGAAAAAGAAAATGAAAAATAGAGCCATGGGCTCTGTAGCTCATCAGTATTTCATTGATTTATTATCTTAGGTTGAATATCTAAGTTATCTCAAGTAATACATTGTTAACAAGCAAAATAATATGGGTTTTAGATCATGACCCCTGTGACCCACATTTGGAGTCACAGGGTCACCAATCCTACAATCAAGAATCACCTTTGACCAAAGTATCTCTACACAACATTTCACCTTTCTAGAGCTTTATATATAAACTGGAGAAGAAGATGAAAATAGATATTTTGGTCATGACCTGTGACCTAGATTGGGATCACAGGGTCACAAAATCTACAATTTAGAATCCCCATTAGCCAAGGAGTCTGCACACAACTTTTCAGCTCTCTAGACCTTTTGGAACTGGAAAAGAAGATGAAATTAGGTTTTTAAGGATGTGACCCCTGTGACCGCATTTGGGGTCACGGGTTCACAAAATCTACAATTGAGAATCCCCATTGGTCAAAGAGTCTGCACACAACTTTTCAGCTCTCTAGACCTTTTGGAACTGGAGAAGAAGATGAAATTAGGTTTTTAAGGATGTGACCCCTGTGACCCCATTTGGGGTCACAGGGTCATGAAATCTACAATTTAGAATCCCCATTAGCCAAGGAGTTTGCACACAACTTTTCAGCTCTCTAGACCTTTTGGAACTGGAGAAGATGAAATTAGGTTTTTAAGGATGTGACCCCTGTGACCCCATTTGGGGTCACGGGGTCACAAAATCTACAATTGAAAATCCCCATTAGCCAAGGAGTCTGCACACAACTTTTCAGCTCTCTAGACCTTTTGGAACTGGAGAAGAAGATGAAATAGGTTTTTAAGGATGTGACCCCTGTGACCCCTTTTGGGGTCATGGGGTCATGAAATCTACAATTTAGAATCCCCATTAGCCAAGGAGTCTGCACACAACTTTTCAGCTTTCTAGACCTTTTGGAACTGGAGAAGAAGATGAAAATAGGTTTTTAAGGATGTGACCCCTGTGACCCCTTTTGGGGTCATGGGGTCATGAAATCTACAATTTAGAATCCCCATTAGCCAAGGAGTTTGCAAACAACTGTTCAGCTCTCTAGACCTTTTGGAACTGGAGAAGGAGATGAAATTAGGTTTTTAAGGATGTGACCCCTGTGACCCCATTTGGGGTCACGGGGTCACAAAATCTACAATTGAGAATCCCCATTGGTCAAGGAGTCTGCACACAACTTTTCAGCTCTCTAGACCTTTTGGAACTGGAGAAGAAGATGAAAATAGGTTTTTAAGGATGTGACCCCTGTGACCTCATTTGGGGTCGTGGGGTCACGAAATCTACAATTTAGAATCCCCATTGGTCAAGGAGTCTGCACACAACTTTTCAGCTCTCTAGACCTTTTGGAACTGGAGAAGAAGATGAAAATAGGTTTTTAAGGATGTGACCCCTGTGACCTCATTTGGGGTCATGGGGTCACGAAATCTACAATTTAGAATCCCCATTGGCCAAGGAGTCTGCACATAAAATTTCAGCTCTGTGGAGTTATTGGTTCTGGAGAAGAAGTCGAAAAAGCGAAAAGTTTACGGACGGATGGACGGATGGACGGATGGACGGACGCCGGACGCCATGCCATGCCATAAGCCCATTGGGCCTTTCAGGCCTGATGAGCTAAAAAGTCAACAAATCACAACACAGAAGTAGCTTCATTCATTCTAGCTCCGAATATGACGAAGTAAAAAAAAAATAAAAATCGCCAAAAATTTAAAAATAGAGCCATGGGCTCTGTAGCTCATCAGGGTTTTATGATTTACTATCTAAAGTTGAATATTTAAGTTATTTGAGTTATTGTTTACAAGCAAAAGATAGGTTCTTAGATCATTACCACTGTGACCCCATTTGGGGTCACGGGTCACAAAATCTACAATTTAAAATCCCCATTGGCCAAGGAGTCTGCACACAACTTTTCAGCTCCCTAGACCTTTTGGAACTGGAGAAGAAGATGAAAATAGGTTTTTAAGGATGTGACCACGGTGACCCCATTTGGGGTCACAGGGGTCACATAATCTACAATTTAGAATCCCCATTGGCTAAGGAGTCTGCACACAACTTTTCAGCTCCCTAGACCTTTTGGAACTGGAGAAGAAGATGAAAATAGGTTTTTAAGGATGTGACCCCGGTGACCCCATTTGGGGTCACGGGGTCACGAAATCTACAATTTAGAATCCCCATTGGCTAAGGAGTCTGCATACAACTTTTCAGCTCTCTAGACCTTTTGGAACTGGAGAAGAAGATGAAAATAGGTTTTTAAGGATGTGACCCCGGTGACCCCATTTGGGGTCACAGGGGTCACATAATCTACAATTTAGAATCCCCATTGGCTAAGGAGTCTGCACACAACTTTTCAGCTCCCTAGACCTTTTGGAACTGGAGAAGAAGATGAAAATAGGTTTTTAAGGATGTGACCCCGGTGACCCCATTTGGGGTCACGGAGTCACGAAATCTACAATTTAGAATCCCCATTGGCTAAGGAGTCTGCATACAACTTTTCAGCTCCCTAGACCTTTTGGAACTGGAGAAGAAGATGAAAATAGGTTTTTATGGATGTGACCCCGGTGACCCCATTTGGGGTCACGGAGTCACGAAATCTACAATTTAGAATCCCCATTGGCTAAGGAGTCTGCATACAACTTTTCAGCTCTCTAGACCTTTTGGAACTGGAGAAGAAGATGAAAATAGGTTTTTAAGGATGTGACCCCGGTGACCCCATTTGGGGTCACAGAGTCACGAAATCTACAATTTAGAATCCCCATTGGCCAAGGAGTCTGCAAACAACTTTTCAGCTCTCTAGACCTTTTGGAACTGGAGGAGAAGAAAAAATAGGTTTTTAAGGATGTGACCCCTGTGACCCCATTTGGGGTCACGGAGTCACGAAATCTACAATTTAGAATCCCCATTGGCTAAGGAGTCTGCATACAACTTTTCAGCTCCCTAGACCTTTTGGAACTGGAGAAGAAGATGAAAATAGGTTTTTATGGATGTGACCCCGGTGACCCCATTTGGGGTCACGGAGTCACGAAATCTACAATTTAGAATCCCCATTGGCCAAGGAGTCTGCACATAAAATTTCAGCTCTGTGGAGTCATTGGTTCTGGAGAAGAAGTCGAAAAAGCAAAAAGTTTACGGATGGACGGATGGACGGATGGACGGACGCCGGACACCATGCCATGCCATAAGCCCATCGGGCCTTTCAGGCCTGATGAGCTAAAAATTCATCAAATCGTGTTAAATTTTGCACTGCACCTCTCCTAGTGGTGAAGAAAACATGTGCCAAATTTGAAAAGAATAAGACGATTGTTTTTCTGCAATTGATCAGACAAAAAAATGCTCAGAATATGACTAAGTTAAAAAATAAAAAACATTCATCAAAAATTAAAAAATCACCAATTCGGTTAAAATTTCGCACTGCACCTCCCCCAGTGGTGAACAAGACATGTGCCAAATTTGAAAAGGATGAGATGAATAGTTTTTCTGTTATCGATCAGACAAAAAGGGTCATTTAAATTTGGAGTTAGGGAGGAAAATAAGTTTTCCAATGCACCGAATGGGTGACCTACCTCATCCACACATTGATCACTGAAGCCCATGTCTCTGGCCAACTTGACTGCCTGCTCCCGCGTCAATCCTGACACAATGTCAACGCCACTCTTCAGAATGGCAGAGGGATTCTCCTTGGCAACATCCTCAATGTTCATTCCTCCCTGAGAGCTGCCTACCAGCACTGGTCCCTGTCACAAACCAGCAAAATATGGAACAAAAACACCTAGATTTTCAACAGAGTGATAGCTGAGAAGAACAAACTAGCAGACTCTAGAATGGACCTGGAATGGACACAGGATGTAAGTTTATATTGTTTAAAAGATAAAAGATATCTTTGAATCATTTTCATGAATATTTTATATTAAAGTTTTTTGTTTTTTTTTAAATAGAGCCATTCCTCTGAATCTCACCAGGAATTTCATTATTCATTGAAAGGTTTAACATATCAAATAATAAGTCATTGCCCTGTCACCAAATTTAACATTGATTATCAAAATTGGCAACACATCAATGCACATTCATCATATTCATAAATATTATAGACCTTTGCATTTTATTGTTTTAATTCTTGTTTGCATTTTGGAAATATCAACATTTATTATATATTGAAAATAACCCTCTGTTTCTGAAAATCCCATTTCTCATAAGAGTCTTTTTCAGTATTCAACAAGAGTCATGGCCATCAGTATCCCCCCTCAATAAACCTGGCAACTTTCTCCTGAATGTTCAAATCTAGTGCACTGAAGTTATCTCAACTCGTTTTGGAAAAAACAGAAGCATGCTCCATCAAGATCTTAATGCCCTCAAGCCTCACAGCAAAGTTGGTTTTCCTTTCTCAAATAGTTTCTGAAAAAAGCTGTCCCCTTTGGAGACCGAACTGTACGGGTAGTTGATCTGATAGTAGTTAGCAGGTAAAAGAAAGACAACTGCAGAACTAAAATATGGTAATCAGTGACTTTATTAGTTCTCCTAATGGAGTAGACCTTATAGAGGAAGTTATGATTTGAGTAACATTTGTTGAGAATCCAAATTAACCTGACATTGTTTGATTCCCTTAAACTAGTCACACTTCTAACAGAAGTTATTAAGCTTGACCTGTCTTACGGAAACAGTATCACTGATGTTTTCTCCGAAATTTTTTACAATCGTAGTATAATATGAATGTGTATTTTTACACTGCTTAAACTTCTGCCTTTCCTTGAAACAAACTTTAAAACAAGTGTTTGCCACTAACATGGCAATGTCCCCCGCCGGTAACATTGACTTTAAAGACACATCAATTGGTCAAAATGAGCTACATTATATATTGCATTACAGGTAAAAAGTGTCATGATGATCAGCAAATTTGAAGCCTTTGGGTGCTCGGGTTCATGAGATGTTGCGTTAACGTTGTGAGTTCGAAAAGTGGTCAAAGTGTCATAGTCACCTGGAAATAAGGTCAAGGTCACCAAAATCAACTGGTGTTTGCGTCATCCCACACTATAGGCTGACACCAAATTTGAAGACTTTGGGTCCAACCAGTGATGGTATATTGCATTAACAAGCGTAAGAAAAGTTGTCAAAGTGTCATGGTGACCTTGAAAATAAGGTCTAGGTCACCAAAATCAACTGGGGTCTGCATCTTCCCCCAATGTAGGCTGACACCCAATTTGAAGGCTTTGGGTGCATCGCGTAAACAAGAAATGTGACGTACGGACGCATGGACGGATGGACGCTGCTGAATACATAGTCCCCCGTTCCGCGTTGTGGCGGGGGACAACAACCTACTAACAAAACTCAATCACTTACTAAAAAGAAGATCTGCAAGGTAAAGGATTTTTGATAAATCATTACAATGTTTACAATATTACAACATGCAATATTCCTATGTTTAAAGACCTTCAGATAAGATAATTTCAGATAGTATAATACCAGTATGTGTGTGAATATCGGGAATATTATTTCTAAAGATTCACTGTCCAGTCTACTTATTCAAGACAGATTACAGTTACTTTAAAGAAATACTGGGTTCTTGAACAAAACACTGAAAAGAGTAATTTCAGTATGGTAACATTAAGTAGGAAATCGCAACTATCGTTACCCCATCTTCCCACGGCAAGGTGAAAATGTATCGAGATCTCTCCATTTTTTACCTTGCCTTCAACCTAGCCAGAAGTGGTGAAACGAATCAGCGACACCTATATTGATCACGAGTTACGTCCCTTACCATCTGCTAACATACAGCCAATGAAATCGCCGTTTACATTCGGAACCAATTCAAAATAAGCGACGATCGACACAGTCACAGAGGCAATACAACTGTCTTCTGATTGGCTTATCCGATTAGCCTGCAGTACGTTAAAATCTTAGCACTGAAAATGCGAGGGTTGAGGTCAAGGGCGGAAGGAGAAGATATGGAAATCTTTTCATTACGTCTGTGACGTTGTGAAGACAGCGTTACCCCTACACAGCGAGATTTCCGTTGCACAGTGGCTAACTTGCCATTACTTGCCGTACAAGCCAGAATATGAATATATTTTAATTGAAATAAATACTACCGGTACCAACTGCCTGTTTTATTTTACATGGAAATGGGTTGTTATCATGATAAAAAAAGAAGGCGTTCCGCGAACCAGCAAAAGGACTAATGTATTGCTTTTCAAGAAACATGCATGCGACGTTTATATCTATATATCATTTTGTAAATACCAAAAGTACAATTGCGATAATTTGCAAGTATTTCTTATGCGAATGGCAATCTATAATGCCTCCAAAGATTAGAATAACGAACCTGTTTTCATCACAAGCTTGATAATACATGTACATCGGCGTATATCCTAAGTAATCTTACAATGATACGTTTTTCTTCATATGGGTGCCATCGCCAAATCTTCTTCTTGTCTGAGATTTTTCGCAAACAAAATAAAAAGATCATCCTATTCCTTAATTCCATTGTTTGAATATATGTTCTTATCTTTCATTGGCTGACAATATCTAGACTGACAGTCGCATTAATGTGTATTTCATTATAGGCTTTGTGTCACCGAGATCAGACTTTTGAAATTAACCCTTACGTTGCGTATATATATTTTACCCTTTTTAGCCCCTGTGGCGGAATTTACAGGCTCGCAGCTCGCAGCAGTAGTTTGAGCTTAGGCACTAACGAGCTCTGCTGGCGGAATTCCAGGCGGCGATTCCGGTACCGTTTTTACGAAATATACCGCATCTACATGGCGAATACGGGCTATATACGGGCGTTGAATACAAATTCAAGTCGCGGCACCCGTACACAAATGGTTGCTTTATACCCGCATCTTTGAATTATTTTTTTACGATTTTTCTTTACTTTTCTATTACTTTGTAAAGATTGTCTTTAATTCGGGCCTAATAACATCATGAATTTGGAGCGCGCTACTGAAATTTTTATATGGACTTGAAGACCAGATGTTTGTCTTTACAATGATATAAAAAATATTAGAATGCGACCTATGGTTATAATTCTATTGTCATCTAAAGTTTGTCTTTATTTCCAGCTTCATGAAATCAAAACTCCTGAGCGCGCATATTGCGAAATTTATATGTGCTTGTAGATAGTTTATTCCTCTTTACAATGATGTAAAAATTATTAGAATACGACTTATGGTTCAGAAAATATAACCAACCAAAGGAGAGTGACGCTACCCCGACAGTACCACGTGAATGGTCCCGACGCGCACCAAGTTACTGGCACTGCTTGGTCCCCCCGGGACTGTGCTAATTACAGTACCGTTACCTCCTCGAGACCTCCTCGAGACCTCCTCGAGGGTGCCAGAGCCGAGCGCGCGTGGAACTAATGGGTACTAATGAGCACAGCATACACTAATCACCGCGGCGAACGCAATACATGTTGCGCGGTGTAAAGTTTGTCTTTATTTCCAGCTTTATAAAATCGTAAATTATTTCGCTCGCATGCGAAACACGTATGTACTTGAAGACAATTTATTCCTCTTTACAATGATATAAAAATTATTGGAATACGTCAAATGGTTCGCAATATATGAAGAGCGTAAGGAAGGCACCCCCAGTACTTAGAAAATTCATTTTTGAAAAACTAACTTTTTGCGACATCTGGCGCATCATTTGCCGCATGTTTATTTTTCGCTGCGCATATACATATGATACATGGAATTGAAGACAATTAATTGCTCTTTACGATGATGTAAAAAGAAAAAAAATGCGCAACTTCGTTCGGAAGCTATAGCGGGCCAAATGAAGGTACCCTCGGTACTTTGAGGCAACTTTTTGACTATCGCGCATATCGGGGCACGTGCCGCAACTTTAGTTTTTCGTGCGCATGTATAAATTTTATATTGAATCAAAGCCGAATCTTTCCTCTTTACCCCATGTAAGTTTTATGAAAATCGGCCACCCGGTTCAGCATTTATGGGTGTTTTTTATGATGCGGTTCTGGCTGAACTTCCAATGAAAGCTCGCATTCACTTTCTCTGTCTCTTTGATAAAATAAAAAATATTTTATTTGCAATGACATGTATTACAATGAAATTACAATGCATTTACGTACAAATATACACAATATTTACCTGCGGTTGTGCGCAGAACAGCTTTAGGGACCTAACAAGGTATGTATATAATGTGTATATACTGGTTGTCCACACTTCGGCTCTCTTTACTTTCAATTTTCTTCTTCTTCATTCCCTTCTTCATTTCTTTCTTTTTCCGTGGCAGTGATGTAAGCCCTGGAATAGTCAGTGGCGGTGTGGTACAGTTTGAAGCATGGTGCGGCGCACAGAGAAACATTACAATCTGTACATTCATAAGAAGACTCTCTGCCTACTCGTTTTTTTTCTTCCTTGCTGGCCCATTGCCTTCTTCAATCTGTTTTGCGAGGACGGCGCGTTTTGCCTTAGAGCATACCACACACATCCTTGTGATGTTTTTCTTCCTTCCGACAGGCTCAATCTTCGTCGGAAAGTGACGTCCATGAAGACGAGTGACACTCTCGTCGCTCGTGCTCGGCCGACCACGGGGACGTCTGCAAAGTGATGGAACTTGTTCCTTGTCCGCAAATGTTACTATATGTTGCGCCAAAGCCTTCCTGTATTCCCGACTTGTTTTTAGAGGTTTATCTTTGCTGTATTCTTTATAAACGATGTAAGAGTTCAACATGGCAACGTTGAGAACGTGAAACCAAACCCGTTTCCACCACTTCAGGGTCTTCACTCGGAACGGCGTGTACGACAACATCTGGTCGGCCCGATCAACACCTCCCATGTACTTGTTGTACGTTGTTACAATGCGCGGCTTGAGAACTGGTTCCCCTGTTGCCCGGTTCTTCTTCCCTGTTTGTTCAAGTTGTGTATCTTCAACAGTAGACATGAGAAGCACTGATTTTCTATCTTCATAGCGAAGAACGAGTAGGCCATGGTTGTGAGAAACTGTCATGTCCCCTTGCTTGGCTTTCTTTTTAGGTTTCTTGACTGAATCAGGAAGTCCCTTTCGATTGGCTCTCAACGTCCCCGTGGCACCTATTCCCCGCTCCCACAAATTTATGTACAGATTTGTGGACGAATAGTAGTTGTCCATAAAGATGTGATGCCCCTGTCCAACGTAGTCGTTCACCAAGTCCATGACTACATCATAAGTTTTGCCACCTTCAGAAACCGGTTCATTCGTTTTTCCAGTGTAGAGTTTGAACTTGCAAACGTATCCGTTGTGCGAGTCACACAACATGAAAGCCTTTATCCCATACTTCTTAGGCTTGTCGGGAAGATAAACTTTGAAAGATAAGTTACCTTTCCAGGGCACCATGCCCTCGTCGACTGAAATGTTTTGATGCGGTTTATACACTCTTGAAAAACGGTGAACTATCCGGTTATACAAGTGTCCCAGTTTATTTATTGGTGAAAAGCACGGGGTGTTACGGCCCGGCATCCTCCTGTTGTCAGCCAAGTGTAGGTAGGTTATAAGAAGCCAAAACCTGTCTCGGGGCATGCACTTGGCGAAGAAAGGCGTTGAGGTAACATCACTTGTTGACCAGTAATCAGCAAAGTTTCTCTGCACAACCAATGACATGGCAATTGTCATGGCTACAAATACCTTCATCTCTTCTGCATTTGTGTCTTGCCACTGTTGCATTCTTGAACGGGGTCTTAGAATTTTGTCCTCCATTGCTTGTTTGAAATATCTATTGGTTTCCGTTGCCATATCCTCATAGTCATCATTATGTATAAACAAATTGAAAAAGTCAATAGGTTCAGGGTTCTCAGGAAGTTCTATGAACTGGCGCAACCCAGTTTGACCAGTGAAAGGCAAGTTTACACGTGGCCGCGGACCATCCACCCACTCATCAAACGTCTGTGAATTATCATGATTATATTGTGGTATTTCGGCAAACTCCTCCTCAAAACCACTAAAGTCTTCTTCGGTGGAATTACCGGCGGCTAGAATCTTTCTGGCAATCTCTGTCTCTATATCACTCAGAGCATCTGTGTCACCATGTTCACTATCTATTACAGTGTCCCGATCATATGCATCATCACTGTCTAAACCACTGCTACCATCACTGTCAGTTGACTCCATATCGGAGGCTTCATCAGCATGGATCTCGTTGATGAAGTCGTCGTCGCTTGAAACGGCTTCAAAGCTGCGTGTCCTAGTATGCAACGCCCTAGGCCGTCGCAGGGCCTTGCGTCCACGTCCGCGCAGCATTCTGCTTCAACCTGTAAATGATTGAAAATGCGTTAGATGTATGCAACATATAACATGTGATTAGAGACAATAAACATACAGAGATAATGAATGTGAGCTTCATGGACGTTCATTTGCCAGTTTCAGAACCTCCCGGCGCATCTAGGACGACTGCGCCGCAAGCGCCGACGGCGCCGACGGCTTCTGACATCGCGCCGATTTTTCCGACGCATATGTCAAACGGACCATTTTCTGATTTCCTCGGCGACGTGTAGCACCGGGCGCGAGGCCCGGAAAATAAACTACTATGTCAGGGAAGCTCGGGTTGTCAGTTGCCGAATGACTTCTCTTTTCGAGAAGCAGAGCATCCAAGGAGCGGTCTCTCGAGGCGGAGCCCGGACCCATGGGAGCATACTCCCATGCTCTCCGGGAATTCCCGTCCCCGTCTTCCGCGGCGGACCCCGGATTCAATCGCGGGACAGGTTTCCCATGTTCTCTTTTGAGAACGAGAGACTCCGAGGAACAATCCTATGGGACGAACCCCGGATTCTATTGGGAATGGGTTCCCATGCCCTCTCGACATATATAGCAGAAACCTTCATACCTCGGAATGACACGAACCTTTATTTCAAAGTAGAAAAAAAATAATAATTTGCACAAAAAGTTTGGGGGGTGGCGACCAAAAGCGGGGGGGTCCGCGCACCCCCCGGTAGATATTTATACTTGTGGGTCGGTCCCGAAGATGACGGACCACGCCCATGTTCATGGGAATTTTTTCTCATTATGTCATGGCGAATCCCGTCGGAAATTCCCCTGCTCACGAAAAAACTAATACCTAAAAAAGTAATTGTGATACAAAAGAACTTTGGTAATAAAAGTGGTGAGGAATCAAATTCTCCATCTGCTCAGTTCAGTCCGCTACACATATAAATAATTCTTCAAATCTTATTGAATGAAACGTCTTTTATTCAATAATGTAAAAGATAAAATAATAAATTCAATTCAAATGGTTTGGAAAGGTGCGCCCTCGCATTTGAATTTTAGAAATAAAAACCTTTCGCAAATGGCATCAGTAACAAAAATGTTCACGCATTTTTAGAAACTCCGAAAAGTGAAATATTTTCCTGAGAAAATATTCCCACGAAAAGGCTTTTCCCCGAGCGGCGGGTCCCGTACTCAAATATATTTTCACTTTTATGTTATATTTTTTTTTCCAAAACTGGAAACAAAATTCCTTCATGACAGTTGTTCATCGTTTATAAAGCTCTATATTTGCGTATCAAAAGAACAGTATTTTAGTTATATATTATCATACTTCTTCACTTATGCGTACATCAATATTGCGGCTCTTCGCGCATGCATAGTTCTTCCCAAAAACATGCGCATTATATCTGGAATTAAAGACAATGTTTTTCTCTTTACAATGATGTAAAAATTATAAAAATCGGACTTGCGGTTCAAAAGTTATGAAATGCGAAAATTATACCTTTTGGCGCGGCGCTTTGCGCATGCAGAGTTCTTCCCGAAAACATGCGCATTATACATGGAATTGAAGACAATGTTTTTCTCTTTACAATGATGTAAAAATTAAAAAAATCGGACTTGCGGTTCACAAGTTATAAAGCCCGTAATGATGGTATATGCTAAGAGCGCCACTTATTCAAAGCCGAATATCACCTTCTGCGCGACACCTGGCGCATCAAAAGTTATTGCCGAAAATACACGTATTTTATATGGAATTGAAGACAATTCTTTTATCTATATACTGATAAAAAAATTATGAAAATATCCCAAGTAGTTTCTTAGAAATAGAGCGCCGAGGCATGTTGGGGTAAATGCGCCACATGTATCAAAATTCAAAAGTGCGAAAGTCGGCTATCTCTGTGCGATTGCTGTATTTTCAGTTATGTTAGCGCAATTGCGATTTTTATATGGGAATAAAGGCCATTCTTTCCTCTTTATTTTGGTATAAAAAAAAATGAAAACAACCAATTGGTTCATATGATACGAAGTGCGAGAGAAAGGTAGCTTATCGCAATATCTTCCCGTAATTAGAAGCTATCTGCCCATGTGGCGAGATGCGAGACAGATAAGCATAGGCTATCTGCCCATGTGGCGGGATGCGAGACAGATAAGCCTGTACGGGCCTATCTCACCCCGGGGCAGTGCAGACACTTAGGTGCTAATTAGCCGCCGGGCAGTGTAGCCATCGGAGCGAAGCAGGACAAAATTGGCCTTTTGTAAAGCTAATTATCGATGCGTTACGGGTCAACAATGCACACGCAAATTGGTGTGAATTTTGCTGGACGTTCTGACCAGACACTGAAGAAAGTTTTATTCTCATTGCGGGCTGCGAGGCATAAATACAGCCATTCTCATGCAGCGAGTCGCGGAAACAATCGACTCGGGACCCGGTATGGCAGATAGCACAGTACATAGACAGCCGTGAATTATTCTAAGTAAGCGATCCGGGATCCGTATACAGACACCTCGGAATCGCTTATAGCCCGCCCGGATAATTCCGGGACCCGCATGTTAAGGGTTAACATGACAATTGACATGCTGGTCACCGACATCCCGTTTGTTATATAATTGAACCGGTCCAGTAAAATTTATATCTGTAAAAACATTTTTCCTTTTTCACACCTACTCAACTTATTTGACTTTGTTGAGCCTAATTGCGTAAACTAATTTGCTGTAACAATTAACACTTATCTCTCCTTTGATCTGGAAGAAACACCTATAAGGCAGGGATCACTTTAGGCAGGGATTTGGGGATATTTACTCATTGATGTACCAAGATATCCCATAATAAATACTGACGAGGGGAGAAAATCCCATTGCAAAAATGTAAAATGATTGTTATTATTTAGAAATATCTCATTACTTTATCTGAAAATCCCATTGTGTAAGGCAAAGGGGAGATTATTCTCCCTTTGACACTCTGCTCCAGGGTGATCCCTGATAAGGTGATCTATAAACTGAGAGACTTAACTTATTTGACTTTGTTGAGCCTAATTGCGTAAACTAATTTACTGTAACAATTAACACTTATCTCTCCTTTGATCTGGAAGAAACACCTATAAGGTGATCTATAAACTAAGAGACGTGTATGTTGCATCAGGTAACATAATTCTTTCTTTCAATATTGTTCTTTGTCTATAAATTTGTATAATCATATATGTGTGCGTGTACAAAGGAGCAATTTTCATTTAAATTTCACTGAGCTTGTTGACCAATCTAGTTCATGTATTTATACAAGAAATAAAATTTGTTTAAATCATATACATAGAAAATGGTTTAAATTTAAATATATAGTAACCTTTTATATTCAATACACAATGTTACTTACACTTATGGATATACTTTGGCAATGATATACAAAAGTGACAGCAACAAATAAGAAACGTTAAATGAAATGTGAGTTAACCATGATATTTTCACCAAAGAGGCACACATCTTTCCAGGAAATCGATGTCACATCATTACCTCTCTTATGCTTTCCATGAAAACATTCAAATTTTATTATTGATATTTAGTTCCTTGGTAAACTATGACTTTCTCTATCAAATTTGTTAAAATCACAATCATGGACGAACAACAAATGAAGTATGCCAATAATAAATAACTTATGTACTTGTAATCCCCCTTCCATGTAACATCTTGAAATGATTTATACAAGTACTTACATTTACATTTAATCCTGTATGTGCACATGAAGTTTTAACCCTTAACTTGCGGGGCGTGGCATGTTCCGGGATGGCCATAGATGATTCCGAGGTGCCTCTCTGCGAGACCCGGATCTCTGAATTAGTATATAAATCGACACTGTTTCAGGCAGCTGGTTGGCACAGCGAGATTCGAGACGAGATGTCTTTGTGAGTCGCTCCATGAGAAGCTCTGTATTAATGCCTCGCAGTTCACTACAAAAATGAGTCTTTTGTCAATGTCCAGTCGAAATGTCCAGCAAAAATCACACCAAATTGCATGTGCATTGTTGACCTGTAATGCATCGATAAGTAGCTTTACAATAGGCCAATTTTTTCGGGCTTTGCTCCAAAGCCTTGTCTCCCTGGGGGCTAATTATCACCTAATAGTAAGCATTGCCCCGGGCCTATCGCAAATCAGTCTCTATTATGAGAACATATAGCAGTAACCCGCCTTACTTGAGCACTTCAAAATCATCTGAACCAATTGGTTGTTTTCAATTTTGTTTATATCAAAATAAAGGGGAAAGAATTGCCTTTTATTCCCATAAAATGTATTGCAATTGCGCTAACAAAAATGAAAATACAGCAATTGCTGCGAATAGGTGATTTTCTTACTTTTTCTGTTTGAACCGAGAAGCGCATTTACCACAGCATCTTGCGCACTCTATTTCTAAGTAACTACTTGGGATATTTTCATAATTTTTTTTTATCACAATAAAGATAAAAGAATTGTTTTCAATTCCATATAAAATTTGTACATTTTCACTTAGAACTTTTGATGCACCAAGTGCCGCACAGAAGGTGGTTCGACTTTTAATCAGTGGCGCTCTTAGCATATATCATTATTGCGGACTATATATTTTTTAACCGCTCGTCTGATTGTTATAATTTTTATATCTTTGTAAAGAGAAAACATTGTCTTCAATTCCATGTATAATGCTCACGTTTTTGCGAAGAACTGTGCATATATAAGTTTCGCACTTCTGCTACTGCTAGTCTGATTTTTATAAGGAGTTTGGAACTTTTGGAACTGGAGAAGAAGATGAAAATAGGTTTTTAAGGCTGTGACCCCAATTGAGGCCACAGGGTCACCAAATCTACAATTTAGGATCCCCATTAACCAAGGAGTTTGCACACAACGTTTCAGCTCTCTAGACCTTTTGGAACTGGAGAAGAAGATGAAATTGTTTTTTTTGGGCCTTGACCCCTGTGACCCCAATTGAGGACACAGGGTCACGAAATCTACAATTTAGAATCCCCATTAGCCAAGGAGTCTGCACAAAACTTTTCAGCTCTCTAGACCTTTTGGAACTGGAGAAGAAGATGAAAATAGGTTTTTAAGGTTGTGACCCCTGTGACCCCATTTGAGGTCACGGGGTCATGAAATATTCAAGTTAGAATCCCCATTAGCCATTGAGTCTGCAGAAAAAATTTCAGCTTCGCAGACCAAGTGGTTCTGGAGAAGAAGACGAAAATGCGAAAAGTTTACAGACGGACGGACAGACGCCGGACACCATGCCATGCCAAAAGCCCATTTGGGCCTTTTAGGCCAGATAAAGTTATAGGCTAGCCGATACAAAACGCACTGGCGGAGCTGCTAAAAATGTGAAAATGCACTGAGTTGTTCAGCAGATATAAATCGTGCAAGAAGTTGTGAAAAGCGCTGCTTGTTTCAAAATATATGAAGTGTGAAAATGAAGTGCAAACACATGGGCGATAATTAGCCCCCAGGGAGATAAGGCTACAGAGTGAAGCCTGACAAAATTGGCCTTTTGTAAAGATAATTATCAATGCGTTAAGGGTCAACAATGCACATGCAATTTGGTGTGATTTTTGCTGGACATTTCAACAGCACATTGACAAAAGACTCGTTTTCGTAGCGAACTGCGAGGCATTGATACAAAGCTTCTCATGGAGTGACTCACGGAGACATTGGTCTTGCCTTTCACTGCACCACATACCTTTCTTGAAAGCCCCTCGGTAAAAAGTCTAAGTATAAGAACCGGGCCTCGTGGCCACGCACCTCAGAATTGTTTATGGCCATCCCTAGCCAATACGGGACCAGCAAGTTAAGGGTTAAAATCATGAGAAAAACAGACTTGTAAATAAATTCATTTTTTTAGGCATTACCCCAAAAGTTCTCTCCATGGTTATAGCAAAGTAGAACTCTCTCCTTGAGTAAAGTCGCTGGGCTATCATAACATTCTCACAGATGCGTCCTTCACTGCCTGTTTGTTTAGTGAAGAGCTTGTGCTTCAACATTTTAGAGGAGAGATCCTTGGCTTCATCTGCCCTAAAAACAGATATAAACATACATTATATTACAACAGTGTATGAAATAAAACCATGAACTATAGCCTGTCCTTGTCATGGTTATTCCCGGCTGGTACAACTTTGTTAAGTTTTTGCTTAATTTTATCAAGAAAAATAGAGCCACTGGCTCTGAAGCTCATCAGGAATTATGTTATTAATTATCCCCAAGGAAAAGGTTAAGATATCACATAATAAGTCATTGCTCAGTCATCAAATTTATTATCAAAATTGTTACACATTAATCCATATTCATTATAAATAATGTAGACCTTTGCAGTTTATTGTTTTACTTCCTATTTTTATCCTGGAATTATCAACATTTATTACATAATAAAAAAGAGCCCCTATTTGTTTCCAAAAATCCTGTTTCTCACAGGCTCATAGTTTCATAGGATCCTTTTCAATATTTAATTAATAAATTCTATTGAGCATCTGAGTGTAAGACTAAATCAGTAACACAGCAGAGAAGTAACCTGAAACCTCTGTGTATTAGCTAGCTGCTGTTTGCATCTCTGCCAGGGTCAGTGGTCACTCCCCAGGTCAACACCTGCAATTATGCAACATGCAGACCCTGGACTCAAAGCCAGTAAATTATATATTTTAAATTTTGTTTCCCCCATTTTTCTTTATTGGAAAAGAAGATGAAGTATCACAAACTCATGTAGCTAGTTTAAATAGTCTTATCTTACTTCATCACCAGTCATATTTAGTTCACATATCTAATGTAAAATAAAACTATTGTTAACCCTTTTTAAATTTTTTCCTATGCATCCTGTCACAATATTCAGTTCACAGGCTATTCAATAGTTCTTATTTCACATTGATTACATCAAACATGTCCATAATGTAGTATTACTCTTAAGCTGACATATGAAGTGCACATAAAATCTAATTATCTTCACAGTTCATTAACACAGCTGTTTTAAGTGATTACCCCTGTGATCCATATTTGGGGTCACAAGATCACCAAATCTACAATTTAGAATCCCCATTGGCCAAAGAGTCTGTACATAACATTTCAGCTTTCTAGAGCTTTTGGGACTGGAGAAAAAGATGAAAAATGATTTTTAGGTTGTGACCCGTGTGGCCCTTATTTGGGGTCACAGGGTTACTAAATCTACAATTTAGAATTCCCATCAGTCAAGGAGTCTGTACATAAAATTTCAGCTCTCTGGAGTCATTGGTTCTGGAGAAGAAGATGAAAATAGCTTTTAAGGTTATGACCCCTGGGGCCCTTATTTGGGGTCACAGGGTCACCAAATCTACAAATTAGCTACAAATTTCAGCTCTCTAGAGTCATTGGTTCTGGAGAAGAAGTCGAAAAAGTGAAAAGGACGGACGGACGGATGGACGGACGACATCCCATGCCATAAGCCCATCGGGCCTTTCAGGCATGATGAGCTTAAAATAGAGCCATGGGCTCTGTTGCTCATCAGGACTTTATTGATTTATTATCTAAGATTGAATATCTTAGTTATATCAAGTAATAGTGAATACATTTACCAAATCTGCAATTTAGAATCTCCTTTGGCCAAGGAGTCTGTACACAACATTTCAGCATGCTAGAGCTCTTGGTACTGGAGAGGTAAGGTGAGTTGGTGTTTAACGCCGCTTTCAAGATTATTTCACTTATATCGCGGCTGCTATAGTGTTATGGAAGGGAAGAAGCCCGCAACGCAATGTGACTACGCATTGCGGTGAAACCTGCGAGCATCGGCTGGAACTAGCGAACCATGGGTGATGCTATGCTGAAATTCAGTGTAGCATTGAACCCAAACCTTACTGCGGGTAGAATAGTTCTCTACAACAAAGTTGCCGACCTCTTGATCTGAAGCCGAACGTGCTAACCACTGCGCTTTACCGCCCCTTGTACTGGAGAAGAAGATGAAAATAGATTTTTTGGTTATGATCCAACATTTGGGAGTCACAGGGTCATGAAATCGACAATTTAGAATCCTCATTTGCCAAGGAGTCTGCACACAACTTTTCACCTCTCTAGTCCTTTTGGAACTGGAGAAGAAGATGAAAAAAGGTTTTTAAGGTTCTGACCCCTGTGACCCTATTTGGAGTCACAGGGTCACCAATTTTACAATTTAGAATCCCCATAAGCCAAGGAGTCTGCACTCAAAATTTCAGCTTTCTAGAACAAGTGGTTCTGAAGAAGATGACAAAAATAGAGCCATGGGCTCTGTAGCTCATCAGGACTTAATATGGTCCTTTTATAAATGTTATTGATTTACTATCTAAAGTTGAATATTTAAGTTATTTAAGTTATTGTTTACAAGCAAAAGATAGGTTCTTAGATCATGACCACTGTGACCCCATTTGGGGTCACAGGGTCACACAATCTACAATTTAGAATCCCCATTGGCCAAGGAGTCTGCACACAACTTTTTAGCTCTCTAGACCTTTTGGAACTGGAGAAGAAGATGAAAATAGGTTTTTAAGGATCTGACCCCTGTGACCCCATTTGGGGTCATGAGGTCACAAAATCTACAATTTAGAATCCCCATTGGCCAAGGAGTCTGCACACAACTTTTTAGCTCTCTAGACCTTTTTGAACTGGAGAAAAAGATGAAAATAGGTTTTTAAGGATGTGACCCCTGTGACCCCATTTGGGGTCATGAGGTCACAAAATCTACAATTTAGAATCCCCATTGGCCAATGAGTCTGCACACAACTTTTCAGCTCTCTGGACCTTTTTGAACTGGAGAAAAAGATGAAAATAGGTTTTTAAGGATGTGACCCCTGTGACCCCATTTGGGGTCATGGGGTCACAAATCTACAATTTAGAATCCCCATTGGCCAAGGAGTCTGCAAACAACTTTTCAGCTCTCTAGACCTTTTAGAACTGGAGAAGAATATGAAAATAGGTTTTTAAGGATGTGACCCCTGTGACCCCATTTGGGGTCATGGGGGTCACAAAATCTACAATTTAGAATCCCCATTTGCCAAGGAGTCTGCACATAAAATTTCAGCTCTGTGCAGTTATTGGTTCTGGAGAAGAAGTCGAAAAAGCGAAAAGTTTACGGACGGATGGACGGAAGGAAGGACGGACAGACGGACGGACGACGGACGCCATGCCATGCCATAAGCCCATCGGGCCTTTCAGGCCCGATGAGCTAAAAATGCGAAAATTGTACAGATAGGCGGACGGACAGACGGACGCAGGACACCATGCCATGCCTTTCAGGCCAGATGAGCTAAAAATGGAACCATGGGCCCTGTAGCTATCCTGCTTGATAGTGATTTATGTTGTAGACTAAAATAATTAGTACAGATAAAGCACAATTCATAAGCCATAAAAAATACATCTAAAACTGATCTTTGTTAGTGCATGAGAGCAACATCACTGGCTCAATGGTTGTCTAAATAATAACATTCCTACAATTAAATAAAGCAAAAGTAATCTTTACATTTCAACTAGGACTGCCGCGGCAGTACGTAGGTCTTCAGACTTCCGCTTTGACCTTCACGTCCATCTTTGACTGAAGAAAGTCATTGATACTGTACTGTCAATTCTACATATGTAACATAAATCTATCATGCCAACAAAACTGTGAAAGTTCAAGAATTTCAATGTAAATCAAAATGGCGGGAAAACCACGGGACCTACGACTTGGTCATGATTGACTTTTTTCCTTGCATTGTTATTATGTATCTTCTAAAAAAAGTTTCAAGTCTCTATGTCAATTTTGAAAATTTTCCCCATGTTAAAATTCGAAATGGTGATTTTCTGTCATTTTTAAGCCTTAATTGTGACCGGAAATGACTGTACGCGACCGATGTTATTATCGATTCGTAAAGACACTATAGTGTTCTAGTAACCCTGAAAATTTCATACAATTGTGAGATCGGGAAGTTGGAGAAATGTCCCCTTGTAGTAGGTCCCATGTAACAAGTCGCCCAACTTTGAAAGGTCACTGTGCAAAAAGTATTAATAGTACGCTTTTGAAAAACAACACCATGTATTCACCAATGCATCAGCTGCATACATAAAGAAGTCTCAACTTCGTGGTGCAAGTATCTTCAAAGGAGAAGATTGTCAAAGGTACAAAATGGCGTCTAAACCACGTGACGTACGAAATCGGCATGATTTACTTTCTTGCTCGCATTGTCATTGCGCATCTTTTAAAAAATATTGCAAGTCTCTAAGTGCATTTTCCAAAAATTCCCATGTTAAATTTCGAAACTTGGAATCGAACTGGACCTTTAATGAGGAAAAAAAATCAAAATTCCGCCAATTACGAGGCAAGATTTTGATGAAGGCTACCATCCTTGAAAGTTTCATAAAAATCGGATCAGCCGTTACTTCAGAATCTGTTACACAAAATCGTACAAATAATAATAACAAATATAGTCACAAGTGACGATAAAAGGATTCAGCGCATAGATGATGAAAATTATTTGAAATGTAATCAATTAAGCCACTGTAACATTAATATTGCATAATTTTTAAAGAAAGTTGCATGTCTCTAGCATGTGTCTAGGATTATTGAGACTCACATTTCAATGTTCAAAACTTCATATTTGTTTACCCCTGAATAAAAACCCAAAATGTGGCGGAACTATTAATTTGTATATGATAATGACTTGAAATGGAATAGTTGAACAAATATCGTGAAAAAATTGCAATAAAGAACTGAGACATAAGTCTATATGTGACAGAGTTATGTCCCTTTGAATATAAAGCCAAAACACGAACATTTATAAAAGGACCATATTAAAGGGGAGATAATTTAAGTTCTAGGACAAAATTCCAAAATTTGGCTCGCTACTTTGTTAAGCACTTATTCAGCTTTAAGATGAGCTATCACACTTGTATGTACGTGTTGCCATTAGTGAGAAGAAGATTTTTAAAGACGCACACCTTCAAAATCGCAAAATTTCAGTACATTTTCAGTTGGGTTTCGAAAATGTCCAAATTGTTCCGAGACTATCAACTTTTATATGATAATGATTTGCAATCGAATTGTTGAGCAAATACCGGGGAACAAATAGCAATAATTAACTCTGAAATTAGTTTACATGTGGCAGAGTTATATCCCTTTGAACATAAAGCCAAAAAATAAACATTTAAAAAATGACCATATTCAAGGGGAGATAATTTTAGTTCTAGAACGAAATAAAGAAATTTGGCTCGTTACTTCGCGAAATTTCAGTACATTTTCAGTTTTTGTCAAATTGTGAAAATGAATGACTGTTCGCGAGCGATTTTATTATTGATTCTTCTAAGATGCCTAGCGGCTAGAACAATCGAAATAAAAGTACTTTATCAGACGATAAAGGTATAGTTTTTGTGATGACGTAACAATTGAATGACGTTTCCGCTCCCCTCGTAGTCACGTGTGCCCATGGTAACCCAACGAAAGAGGGCAGTTGAAAAGACCGTGTTTTTCTGCAAATGATAATGTCCTAAAACAACGGTAGCGTTGTTATAACAATTATTGAAGGGGTGTGTTCTGTTGTATCCGAATTAGTCTTATATTTTAAGCTACATTTGAACTTGAACCAAAACGACGAAATCCGCATTAGGCAACCCCAGGAACCACTATGACGTCACAACAGAACACTGATGTCATAGTCGCTGTTGTCGCACGGCTCGTCAGTTGGCCCTGATCATGGATTATTAATATTAAGGAAGTAAACTCTATTTTTCTTGAAAAATTACTCAAAGCAGAATGTTGTGTTATGGGTTATCTTAGAAAAGTAATAAAGTTCGCTGTACCCTAATGTGTTTTGTAATAAAGTATAGTTTTGCCCTGAACTATTATACCGTCCTCGTACTTTAACTATAATAGTTCAGGGCAAAACTATACTTTATTACAAAATACATTGGGGTACAGCGAACTTTATTTCTTAAATAAAGACCTTAGTCCAATCTTACTCTCCTGAAAAAATCGTAAAATTTGATGGGTAGGTATTTGACTTATGTCCCTTTGAAGTTTACGCTTTCATTCACCAATGCCTCAGCTGCAAACATATAAGTTTCAGCTACGTGGTGCAAGTATCTTCAGAGAAGAAGATTGTCAAAGGTGCATGGGGGCGGGAAATTTTCAAAAGTGAGAAAAAACAATATGGCGGCGAAACCATGTGACCGACGAATTTGTCATGATTTAGTTTTTTGCTTGTATTGTCAATGCGCATCTTTTTTTAAAAGTTGCAAGTCTCTAGCTGCATTTTGAAAAAATTGCCCATGTTAAAAATCGAAATTTAGATTCGATCTGGACCGTTAATGGTTTGACCGATTGGTCCCAAAAGCTTCGGCATGAAACTAGGCAGTAAGGGCGATCATCTTGCAAAGTTTGGTTGCATTAGCTACATTCCTTCTGGTAGAAGTCGTGTTCACAAAATCCGTGGAATAATAAAACACGCCAATAACAATAAGGATTCAGCACTTTAGTGCTGAATCCTTAATAATCAGGACAATAACAATAGGTCTTTCAGACCTTGTCTGAAGACCTAATTACATTTCCCAAATCACGATACATGACACAAAACAGTCCAATCTTTTAATAAAAGTATTACATATAATTGTGTCCTGGGTTACTTGATACCATGACATCCGACTGACACCCCATCCCTCCTTTCTTAGTCTTTCTAACCTATCCCCCTCACAAAAATACAAATACCCGTCCAATGCCTATTCTACTCCTCCTTAAAAGATGTTCTTACCTCAGGGGGGTAGGTTTCGCGGAAATTATTCGGACAACAGTAATGAATAACAACACAAAAGTATTGGATTACAAATCCACCCTAAAATAGTAGAAAAAATGTTTTATGTTTTCATGTTTTCATTTACACAGCTGACGAACGTTCATTAGCCAATCAGCTGCTAGCTGAGGTGTGACGTGTTACTCAGGAGTCGTGCCCTATAAGAGTATACTTATGTTATTGTTTACATTAAACATTTGTATAGCCTTCACGTATTTTTCGCTGATTTCACTTGTCAAAACAGCCTCAGAGTGATCAAAGCTATTAGAAACAATGTCGGCATATTCTGTTCAGTCGTTAATCAACTTTAGTTGTTGTACACATGTGTTTAGATTGTTTATTCTCTGATAATGCCGAGTGGATCCCAGTGTAAAGCTACCGCCATTGTCTTTTTTTGGTTTCAATTTTAGGTGTCAATTCTATAGCGTTACATTGTGTGTTTGTCTATCACTGACCATTTTCCACTATGTCAGACTATGATTCTAGCAATAAGATCTCGCTTTAAAAAAGTCTAGTAGGCACAAAGATTTGTATTGAATAACTAGCGGAGATACATTTGGGATCGTCTTGCTAGCACCAATACATCTCGTTTCTATGTTTCTATGGGAATTGTTTAACTCTCATCAAGTACTGGATAATAATATACATAATGAAAATAACTTAACAATTTTAAGAAAGAGAAATACAAAAAAAATACTGTGTTAGGTTACTTTCTCATTCCATGGTAATCTGTTGTTATTAATCATTATGTATCTCTTTCTTACTTCTATGGATTTTCTGCACTTCTTCTTTTTCTGGAAATATCATTGGCTGTTTGCTTTGACCAATACATACTGAGCTCATGTTTGACACATAGCAAGCTATAAACTACTAACTATTTACTATTAGTTACAACATCACTCGTGTCACCGTTCTCATGACATCAAAGGATTGTCATCTCGTTAAACCTTCGGCCCCGTCTGACTGTTATGTAACATCCTTTATCACACTCATTCTGTCAGCACGCTCCCTTTCTCACATTCGGAAATGTAACGATGTTAACACGAACACACGACCATGACGAGTTGATCAAATTTCTATAGTTCCAATTCATTCATTTGAAAATGGGAAAAATACATATACCATATATTTATCGATGTGATTTAAACATTATTTTCCCAAAAAAACTTACTTGCAATATAAATGTAAGGAAAATGGATCAGCAGATTCTCCTAAAAATATTGTTACAAATAATGAAGTGATGCGTTCTTTTCCTCAGATTCTAAGTTTCGTGGTAAATTTAAACTTAGCTAGAGACTGTTTAATGTAACAATGTTTTAATATTTTTCCCTTTTGTAAATTACCTAATCTTAATCTGATTGAAGATGAATACACGTTCTCCTTTTACTGTAAAGCCTACATAGACTAAGTAAATTTTTGGGTTAATATTTGAAATATCCTATATCACAATACAGTTTTCTAAATCTGATATTTTCAACTAATGTAAATGTTATTCATGCATTTTTTATATCATGCTCGATTGGGAAAAGAACAAATCTAAAATCAACGATTGAATATCGAACAATGCTCCAAAAACTATGAAATTACTCCCTACAGAAGCACAAATAACCATTCTATCGGAAAAGTGCATTGTCAAAAGTTGTGACTATGTTTTAAACGAATTATCGACGAAATCGACAAATCACCTTCAAGGATTTCAATGAAGGCAACTCCTGAGTATGACGTCACAACGCTAACGAAGATTATGCTACACTGAGGGGCCGCGGAAAACTGTTTCAAGAATGATATAATTAGAAGGCCAATTTTACTCACTTTGAACCGCGATATCGTGATAATTAGGTGACGCTTCGAAATAATCTTTTGTGTTTCGTTTAGTTGAAAGTATTGTGAAAAAACGAATCAACATCGAACAACATGGAGGGGTTTTATTATCTTTAACACTCTCTGTTACACCCAGGGAGAGAGACGGAGAGAGACAGAGACAGGGGAGGGAGGAAGAAGGGAAGGGAGAGGGAGAGGGAGGCTGACAAACAAGGTCCAACCCTGTCCATGCTATCCCACCTAAAGCCTTGCAAGCAAGACTCTCAACCAGTTACTGGCCATGGGCTGCAGGGAAACCTGATCCCACCTGACAGATACACAGAAGAGTTAAACTGCAAAAAATAAAATCAGCTCTATCTTGCAATGAAAGTTGCGTAAGAAAGCTCTCAAAAATACCTGTCATCCAAATATAAGCATTGCTAACATTTCAAGTTAGTGTCAATGTTAGCAAAATGGTAAATCACTTAAATGTTTTAAATTAAACAAGTGTTTGCCACTAACATGGCAATGTCCCCTGCCGTTAACATTGAGTTTAAAGTAAAGCACATTATTTGGTCAAGTGTCACAGTCACCTTGAAAATAAGGTGAAGGTCACAAAATCGACTGGTGTCTGCGTCATCCCCCAATGTAGACTGACACAAAATTTTCTCAACTAACCAGTGCCCAGTTATAAGCAATCTATATTGGTCATACATTTAATCTTACTCTCCTGCAGATTGTAACGATTCAACTTGAGCCCAAAGTATCTTACAGAATTGAATGAGATACAATATTTAAATCATGATCATCCTGCTATATCAGGTTATTTGTATCAGTATTAGGCTCGTACAATCTCCTTATAGCCTGATGTAGTAGGATGGATGATGATATGTTTCCTTTGTTGGCTCAGCAGGGCAGGGATGCCACTCCCTGTAAGGTTTGTAACATATCAAAACAACCTTAGCCTACCCAATATAAGGTTTAACTGATGGTTATCGTTTGCTGATGATCAAGATGAAAATAGGTTTTTTGGGTTGTGAGCAAAGCCAAGGAGTTTGCACACAAAATTTCAGCTCCTTAGACCAGGTGGTTCTGGAGAAGAAGACAAAATGCGAAAAGTTTACGGACACCGAGCCATGCCATAAGCCCATCGGGCCTTTCAGGCCAGATGAGCTAAAAATACATCCATGGCAGTTTTTGAGTTCTTCTCCGGAATTGAATTATTAAGTTATGTATCCATGGAATTGGTAGGAACTAAACAAATTAAAATTTGTGAAGAAGTTGAAAACCCCAAAAGGCACATCTACACATGATGATTGTTCCACACACCAAGTTTCGTTGAGATACCGTATTTCCTCTAATAAGCGCCCGGGCGCTTATTTTTACAGCATCCCTTGATCCCCCGGCGCTTATTGGAGACCCGGCGCTTATTTCTTTAATAGAACATTGAAGTTAACTAAGGATGCATTAATCTAATGGTTTAGACCCGGCGCTTATTAGAGACCCGGCGCTTATTGGAGGCCCGGCGCTTATTTCCTCAACTACACTGGACCCCCGGCGCTTATTGGAGACCCGGCGCTTTAAGAGGAAATACGGTCTTATAGTTTTCGAGTTCTGCTCCGGAAACGAACTTCTAAGTTACATTTCCATGGAAACGGTAAAAAAAAAAAAATCGAAGAAGTTGAAAACCCCAAAAGGCACATCTACACATGATGATTGGTCCACATACCAAGTTTCGTTGAGATATGTCTTATAGTTTTCGAGTTCTGTTCCGGAAACGAAATTCTAAGTTACATTTCCATGGAACATTAAAAAAAAATAACTCAAAGATGTTGAAAACCCCAAAAGGCACATGTACACATGATGATTGTTCCAAACACCAAGTTTCATTGAGATATGTCTTATAGTTTTCGAGTTCTGATCTGGAAACGAAATTCTAAGTTACATTTCCATGGAAACGGTCAAAAGAAACTCGATGAAGTTGAAAACCCCAAAAGGCACATCTACACATGATGATTGTTCCAAACACCAAGTTTCATTGAGATATGTCTTATAGTTTTTGAGTTATGCTCCGGAAACAAAATCGACGGACGAACGGACGAACGGACGGACGGAGCCCATTTCAATATCCCCCCCAACTATGATGGCGGGGAATAACAAGAAAGAGGAGAGAGAGACAGGCGGAAGGGTGGGGGAGATAACACGATGACACAGGACAATGCTCAGACTGGTGGACTGCACTAACCATTATATAACAGAGCTCTTGGCCTGCACTGACCATTATATAACAGATGGCTCATATTACACCCAGCTCTCAGTATAACATCTGAAGGATACACAGAATATTGAGTTAAATTGCAAAAAAATAAAATCAGCTCTATCTTGCTTAATTTCTTTGATACAAATATAATGAAAGTTGCGTAAGAAAGCTCTAGAAAACACTTTTAATCCAAATATAAACATTTCTAACATGTTATGGTAGCGTTAATGTTAGCAAAATGGTACACCATATATAAAAATGTTTTCACTTATAACTTGAAATTTGGAACTCTTGATATTCACTAAACATATCCTCAAAAGTAAAGTGTCCTAGGGTCATTGGTTTCTGAGATGAAAAATATACATTTAAATGAACCCCTGTCACAATCATAGTATAAAGTTTCAGTAATGAAATTACAAATAATAATTTACATCTTTAATTTAAAAGTAAACAGCTGTGAGCTAGATGGTCAGAGGGGCTAAAATGGGTCAAATAGAAATACGCAACTAAAGGGTTACGGTTGTGACCCTTGTGACCTTATTTGGGGTCACGGGGTCACGAAATCTACAATTTAACACTCCATTGTCAAAGGAGTCTGCACAAAGAATTTCAGCTCTCTAGAGTCGAAAAAGCAGAAGTTTATGGACGGATGGACGGACAGATGTATGCCAAGCCATGCCATAAGCTAATAAAATAGTGACATACGAAATTAATACTAAGTCTAAGAGAGCACTGCTGAGATAACGAGGTGCCTAGTGCATCTCTCTAGCCAGCAGGTCAGCAGTCATCTAAGCCAGGTGGCAGGTCAACAAATTTCATAGGTAATATACTGACCATGGATTCCAATTACAGGCCAAAGTATTTCACAGCCAGTGAAAAAACTTTAATGTTGTTTTTCCCACAATTATTTATGGTGCTGCATGCATATAATTAAAACCAATAGTATTACATTGGAATTTGATAATGGTCATCAAGGGGTCAAACCGTTAAGCATTGCACCCCTGCCACACCCTTATTTTTTAGAGCGGGGTAATGATATTTACAAATATTAGTCTCATCAACCAAAGATCATATTGCCAAAATATGAGGTTTTTAACATTACTGGTTCTTCAAAGGGGTAATTCACATTAAGTTGCACCCCTGTTATGCCCTTGATATTGGGAGTAGGGTAATGAAATTTACAAATGTGAGTCTCCATCTTTAAAATATCATATTCCCCAAATTTGTGCTTTATAGCATTGCTGATTAAAGATTTTAGGTTGACCCCCCGCCACATCCCTTATTGACAGGAGGTCAAGTGAAAATGAACAAACTTGTATCTATATTTATTATTCCAAAAATTTCAGCTTCCTATGCGAACTGGTTTCGGAGAAGAAGTCATTTAAAAGTTTTTGGGAAACTGCCTGCCACGCCCATATTTGAGGTAGGGTCAGGAACAAATGTATAACTAAGATCCCATAGGTGCATGGTACATTCCCACAAAATTTCAGCTTTGACGGTGCCAAGGTTCTGGATGAGAAATTGAAAATGTGAAAAGTCTACGGACGACGAACGTAGGACGGTCCATTCCATAAGCCAAACTGGCCTTTCATACATGGTGAGTTCAAAAGCAAAAAGTTTATGGACGGACAGATGCGACGCTGATGAGCTAAAAATGGTACCAGTTTCCCAATTTTCAAAGTTCGGAAGTTGAGGAATTAACAATAAGCAAGGGTAATAAATATTTTATTAAAGGTAAAAACTTACGAAAAGACAAGTTTTACACCTCCTTTCAGACCACTATCCCATGATCCTTTGCCTCGGCCCCCAGCAAGCACTTGTGCCTTGAGAACCACATCAGGTGTGCCTGTACTCTCCCCTGAAACACAACAAGCAATTTTTACTAAGCTGTTATGATCCCCTCGCTGCAATTTTTTTTTTTCAAAATAAAGCCATTGGCTCTGTAGCTTATCAGGATTGCACGATTTATCTAAGGCTGAAAATATAAAAATTATTTCTCAAGTAATACATTGTAAAAGATTTTGTCAAAATACCTAAAACAGTATTAAAAATAGTTAAATAGCAAACATTCATTTGCATGCAATAATCCCCCTTCCTACTGTACCAACTCTCTCCCAAGCTCAATACACATCCATATTACAATGTTATTAATTAAGTATTTCCGTATTGGCCCAGTTACAGGTCCGAGGTTTGTTGTATTGCCAGGAGACGAAGTCCAGGGTCAATACAACAGACCGAAGACCTGTAACTAGGTCAGTACAGAAATTCTTAATTAAAGACAATTTTATTGATTAACCTCTTTTCCATCTATTGCACCACAATAAACATCTCATTTGTTTTGAAATAATAATTATAAACAAGATTGGTGAATAGATATCCGTCAAAGTTGTGAAGTCGAATTTTCATGAAATGTCACCAAAAGTCACACTAAGGTCAGCTTTGATTGTGCTAGAATCTGAGACAGTTATAATTCATGCCAGTCCTTGTGCAGCTATATTTCGCTTAATTAAACGGTACCAATGTGACACAAAGCACTCACTTAACCTGTAGGATATAGTGTTTGGTTCTCTGTACATCAATGTACACCATATCTTCAACCTGACCAATCAGCCTGTCTTTTTGGATTTCCCAATGAACAGGTCATGACATCTTGGCTCTGTGACGTGACCCTGTGGTGAGTGAGATTAGAAAGGCAGTGTTGCGAGTTAGATTCTCAAAAGATGCCTCTTCTAACGGTTCATAAAGAGGACCACAAAGGTGAGGGAGCATTAGGTTGAGCAAACTGCTCACAGTGCTGTAACGTCTCTCCTGCGTCAAGCCTTTATCAACACTGCATTCGGACCTGTGACTTCGAACTAGCTCAAGTGGACTGAGTGTTACCAATGACACTTTCGCATTTTTTTTTTACAGATTATCATAACTGTACATATCTTATGTATGTAAACAACCATTTTCAAAGTTTAGTTATTGATGTTTTATATATGTAAATGATAAATCAAGACGTTTGAACAAATCGTAATTACGTGTTATAACTTCTGGAAAGTGGTAAATTTTGATGGTCAGGAATCCTGACCAAGAGAGGTCTGTGACCCCATGGATGACAGTTGAGGTCCAATGCCGGGGGGCTGAACTTCTGTTTCTGGTCCTCAAGTTTGAAGGACTTAAACATGGCAATGAGTTCTAATTTTTTTTCCGATTTGACAGCCAAAACAGAGCTAAGAGCTGACAAGTATGTCAAAAGCCCTTGAGATGCCACAAACTGAGGAGAGGCACTTACTGGGTCCTCCACAAGGGCTATACAAAATTTTTCAAAGGGGAGCCATTTGTCATCTAGTGAACATCTAGTGGGTGCTTTTGTGATGGTGTTGGCTACACAAGACGATTACTACTTTCAGGACAAGGATGGGGGCGTCCGCTGCCCAGGATGCTGGGTTGGGAAGAGGCGACACATCCACTGATAGGCGAGTGTTGAACTTTGTCGCAAAGAAGTCAATCAACGGACGATAAAACTTTGCGCAGCCTGGAATGTGATGATCCCTGATCTGAATGTTGTTGTCGTCAAGCAAGCGGAAAAGTTGGAAAGTCCGATCGAGGAGCCTCTTGGAGCCTGTTGTGTCCTGATTTTTCACAAGCCAGACCACTGTGAAATTATCTGAGCCCAAAAGCAGACGAGAATTCTGAAGAGCAGGAAGCCAGTGGGTGATTGCCAAGATGACCGCCTGCAACACCAAGTTGTTGCTGTGCCAATGGCTTTGAACGTCTGACCACAGCCCTGTTGCAGTCCTGTGTTCAAGATAGCAGTGCTTCAACCAGGAATTTGCTTTTATGTGCCACAATTGCACACCACTCTTAGAAAAGTGTGCCAATGTGTTTAATAGTGTGCCAATAGTCAAAAACAGTTAAATTTACCATTTTAATAGAAATAGTTTACTAGTACTTACACTTCTACTTCTTATATTTCTGTCTTTAGCTGACTCCATGAATGGACTGCTTTGTTGAAATCAAACTGCTCTATTTGCTTGTCATTAACCTCTGAAGTGTTTCTGGCTTCAAAGAGTTTCTACAGGGTGTATGAATGTTATTTTGTGCGCTAAATATCCCGAATGTAACGATCGCCACAGTCACCAAATCGAGCTTACAATCATGAGAGATGCATCCCCAGACCATTACATATCCACCAACGAATGGGACTGATGCTTGGATGTTCTTTGGTGCATATGCTGTGTTCTTAGTTCTCCAAACACGCTGGCGCCCGTCTGTGACGTGTTGCAAAAAATGACATTCATCTGACCAGTGAATCTTCCTCCAAGACGCAAGATTCCAGTGACGTCTGGTTACACACCATTCCAAACGAGCTCTTTTATGGAGATTAGTCAAACGTGACCTCTTAATCACTCTTCTTGTCTTTAGTCCTATGACTTAAATCGATTTCACACTGTCCTGTTGCAAACATGTCGGTTGGGCAGCCATAACTGCTTCAACACACCACTTGTGGCAAACGGATGACGTCGAACCAGCCATGTTAAGTCACAGTCCTCAACTCGTGAAGTTTTTTGTGGTTGACCTGATCTTGGGCGATCCTTCACAACGTTGTCTTGACGATATTTCTCTTTTTGCTTCAGTGAGTCTCCTTCGAGCCATGTTCAGAGGTAATGACACAATCATTTCAAAATTTTCAAGATTTATACTGATTTCAAGAATGATTTAAAAGTGAAAATTCAGAAATTTGTGGGTAGTGTGCATTCTGGGGTGTGTTTGTGCGAGGTCAACCTCACAGAAAACCTGAACACTGTTGAGAGGAAATGCAGTTCCATACCAATTAGAATCTAACAATACATATTCATTACTATGTATATTTGTATCACTGAAAATATTAGGTGGTGCTTAATTAAGTTCTTTGTGTATATTTGCGCTTAAATTCACCTGTGATTCAATCCAAGCACTGAATCCTGCCTAAGTGGTGAAAGTGTTGCGGTGACCTTGAAAATAAAGTCAAGGTCACCTAAATGGACTGGTGTCTGCGTCTTCCCACAATGTAGGCTGACACCAAATTTGATTTTGGATGCAGCACTTCATGAGATATCGCGTTAACAAGAAACGGATGTATGGATGCCGCTGAATATAGTCCCCTGTGTCGCACTGCAGCGGGGGACAATAAAGACCAAGTTCTAAAGTATGCACTCATGTGTAATATTTGCTTCTGCAAAACTCACCAATCTCCTTAGCAAACTGGTGTGCCTGGTCTGCAGTTTGTGCAACTTTGAAGTCAGGTACAGCAACCCCTGCTTCCTTCAACAAGCCAAAGCTGAGGTACTCATGGAGGGACAGGTGCCTCTTTTGCTGTTGACTTGACAAGCCTCCTCCACTCCTGGCTGCACTCAGTATCTGCAGCAGTTTAAGCTAAACATGACAATACTGTTCTACATATATTTTTTGGGATCATATTATCAGCAATTGTAACAAGAGTCATAAGAAAATGACATATATGAGTTTCAGGTATGATGAAGGATTTTGGAGTTCTGTTCCGAAAGCAGATCTACTCCTCAACAAAATCCAAATCAAAACGAAAAAAAATATCAAGCTTTAAACAATACACTAAATAAATTTCAAAATGTTTTTCAGGAGAATTTATCACAGATATAACAAATTTCAAGAAAAAGATGAAAATATGTTTTTTTGGGTTGTGACCCGTGGCCCAAATTAGGGTCATGCGGTCACCAAATCCCCATTGGCCAAGGAATCTGCACACAACATTTCAGCTCTAGACCTTTTGGTACTGGAGTAGGAGATGAATATAGGTTTTTAAGGTCATGACCCCTGTGACCCTATTTGGGGTCATGGGCTCACCAAATCTACACTTTAGAATCCCCATTGGCAAAGGACTCTGCACACAACTTTTAGCTCTCTAGACCTTGTGGAACTGGAGAAGAAGATGAAAATAGGTTTTTAAGCATGTAACCCCTGTGACCCCATTTTGGGTCACGGGGGTCACAGAATCTCTAATTTAGAATCCCCAATGGCCAAGGAGTCTGCACGTAAAATTTCAGCCCTGTGGAGTCATTGGTTCTTGAGAAGAAGTCGAAAAAGCGAAAAGTTTACGGATGGACGGACGCCGGGCCATGCCATAAGCCCATTGGGCCTTTCAGGCCTGATGAGCTAAAAATCCAATTAGATTGTTAATTGTTGATAATGACGGCTAGCCATATGAAACTAAACTATTCTATATGAGTATCGCATTATTCGAGAGGTACCCAGAGTAAATGCCCTTTACTTTTCATGTATACTTTTAGAAATAGTTTTATGATAATAACAGTATATTAATATATAGCGCAGAGTTCAATACAGTCGGTTCACATGCGCTTTTCACAGATACTATTAGTGTTTACCCCCTGCGTATTATGATAATTAATTTATATTAGAGCACAGTCAATACTTTCGTCCAATCATATGATTGTATTGTGGTCACGTGGTGTACAATTATATCCCGACAGATGTACATTTGTCTGGTTGCGTTCTGGTATCATGCTCATAAAACTGGTTCACAGACTTTTATTAAAAACAACAAACAATGCCAACTGATGTTTTATTTATGTGGATAATACACAATTAAACACTTATTACAATGACAACTGAATTGCTGGGTTCCCTTTATGAAAGGAAAAAGTGGCTTGGTCTTCTATGTTCAGGAGCTTGAGATTCCTAAAAGAAATAAGCATGTAAATTAAGCAAAAAATGTGAGGTCCATTGGAATTGATCAATGGTATTTAATTTATATCTGGAAAGTAAGAGAAACAGTGACACGCATCAACCAAAATTACCAATGTTTGAAAATATAATAGGTTCGGCCTAAGAGTAATTGAAGGGTCCAAATGACGGGCGCTCCATAATGATGTTTAAATGCTACTGAAGTAAGAGAAACTGATCATACAAAGTGATCAAAATAGCAGAGATGATTTTATATAACATGATATATCATATCTGACATCAGAAAATTTGGTTGCAGGACAGAAATGTACTTGAAACATTGTATTAAGCGAATTTGGTTGCAGTCCCCTATAGGGATCTGCAACCAAATTCATTTACAGCAGTTATACATCATTATTCCTACCTTGGCAAAATAAATAATTGGTTGCAGAGAAAAAATAGTGTGTTGATAAACACATAGGATTAGTTTGGTTGCAGAGGTTTTCAAATTTACTAAATTTGAAAAAATATGATGACATTTTCTGAATCAATTCGGCAAGTTCTCTCTCGCTAAGTGTCTGACGTAATGAAACGTAATGTAACGCATCTTCCCATTGGCTCATTCCGTATCAACCATTTCTAACCCAAAAAAAATAAATTCACGTTTTCTGGTTGCTTTTATTCACGGTTCTAGATAGAAACTATTCATTATAACTTAATGCTGTTTATTTCCTATAAAACTAATTTAGCAATCAATCAATTTGACAACCAATCAGAATTGTGATAAGATTTGACAACAATTCGAATTCATCTCGCGGCCACATCTCTTTATAGGCAATGAAATGTATAAGTGCTCAATCTTTCTGAATAAAAACGTGCTTATCGTGCATATTTTGTGATTCAAGCATGACGCTTATGCTTTAGCAAGACTTGTACGTTTTATATAAAATGTAGCTTCATGCACATTGGACAATTGAAGAAATTCAGTGCTATCCCAGTAAACCATTCGTTTTGGTTTTGAAAACGTTTTTATAGTTTTCGGTTTTCAAAACGTCTCGAAAGCGTTTTCACAACGTCTTCAAATAGTTTTAAAACGTTTTCAAAATTGTGACGTTTGAAAAACGTTTTTAAGCCGTTTCTCTGAAGTTCTCAAATCTTTTTAAAAATAGAATTTCTGGTCCTTAAATTGACGTTTTCATTGTCCCAATGACAACGTTTGCAAAACGTTTTGGTATGGTTTTTAAACACACCACGTGGTCATATGACGTCATTTCGAACCGCCATTTGCAATTTGAAAAGTTTTTTGCTGGCAAGATTCGACTGCAATTTTCCAACACGGCATCTTAAAAAGAGTATCCCAAAAGGTAAGAACCTAATAATCTTTTCAATAAGAACTTGTGGTTGACGAATATGTTCTTAAATCAAACTATATTCCCAAATTAATGTTCAATAATGACTGAAATACACGGGTGCATGTATCCACTAGGGTAAAACGTATGGGGTTAGTTTTCCAAACGTTTGCAAATCGTTTTTGATTCCTTTTCTTTTATAACATGAGTTTGTGGCAATTTTCACAGCAACTATGAAAGAAATGTAACATCACTTCATTATTGTGAACTATCAAAATTAGTTTTGTCCAAGAATTAATATGTTTCAGCAGATAGTTTAGAACATAATGCTATAATGTTATTTCTTCGCTTTTGAAGCGTTTTTACATCGTTTGCCGACTCATTCGATCTAGTCCTATACACGCTCTGATTTGGCTTTGCAAACTTTTTAAAATCAAACGTGTCCATTTAGTTTTGCAAACGTCTAAAATCACACGTTTTGGTGAGGTTTTGCAAACGTTTCAAAATAAAAAACGTTTTGATTAAGTTTTGCAAACGTCTTAAAATCTCACGTTTTGGTTAGGTTTTGCAAACGTTTGCAAAACGTATATTATTCTTTCCCTTATCAGTTGATTTTGTGACAACTTTCTCAACAAATATGAAAGAAATTGAACATTTTTTCACTATTGTGAACTATCACAATTAACTTTGTACAACAATTAATATGTTTAAGCAGATGGTTTAAAACATAATGCTATAATGTTCTTTCTTCGATTTTAAAGCGTTTACACATCATTTGCCGTCTCATCTGATCTAGTTTTGTAAATATTTTGAATTGGCTTTGCAAACATCTTGAAAGCAAACGATTCCAATTAGTTTTGCAAACGTCTTAAAATCACACGTTTTGGTTAGGTTTTGCAAACGTTTCAAAATAAAAACGTTTTGATTAAGTTTTACAAACGTCTTAAAATCACACGTTTTGGTTAGGTTTTGCAAACGTTTGCAAAACGAATATTATTCCTTCCCTTATCAGTTGATTTTGTGACAACTTTCTCAACAAAAATGAAAGAAATTTAACATTATTTAACATCCAAAATACCATATTTGTTTATATAATTCAAATCAACACATATATTGATCTCCAAATGCAAAATATATGAGACTTCGTAGTTTTCAAGTAAAATCTGACAACACCTTAAATATGTGCAGAAGCCGAAATCACAGGTCCAATGTCCATGAAAAGTGGTTATTTTACCTATGAATTCAAACACCATCAAATCGAATCTGTGTTTCTGTTTGCAATAGATAAGTTTCCAAAGATACGTTTGATCAATTGACGCGCGTCAATGTCCGGTTTTCGATCATGATCGCGGCTTTAAATCCTAATAATGTCACAATACGAAACGTATTAGCATTCAAATAAGATTTTTCATAAACAGACAGTACGTCTCGGTAAAATAGCAACCCATCCGATCATGATCATTGGTTGTCTTTAAAAAGTGTGTTGTGTTCTTAGAAGTAGACAGACAAAACATTTGACGTTCTATTTTCAACAACAATACATTAATTTTGCAGAAAACCATGTTGAGAAATCTTGGTGGCCGGGACGCTAATGACATTATTAGCCGAGGCATATCGAGCGTCATACAACGGCCACAGTTGGCCCAAAATTTCAATTGTGGGGGCCAGACAAAAGATGGCAAGATCGTAGGAGTCAAAGAAAAAAGAAATTTCATGGGTACCCACACTCAAAAGATTCTGCTGAGTGAGTACCCGTAATTTTATCAGTATTTGCTATTTTTTCAAATGTTATACATAATGTTTTATAATAATATCTCTCTCTCTCTCTCTCTCTTTGTCTTTCTCTCAAAAGTTCTCTCTTACTCTCGTTTCCTAAATTACACATTTTGCTGAAATAATCTCTCTCTCTCTCTCTCTCTCTCTCTCTCTCTCTCTCTCTCTCTCTCTCTCTCTCTCTCTCTCTCTCTCTCTCTCTCTCTCTCTCTCTCTCTCTCTCATAAACGTTTCCTAAATTACATATTTTGCTGAAATAAGCAGTTTATCTTTCCATCACACGTTCGGGCATATGCAAAAATGTCAGTTCATAATTGTATATGCTATGTGTCAGTACAGGCAATTAAGTAACAACTAAGTTCAGGTCTTTGCGCGGTTAATAATAGTTATGTCTTACACTGAGGTGCTACAAATATTTATTTACATTTTCAGAAGTTTTGCAGAAGAAACACAGGGACGAAACTCAACTGTCCTCGCGGAGGAAAGTGTCCGATATTCTCAAGAGATCCAGCACAATGGTTGGGGGGGAATACTATAAGATGAAAAAAACAATGAGCTGTCAACTTCCAAGTCAGAGCCAGCCACAGAAAAAACAGAGAGTCAGATCTGAATCTGATTCCTCTGAGAGTGGTCATGATAACTAACTGTTCGTTGCTTCAGACTGGATTTAGCATTTTAGTTGTTTAGTTTATGAATTTATCTGATAGAAGTTTTCAGACAGATATTATGCTTTGTTGACCGCTTCCACTTGATTTGTGGTCGGAATTGATTGATCAGAGACTATGTTCATGTCGGCCGTTTTAGTGGGGAGGAAGGCATTTTCGAACAGGACAACAATTCAGTTTTGGAGAATAATGATGTTACGTTGTGCTTTCATTAAAGATTGATTGTCAAATCAGCTCTCTTCATTGTCCTTTTTTATCGATGCACACTGATACTATCTCACGGTACGAATTGTAGTTATAACTTGTAGTATTAACTTGAATGCCAATCTACAATATTGCTATGTTTAATAGTTGATGAGTTGATACGACTTTGATATTCTGACAGTGCACTTGTGGAAGTTGCAGTTGAATCCTACAAGTCGTAACTACAAATCGAATTATGAGAACGGGTATTTATAGTAAACGGACGTTTTGAAGTGTTAATCAGAACGTTCTCAGAGCGTTAATCAGAACGTTTGGCGTGGAAACCCACGAACAAGTTCGTATCCCGGTAGATGCACTATTTTGCATTTTTTATTCCACGGAAAACCGTCGATTTTAATCAGACTGGTCGAAAAGTAAACAGTAATTGAATGTTAGTGATGTTTGTTATCACTGAAATAAGATTATGAACTATCTTTAAACACATACTCGGACGTTACCATTAAGGAGAGATGGGACGATGAAACAAAATATTTTAGAATTCGTTTATTGTGTCTTTTATCCAAAAATGTAAGAAAATTTGGGGGTCATCAAACGATTTAAAGAGTAATTGGCATTAATAATAATACTCCCGTTGGCAAATTACGCCATTTTTGACCGATTTGATGTAGTTAAATGAAGCGCTTGCTTTCAACGAATAAGCTGACAATCCTTTAAAATATATTTCAGTTACATACAGGGATGCATAGCAAGTCTATATTTTGAAAAATAAATGATACTAGAAAGAGAAACAAAATCCAATTAAGTACTTTCTTATTAAAAACAACATTTTTCTCATCGTTTTTCGCATATTCAACAGGATTTCTCACTGACACACAAAATTTAGATATTGCTAAAAATGCAATATAATGTGCATATTTGAATAAACAAACAAATTCAGAAATAAAAATAGGGGGTCACTGGAGGTTTTCATCACTTTAACGTCATTTTTTAAAGTACCTTCACAGGGATAAATTTACCTGCGAGTCCTGCTTCATTTACTCACAAAATTTGAAAAGGACTCATAGAAATTTAAACTGTCAGTCCCTGAGATGCAAGGTTTTTATTTATACTAACAGGATTACTATGGAGGGACTCGCTTTTATTTTCTGGGACTCATAAAAGCTTGTGATAGTGAGTCCCTGTACTCTAAAAGTCATATTTGTAGATTAATCACTGCCTTCATAAACGTAAAAACCTCACGTCACAGCAATTTTGATGGTTTCAAGCGTAATTTTGAAGGCCTACCGTGTAATCATTATTGAACATACTATCAATCTACGAGTGCATGGTGAAAGAATAACTATCAGTTGATTATGTCGGTCGATTTAAATTCGTCAGTAACTAAAGATACGTATGTAATTAGAATAACACACACAGTATCATATTTAGCACGAATAAAGGTGACAATAACGTTATGTGGCATGTTGTAAAATGACAGTTAAAAAGGCGTTACAGCAATTTTAAGCGCTTCCAGTTACTGTAAGTATGGATAAGAGTATGCCCCAAACAATGTAATCCATATATTTTTAGACTTATTCACTACAATGAGTTATTGTCGCAAAATGTTAGCTACTGTAAGCAAGTTCAATTTCTTGGTCCCATCTCTCCTGAAAGAAACTATGGGTGGAAGCTCTTTCCCAATAAAACACTGGAAAGCTAGAATTCAGTACCCGTTTGTTACCCATAAAATCTATTACGTAACCGGTCTCATCAGCAGCGGTCAATTTGGGATGACACTCTTTAGCCCATAGTTCCTTTAAGTTTAAGATAACACTTTAATTAATTTTACTCTGAGGAATAAAAAAAAACGAATTGTTATTGATTTAATACATAGGATCTTCAAACCTTGTATTATACATGTTTTTGTATTATTTTTTCATGTTCTTCTAAAACCTTGACTCGAGCACGATAGTCTTGATGCTGCTGCACTTTGTTTATACATTTGTTAAATGTTTTGCAAAGTGGTTTTATAGATCAGCACTACATACATTAGTTTACAACGATGATAAAGTTACCTCGATAATATCGCTTACCATTTATCTTAAGATATTTCATAAATAGTATCAAGAAAGACATGGTTGAAGTTATTCTTTGACACTTCTCATGTTCAATGTCAAAGATACATGCCCCGTAAAAGTTACCAGGGGTATTTTACAAACAAATTCTTTTGTTAACATTAATGCAAACAAATCTATAAGACGCATGAGCTTATTTCAAGAACAAAAATAAAATAAACCTACACGAACGGCGTGATGAACGGCGAGTCGTTCAGCCGCACGGCCGCTTCGAAACATGACAGACGCCATTTTAACCCTTTCACTTCCGTTCTGCAACTAGCAAGTTACCTCCCTTTGACCATAAATCTCTCCCTGTGCTTGATTCGGGATCTGGTGCAGCACGTAGCGTACGCCGTCGAAAGCGGCGTAACCGGCAGACCACTTTAACAATAATAACTCTTTAATAAAATACATTTTACGGAATATGTGCAGCGTCATTACCAAACGCTTGTGAACCAATGTTACGCTTTCTATGACACGGTAATTAGTGACCCATCATAACGATACATTAATTAGGCTTTGAACGTCCTGCAACGAGAACCTTGGCGTACATGGCACAGTGGACGGATACCACACCATTTTTTTTATTTTTTAAATTATTATATGCACTTATCTTGCTGTACATACTATGTATATTGCATTATTTCCTCATGTACCGCCGATGCAGGATCTTTTTGAGTAATAAAACGAGTGATGATGATGTGAAAATATATGTTTCACAGATTATTTTTCTACCAAAAATAGCCGAGAATTTGCACTAATTAGTATTTAAAGGTGTTTTCCAGTCTATAGATCAATTCTTTTATTTTCAAGGGCAAAGCATTGTGGTCTAGCTCACACGCTGTATGCAAAGACTCGAAAGAAAAATAAAGTTTGTGAGCAATGAAAGAAATCGAAATATTTAATTTTTGGCGGTTATTTATTTACCATTTAATTTAATAGTGTATTTGCTACAGATATTGGAATACATGTTTTACCCAACTAGGTATTTTTGCTTGAATTTTATAATCAATGAAATTATATTTGTCATAATTTGCTGGTCTTATCTAAAAAAAATATACATTGAACAGGCACTATATATATAATTTGTATATTCTCAGGACATTTAGAAACATTGTTTATAATCACTTCGTTCGCGCATAGGGAAAACTGGTCGTTCGTATCTGCTGCGCAACATATTTGCGCTGAACTTCACCTGTGTTGTGATGTATTTGGCGATTGGGGATGAATATGCAAGCTGAATGAATTTGTTTGTTCTGTAAACAGCCCATATGGTGTGTTGGAACGTATTAAAGCCAAATGACATTTTATGAAACACAATGGATGCACCTTTAAATGTCCTTTTTAACGACACTGTTATCTTTGTTAATAATTAATAACAATTGGAATTAAATCGATAAAAACATGATTTATCGTTGTACAACATGCAATCAACTAAACGCTGTGATACAATCGACATTTACTGTTCGTGTGCTTACAAGGAGGCGGTGAACGAACGTGACCTGTCACTGGCAATCAACACAGGTGTCAAAAGAGTGACTGGATCGTCCAATCAAGAATAAGATTTAGTGTCTCAATTGATTAGTTGCGACTGGTATTTGTTTACGGTACATGTTTCTTTTGTCAACAAGAGCGTTAGCTTATCTTTGTAGCAAGGAATTAGATGGATGTACGTCTTTGATTGTAGGTAAGCGTTAGACTAACAAAAGGGATTCTTAATAACGTGTTTGTTTTGGCCTTAATTCCACAGTTGATTATTAAGAAAAACCAATTCACTAACGACCAATTTGAAATAGATAATAACAAATGTTCATTTGTAAAGGAATAAACATTATATTGATTATTAGAAATACGTTATATCTCTTGGACTAACATCAAACATAGTCATGAATAATAAATAGGTGTAATAATAATGTATAGATACGTGTGTTCTCTGCTCTTCAATTCTTGAAATAATTATTGAGATCCGTCCGTTTACAAATACATTTCTCCAATATGGGTTGAGATAGTTTTATTTATGTTACACTTGTAAAACTTTTATCGCCAGTTTATTACACCAAGATATATTTAACTCATCTGAATATTGAATATAAATTAGGTGGCAAAAACAGCATATATTACTATCTATTTACAAACAAGCTATAGAACGATGGATTACGGGATTAACATTCTGTTTTGGCAAATAGAAGACATTGTAATATTAAGGTGGTACTTGACGCACGTGACGCACCGGCAATTCACATTGGTGTCAGAAAGGCGTGTCTGGATTGACCAATCACATATCAGTGTTACATCGCAACCGATGGTCAGTTGGGATTTTTTTAAATATTGAAACCAATAAAAAATCGAAAATCGTGGTTCTACCTATGAATATTAGTTCGAATTGACTTGCTTTTTTTCTTGAAAAAGTAATATATTCATTGAAACGAATTTGCAAAACCTTAATACTCAGGTCAGGTTAATAATGATACTTTTTACACGCACCAACCCTTTCAATAAATAAATTATATCTACTTACCTGTTGACTAGACCTACTATGCCTGCCTCCTCTTTAAGGGTTAAAAGCGAAGTATATAGAACAAAACAACAGACAAAGAACTAACGATATCGATGCGAACCGGAGTTTATTGCAAGGAGCATCGCAAGACACACGAGACCACGAGAGAAGTGTCCCCTTCTCGGTCTGGTCGGAGGGACCACATTCGCCTGAGCGAAAACCTGTGAACCCAGCCTAGAGATGCCTTCGAGATCTGCTGTGGAGACATCTCGTAAGTAAAACCTCCGAAGAACGCCAAAAACACCCCGCCATGACGTCCGAGACCGCGATGTTACAGTGGTAAGCAATCGTGACTGAGACTGCTCGGATCTCATGCTGGTTGGAATGTGTTGGAGGTGGCAGGTCAGCGGCCTTGTACACATCGATGACTGCTGACCTCAGGTATACACCAAACGCTCGCTTGTCTAGCTATTTCGTGCTCCTCAGCGAGTGAGGCAAGAACAGACGACGCCTGCCATCTCTCAGCATGCGAGTACGCTGCACGTAAACCCCCAATGCCTTAACTGGACACAGGAAGAGATCTTTCTCTCCCGAGTCAGAACCCATTGCCGCAATAGAGAAAGTACGTCCCGCCTCATCAGTTGCTTGGTTTTTGCAGACAAAGTCGAGAGCTAAACCATGTAAGGCTGACCCCCTCCTCCCTGACCACAAAACGTAGAAGGTCTGCCTGCAACGCATGGATTTCTGAAATCCGAGCTGCGGAGGCCATGGCCACCAGAAAGATGACCTTAATGGTGAGAGGGAGGAGGGGAACGTCGGAGAGCAGTTCATACCTATTGGAGCGAAGATGGCTGAACACGACGGCTAAGTCCCACTCAGGACCGACACATCTAAACCTGGCGACCTCTTCCTGAGAACGGAGAGGATAGCAGACATTGATGATGCCTTAAGATGCCTGACGGTTCTCGTTTAAGCTTCCACTTGGCCTGCTGAGGAGCAGATCTCTCCGTGGCTGAATCAGAACAGGTTCCTGATGACAGAGCCACCGGAGAGGAACGAACCACGGTCGGGCTGGCCACCAGGGGGCGACCAGAAGAAGTCGAAGGACCCGAGTTGTCCCTATCTTGGCTATCACTTGGGAGAGGATGGCCATCGCCCCAAAAGCATAGGCATCCATCCCCTCCCACCCTAACGAGAGCGCGTCAAAACCAATTGCTCGAGGGTCTGCTACTGGGGAGACATAGGTCGGTAGCTTATGATTGAGGCATGTCACAAACAAGTCTATCAGGGGGGTCCCGAACTGGAGACACAACCCCCTGGAGACCACCGGGTTCAGTTGCCATTCCGTCGGGGGAGGGCCATCTGTTCGCGACAACGCGTCTGCCAAGATGTTCTTGGCATCTGGAATGTGGACTGCTCGAATTTCCAGGTCCACATCGTCCACCAGCTCGAAGAGCTGGACCGACACGCGTAGCCGAGACTGGGCACTGATGGACCCCTGCTTGTTTATCGACCATGCAGTTACTGAACTGTCCGTGTGGACTAGTAGGCATTGGCCTTGCAAGTGTTGAATGGCTAGGCGGACTGTGTCCAGCTCTAGGACGTTGATGTGTGAGTTCTGCTCTGACTGTTCCGCCGCCTGCTCGTGACCCAGATGGGCCCCACACCCCTGAGTGGAGACGTCTACGAACAGATGAGCTGAGGGGGGACGAGGCCTGAGTCGAACCCCCGAGAACACACTCTCGTCCATCCGCCACCATGCTAGGAAGCGATGCAGATCTGGGGTCAGAGCTATGGCATGACGACAACGAATCTCCCTGATGTGGGGGTTCAGGAACACCTGTAACGGGCGGAGGAATAACCTCCCCTGCGGGTCAGGTCCAGAGCTGACGTTAGCAACCCGGACACCCTTTGCCACTGACGTAGGGAGAGCGACGCATCGAGGGCACGATCCATTAATTGATCGTAACGAGTCATCCGTTCCCTCATAACGAACTCTCAGAACAGCTGAGTGTCTAGGAAAGCCCCTAAGAACTTCAGACGAGTTGACGTGACCTGTTAGGTCCGACTTCTCTAAGTTAACTAACCACCCTAGACGACGGAACAGGTCTATTGTGAACCTGAGCTGTACCTCGAGAACGACGGGAGAACGGTCGTGAGCGAGCCCATCTTCCAAATACATTATAAACTGATTGTCGCATTCGTGTAAGAATTGGACGATAGGCTGAGTCATTCGTGTGAATAGCCAGGCGGCTTACAAGATCGCAAAAGGGAGAACCCATCACTGAAAATGTCTCCCGTCCAGAATGAAGTGGAGGTACCTGCAGTCCCGACAGTGAATCTGAATGTACAGGTACGAATCCTGGAGATAGAGAGACACCATGCAGTCATGAGCGCTCCAGAGATCGTATCAGAGAGGGAAGAGTCAAGAGTCGAAAATATCGCGCCCGAATGAGGTAGGAGGGGTTGAATACCTTCAAGTCATGAATGAGCCGCCATTTTCCTTTTCGCTATGACAAACACTGGGGAGTTAAACCCCGGAGTTAGATGTAGGGTCAGGACCTCCTGCACCGCCCCCTTGGAGATTAATATCTCCACCTGTTCCAAGGTTAGTTGGACGCTCCCTTGGAGCACAGGCAAGAGGAGGAGGAGACGGGACGGGAATGCGGAAGCCCTGACTCAGTATCAAACAGACAAACGAAGGGGTCACACCCTAACTGCTCTAAGTTGCTGACAAAGCACTGAAGCCGGCTCCCCCACCGAGCCCCCCGACCACGGAATGAGCGGAGGAGGAAGCAGAGGGGAGTCACTTCTTTAGCTTCCCCTTCTGAGTGGTATGGCCCTAGGCCCCAGGACGGTGGGACTTGGGAGATTGATGACTCGTGGATCCACGGCCACGACCTCCCCGCCGAAAATCAGTCTTGCCTTTCTTAGGTATGGACTGGCCCTGGCCGGGACCCTGACCCTGACGGTAGTTAGCCGCCAGACGTTTGGGCATAATCTGGCTCTGACTCCCCGCAAGCTGATTGGTGAGGTCTTGTTGTTGAGCCTTCTGCCGCGCTCTGAGAACCTCGGAGATACGACCCCCAAAGAGAGATTCCAACTTTGCCGCGGTCTGCCAGAGGAAAGACTTCTGGTCGGGGTTGAGTAGTTGTCCCTACGCAGGACCGTAATCCCTGAGGATATACGCGAAGCCAATAGCATGATCTGTGTGAGGTCCGCGGCCACATTGCCTAATGCTTTGAACAGCACCGAGTCATCCGACTCCATGTCAGCCTGCTTGACGCAGTTGAGCATCGCCTGACAGGTGAACACCATGTGATTGCACATCCCAACACTGTGTGAGCCTCTCAGTTCCAATGCCTGAGTTGCGCATCAGTAACACGATGGGGGGAAATCAGGCAAGACAAACCCTGATCAAGAGCAGGCGGGATGAATTGAAAGGAAGCCGGATGCAGGGTCAACTGAAGGAGGCGCTTGTCAGACACCACTAACCTCTAGTAGGTCTAGTCAACAGATAGGTATTTAAATAATGTATGATATTTACAATATAACTTCGCAAAAAAAGCTGAATACAATCGACTTTTAAACGACAGCAATCACCAAAATCGTTTTCCAGTTTTTAAAAAAGTTGGGTTGTTATATCAATATATTTTGATTATCAAAAATAACTGCGCCATTGACCATGTAAACAATTTGTTATTTGGTCAAACATTGATTGCCATGCAATTATGTACAAGTAATGTTTGTAAAACAAAGGCCTAATGATTGTGTTGTTATCATATATTGTATGTATCATCAACGCATGTAATCACATAATTATAAAACTACAATGATACTGGAATTTCAGAATACTAAAGCAAATACAGATTCTCCTCCTTCTTAGACCTATATTTGGATTCTAATATTTGTTTTTATTATTGATCAATTTCGCTGCTCTTCTCATGAAATATTAATTGAAACAGGCAGATATAGTGGCTTAGAAAAAGAAGATAGATTATGTGATATTAATGTAATTGAAGATGAGTACCATTTTCTGTGTGTCTGTCCGGCCTACCTCGATTTGAGTCAAATGTATATTAAACAATATTACTTTACTTATCATTACATCCATAAATTCATACCTTTACTAAAATGTTCTAGCAAAATAAATCTGGCCTTTTAAAGTGTAATAAAACTAAAACTTTTATCAGTTTATATACAGGTATCATGAAATGATAAGTAAAACATAAGAATAACTAGAATAACTACAAAATGACGGGAAAACCACGCGGCCTACGAGTTGGTCATGATTGACTTTTTTCTTTGCATTGTTATAAAAAAGATTCAAGTCTCTATGTCAACTTTGAAAATTTTCCCCATGTTAAAATTCAAAATTGTGATTTTCTGTGATTTTTCAGCCTTAATTGTGACCGGAAATGACTGTACGCGAGCGATGTTATAATCGATTCGTAAAGGCACTATATTGTTCTAGTAACCCTGAAAATGTCATGCAATTGTGAGATCAGGAAGTTTGAGTAATGTCTCCTTGAAGTAAGTCCCGTGTAACAAATCGCCCAACTTTGAAAGGTCATTGTGCAAAAAGTATTAATAGTACGCTTTTGAAAAACAACAATCGGCTTCGTGGTGCAAGTATCTTCAGAGGAGAAGATTGTCAAAGGTACATGGGGTCGGACACTTGAAAAAAGTGACAAAATTCAAAATGGCGTCTAAACCACGTGACGTAGGAAATCGGCCTGATTTACTATTTTGCTGGCATTGTCATTGCGCATCTTTTACAAAAAAATTGCAAGTCTCTAAGTGCATTTTCCAAAAATTTACCATGTTAAATTTAGAAATTTAGAATCGAACTGGATCTTTAATTAGGCAAAAAATCAAAATTGCGCCACGACACAACGCAAGATTTTGATGAATGCAACCATCCCTGTAAGTTTCATGAAAATCGACTCAGTCGTTAGTTCAGAAAGCTCTGCACAAAATCGTACAAATAATAACATTAAAATAATCTCGACAATAACAATAGGTCTTTCAGACTATGTCTGAAGACCTAACAAGGAAACACATACAATAAGCACCATGTTAATAAAGTTTTATGTTTATTACAGGATGCAAGTCTTTGGCATTTTGAAAATAGGTCCACGATCTCACTCATTAACTCATCGGATTAGCCGATTTGCCGACTTTAGAAAACACTTTATTCTCAAAACACAAACCTATAGATTATCCTGGAAATAAATCACACTCAATATAGATTGCCAGCTAACTGTATCCTTTAATCTCTCAATGTTGTTGTTAGATTGTTTGCAGACGGTAATTTGAGTTTCAGATAAACACTATTATGTAAGTCTGTTTGTTCAAAAGACGAAAAATCATGATACGAATAGGAATCGTGTCCTTACTTCAAAATACATGACACAACGTGTGAGTAGTTATAGATATAAAGCTGTGAATAACTTTACAATCAAAGCATACTCCATATCATCAGTTATGCAAGCGCCATATTGCGGCTTTCATGGTATCAATTCATTAATTAGGGTAAATTCAGCGCGGCAAACTGCGTCTAAAACGAGAGAACACGTACACAGAGCGACGCCATACAGCGACACATGCCATGAGCAATCATTAGTAATGACGCCAATATACCATCATGCTTCAACTTTCAACCCAGTTCACCCTAGCTGCTTCCTGATTTCCGGTAGGTCGGCTTTTAGTCTTAAATCCTCCCATCCAACCCCTTTTCTATACAATATTTCGACAGAAACTAATAATAATTTCCTAATTTAAAAAATATACTTTTATCTACCCCTGCACCAGCCATGTCTAATTATAATCACCAATTTACCCTCCTACTAATTAATACAATAATCACTACGATATGGGGGGAAAATAGTCTGTTTCATCACGAAACAATGAGCGAAGAACCTTCTACATAAGCGGAGCGGATGTGTGATGTGTTACTCAGGAGTCATGCCCTAATGAGTATCTGGCTTATGTTATTGTTTACATAATACACTCGTATAGCCGTCATGTATTTTCCCTGTTTTCACTTGTCAAAACAGCCTCAAAGTGATCAAAGCTATTAGAAACAATGTCGACATATTCTGTTCAGTCGTTAATTAACTTTGGCTGTTGTACACATTGGTTTAGATTGTTTAATCTCCGAAAATGCCAAGTTGATCCCAGCGTAAATCTACCACTATTGTCTTTTCTTTGTGTCATTTTGAAGTGTCAATTCTATAGCGTATACGTAACTTCGTGTGTTAAGATTTTCCGCTATGTCAGACTATGATTCTAGCAATACGATCTCACTTTGAACAAGTCAAGTCTGATAACGAAGATTTGTATGAAGAACAAGCGGATGTACACTCGGGATCATCTTGCTATCACCACCCAAGGATTTAGATAAATATCCTTTCTATCTAAATCCTTGCACCAACACATCTCGTTTCTATTTCTCACGTTTTTCAATTCCATTATTAAACATCTAAAGTGAAATGGAACACATATGAATGATACTATCTTAAAGTATTTTGATTCTAGAAAGTAAAACGGTGTATAACTATGGGAATTGTTTAACTCTCATCAAGTACTGGAAATATGAACATAACTTACACAATTTATGAAAGAGAAATACAAAAAGATATACTGTGTTAGGTTACTTTCTCATTCCATGGTAATCCGCTGTCATTAATCATTATGGACATGTCTGTTACTTACTTCTATGGATGTTCTACAATTTGGAAATTTTATTGGCTGTTTGCTTTGACCAATACATTCTAAGCTCATGTTGCAAGCAAGCAAGCAATACACTACCAATTTACCATTAATTACTTAATTTACAGCACCAATTGCGTCACCGTGCGACAGCAAAGGATTGTCATCTCATTAAACCTTAGGCCCCTTCTGACGATTATGTAACATCCTATATCAGAAGAAACATATTCCGTATTTTTATCGATGTGATTTAAACAGTATTTTATTTCCAAAAACACATGAATTAACCACCAAAACTTACTTGCAATATAAATGTAAGGAAAATGGATTAGCAGATTGTCCTAAAACACTGTTACATATGATACTGAACTAATGCTTTCTTTTCCTGAGAATCTAAGTTTCGTGGCAAATTCAAACTTAGTTTAGAGACTGTTAGATATAACAATTAAGAAATTCTGAAGCAACTCAGGTTAAATTTACAAAAGATCATTCCTACCGTCTGCTGTGGTCGAAAGGAATAATCTTGATGACACTATAAAGGTATGGTATGCAATGTTTAGAAATGAATTAAATGACAACAAAAGCAACATTTAGAAATTTTTCAAAATTATTGATTTAGAAATAACCAAATACTGCATTGTTGTGTAGGTGTAGCAACATAAATGGTCATAAATTCGATAGATTTATTGATGATGATTCACCATGTTCCTGTGGTCATGCGTATGAAGATGCACATCATTGATGAAAGGCAGAGTTAACTCCCCCTGGTTATATCCTTATCAACCAACAAAGACAAGGCAATCGAACAGGTGGTGGAATAACGTTGATCTAAAAATCCCACCTGAAGATATAGTGTCACATGTCAAGGAATGAACAAACAACGTCATTTGAGTTCATGGATGTGAAGCTTACAAGCAAACATGGTAAAACACACTTCTTGTGTATGTACAGACTGCCTTCATCAAGATCTCACAAAGTAACCATGTCAACATTTCATGAAAAATTACCAGCCTGTTTCATCATCTAAATCTAGATCCAGATTCAATTCTTATTTTCGGTGACTTCAACATTCACTTCGAAAATTCCTTTAACAGTGATAAACTAGTGACTCTCCTAGAGTCCTTAGATCTTCAACAGATGATAGATGTACCAACTCACAACATTGGTCACACTCTTGATTGGTTTGTCACAAGAAAAACTGACAACACAGTTCTAAAACTTGACGTAGAAGATTTGCAAAACTCAGATCACCTACCCATATTCTGTTCTCTAAATCTGGACAATACACAACCAACACATGTCGTTACAACCTGCAGAAACATCAGACAAGTCGATCAGAAGTAGTTCAAACAGGACATATTCAAATCCAGTTTGCATACAACTGCGCCAGAAAATGTTCATGAGTATGTGGAACTGTATAACAGCGTGCTGGGATCGCTACTTGATATCCACGCCCCTGCCAGAACAAAGGTAATTAAGGACAAACCTGCCAGCCCATGATATGATGACGACACCAAGAAAGAGAAAATCCTTAGAAGACAATTAGAAGTCAGCTGGAAGCGATCAAATCTTGAAATCGATCGTCAAATGTATGTTTCTCAGAAGAACCATGTGAATTACAAGATGAGGAAAGCAAAAAATATCTTTATAAATTCCTAAGTTCTCAAGTCTGAAACAAACTCGAGGAAACTTTTTCATATGACGAACAAATAATGCAAACAGAAACACACTACCAGAATGTACAGATCCAAAGTCATGTGCAGATGACTTTGCCAAATACTTTGAAGACAAAATTGACAATATTCATGTAAACTTGTCAGATCTGATCTCAGAAACGGACTCCACTGATGATGGAGATGTTAAATTTGACGGAACAGAGCTTTCAGTCATGCAACCATTCACAGAAGACGAGATAAGGAAAATCATCTCTAGCCTTCGTGTCACAAGTTGTGAATTCGATCCAATTCCGACAACTTTGCTTATTTACTGCCTGGATGCTGTGTTAGAACCTATAACAAACATTGTTAACCTGTCAATCACAAAGAGTCAGGTCCCATCTTCCCTGAAACATGCCATTGTGAGACCTGATCTGAAGAAAACAGATCTATCAGATCATAAGCTATGACCCTCTCATTGTCCTCTTGAACCTGAGATAGTACAGCACCTATCCCGGAAGCACTAGTGTCTGTGTATAAAACAAAGTGACTGTCATCTTTGGGGAAAGATAAAACAGGAGTTAATACCTAAGAATCCTTTAGTTGCTGACAATTGTCATCCCACAGAAAGGAAACCTTCTTTCATGTCAATCGTGTCAAATGTGGAGCTATCAATGAGAAGTTTTTGACAAAGTGACAATAGTACAAATGTAGCTCACAAGACCAAAACCTCAGCTTTATTTTCTGGGACTGGTCAATCTTTCACAACATGACACTTTGACTGATCACAACTTATCTCATCTTTTGAGACGATATGGCCAAGAAAAGACACCTCAGTTTGAAAGACTACATGCTTCTTCAGTTTTAACTTGAGATTGACCTCGCGAAACTGTGAGAAAACTAGACCAAGCTTTTCAAGAGCACTTGAGAAATCTGACCCAAATACTATGACGTCATCTAATTAGCAAAGACACCTTTTCTATTCAATAACCCAAATATTGTATTCATTAACCATTCAAAGGCCACGGGAGAAATTGTCAAACAAAAAGGCATTACATTGAAATGAAATAAGCCCATATGAGTGGAAAAAGCAATTTTTCTTTTTTTTTTTGGGGTCCATTTTCACTTGCCAATACCCACTTGCAAAATCAAGCGTCAAGTTCCAACCCAGAGTTTCAAGCATATATTCCATTCTAGAAATGGGGAACGCATCCCTCCAGACACAGAGTTGAGCTTCCTATAATCTATGCAAAACCTAACAGAGCCTTCCTTCTTAATGACAAGACAGACTGGCGCAGACCAAGGACTGACACTAGTCTCAATGATACATATATCTAACATCTTATTGACCTCCTCTTCCATATCTGTCTTACGAGCCAAAGTACCCTACGAGGTGGTATCTTAAAAGGAGCAGCATCTCCTGTATCGATCTTATGTGTGATAAGACTAGTTTGCCCAAAAGTCTCATCTTTATCTTCAAAACAAACAATTTCAATATGTATATAAGTATTTATGTGGATAATACACAATTAAACACTTATTACATTGACACATGAAGTGAAATGTTCCTTTTCCAAAAAGAAATATTCGCTTCCGTCGATGGGGGGTCTTCCATGTTAAGGAGCTTGAGATTCCTAAAAGAAGAATATGAGCATATAAATAAAGCAAGTAATGTAAGGGCAATTGGGATTCTCATTGTTGTGTCACTGAAACCCGGTATCATAATACAGCATCCCAGCGATGTCCCCCAGTACGACGTTATAAACTAAATCCTTTCCCATAGACAGTTTAAGTACAATTTCATTGCTGCAGTGACCTGAAATAATTTATATGTAATATATTATTAGCATATGCAACAATCGATATTACAACTCGTAAATTGATAAATACAGCTCAACAAACAGCTTGACATGATGGAAAAATATTTGAAATACAAAAACAAAAACTGTAATTATATAAACCAATTTCATGAACATTAGTGCTAGATAGAGACCTGGGGCAGCACATTATCGGGAGGTACGGGTTAGAGAGGGGCAGTGTGAAGTTGGTTACTTATTCGTTATTGGACATTGGACATTCGATTTTTCCAGTTACTTATTCAAAACAATGATCTGAAAAAGCACTATTGAACAATCTATCACATTTTACTCATTTTAAAGAAAATTCAATTTCCTATCCAACGAAGTATGTTGTTTGATTCGCAAAATATCAGAGTGTACCATAAATTACGAAAGAAGGGTGATGGGGTTAATAAAATCAAGCCAAAAGGGAAAGTAAATATTTAAATTGGTACCAAGGAATTATCTATCCAATGAGATATCTTACATGATGTTTGATAGGGGCTGTGATACCATAAAATGCGAAATAGGTAGTATACATATTAGCTCTGTAATGAGTTTTTCACAATCAAACTAGTCTGAGGGTACCAAGGAATATTTGCACCACCATGTAAGTTTACCCAGATAAAAGATAATTCAATTTCCTATCCAATGAGGTATCTTACATGATGTTTGATAGGGGCTGTGATACCATAAAATGCGAAATAACGTCACTAGGTAGTATACATATTAGCTCTGTAATGAGTTTTTCACAATCAAACTAGTCTCAGGGTACCAAGGAACATTTGCATCACCACTTAAGGGTACCCACATGAAAGATAATTCAATTTCCTATCCAACGAGGTATCTTACATGGTGTTTGATAGGGGCCCATAGTTTGATAACAAAGCCCACAACTTAGATCTATTAACAGAATCAAATGCTTTATTGAAGTCTATAAAAGCAACATATACACTTTTCTCCTTTTCTTGCTTAAACACTGATTGTGTATAATACAAAAAATATGGTCTACAGTTGAATGGCCTCTTCTAAATCCAGCTTGATTTTCAGATACTTTGTTCATAACATCTGCCCATTGCGTTAGGCGTTCATTTAATATGCTTGTGTAGATCTTACTTAAAATGCTAAGAGTGTTTAGAGAAAATAGTTTCAAGTTCGAAACCCGTCATCGTATGTGACATTTTAACTTTGTATACTTTTCAGTTATAATAGAGTTGTTAAAAAAAAAATTCTTTGTATATTTAGATTACCAGGGGCATCTAGTGTACTTGCTAATAGATGTTTAACAAATGTTAAGGATCAAAATCATGTACCCGGGTTGTCATGTGGAAGTCCCCGAAGGAACTCTTAGTCTTATTTAAAAGACCTAAATGGTTGTGAGAAAATATGCTCAGTAGGTATTTATATTTGTAAGTATCTTTTAGTAAACTAGTTTGTAATAAATTGTAATAATAAGGTGACCCGATTTATTATGGAAACCCGAGTTCCATAAACGACATACATGAAATACATTAGTTAGAACTTTGCCACCTGGCCGGGTGCTGGTTTTTGTTGTCGCCTTAAATTTTAATAAATATTACGTACTAAAGCATGTAACTCTTAAATAAATAATGTTCTTCTTCTTCAATAAATTATCGTGGAGCACTCGACATTTTCTATAGAAATCCTTTCGAGACACTTCATTTGCATACAGGTGTTGACAGAAGTCCCGGTTAACAACTGGACTAGTCACATGTAAGACAATAGTTTTCTTCGCACAGCTGGTTGCAGGAAAACACAAAAAAGATCTGAAAACAGAAATTCTTTTTTTCTCAAGCTATAAGGGCATTCGCCTTCTGTACGAATACGAAGAAACAATCCAATACGAGACCGCCAGCCTGGTTGTTTTTATTTTTACAGAGATTGACCTCTTATGAATTATAGTTTCCTTCAGTCCATATTTCCAAATTCATTTTTCAGACCGTTTGGTATCTCCTAACAGAAAGATAAAGTCAGCCTAGATCACCAAATGGATTGTTCAAGTTAGTCTAGATCACAACATGGATAGTTCAAGTCCGTCTAGATCACCAAATGGACAGTTCAAGTCAGTCTAGATCATCAAATGGAAAGTTCAAGTCAGTCTAGATATCAAATGGATAGTTCAAATCAGTCTACATCATCAAATGGAAAGTTCAAGTCAGTCTAGATATCAAATGGATAGTTCAAGTAAGTCTGGATTATCAAATGGATAGTTCAAGTCAGTCTAGATCATCAAATGATTAGTTCAAGTCAGTCTAGATCATCAAATGATTAGTTCAAGTCAGTCTAGATCATCAAAATGAATAGTTCAGATCAGCCAAGCTCATGAATAATAATAATAATAATAATAATAATAATAATAATATACACAATTTGTATAGCGCCCTTTATGGCTTAACAAAAAAACACTCTAAGGCGCTTCACAGAGACAAGGGATGAGAGACTATTGATGATTTGTATAAGCCTTCTTGTACAGATGAGTCTTGACGCCCTTTTTGAATGTGGCAAATGATTCCGAGTCTCTGATTGTGGCTGGTAGATTGTTCCAAACAGATGAAGCTGTTTTGTCAAATCGCCTGTCGCCGTATTTGACAGTTCTGGTTTTTGGTACGGTGATGAGTGAAGCTGTTTCGGAACGGAGGGATCGTGATGGTTGGTATGGGGTGATGAGCTCCTGGAGGTAACTTGGACCTGTGCCGTGTAGTGCCTTGTATGTATGTGTCAGGATCTTGTGCTGACATCTCATGTGTACTGGCAACCAATGTAAGTCCATCAAAATTGGTGTGATATGACTTCTTTTCCTTGATCTTGTTATCAGACGCGCAGCGCAATTCTGCACTCTCTGAAGGCGCGATTTGAGCGACTGGGGCAGTCCACACAGGAGGGCATTTCCGTAGTCCAGGCGTGAAATGACGAGGGATTGTACCAATATTTTGCAGCATTTCTCTGTGATGTAAGGCCTGATGGCTCCAATGTTCCTTATTTGGTGGAAACATGATTTGCTGATGGCATTCACGTGTTTCTCCATTGAGAGTGTGCTGTCGAAGTGGACTCCAAGATTCTTAACAGAGTCGGTAGCTTGGATAGTGCTGGTTCCAACATTCAACTCAATGTCCTTCGTGATCTGGCTCTTGGGCTTGAAAACAATCACCTCAGTCTTGTCTTTGTTGATCTTCAACATGTTTGAGCTTGTCCAACTTGCAACCTCACTCAAACATGTTTCTAGGTTCTTGGTGGCTGAAATCCAATCAGCAGATGGGTGAATCACTTTGTGCATCTGTTTGTCATCTGCGTAGACGTGGTATGGAAGGTTGTGTTGCTGACATATTTCACTCATGGGTTTGGAGTACAGACAGTACAGAACTGGTCCAAGTACTGAGCCTTGTGGCACACCGTATTCAAGGAGCTTGTCCATTGACAGGGATGTTCCTATTGCCACTTGCTGGGTTCGACAGCGCATGTAGGATTTAAACCAGGAAAGAGCCTTGTCTGAAATTCCATAGGTGTAGTGAAGCCGTTGAAATAGTATGTCATGATCGATGAGGTCGAATGCAGCAGATTGGTCTACCATCACCAATATGATGGAACACTTGTCGTCAAGAGCCTTGGTAATGTCATGATGAACACGAAGAAGCGCCGTCTCTGTTGAATGTTCTATTCGATAGGCAGATTGAAAGTTGTCCTGTAGATTATCTGTTATTAGATGTTAGATGATGTTGAAGACGAGACGAAACAACCTTTTCCAAGACTTTAGACAGGAATGGTAGGTTAGATACCGGACGGTAGTTCTTCATTGTCTCCTTGTCTAATCCTGATTTCTTGAGAAGGGGTCTGACGATAGCTTTCTTGAAACTGGTTGGGAGTTGAGATTCAGACAGTGACTTGTTTAATATTGCTGTGATGAGAGGAAGAACATGCTCCAGGCATTGCTTCAGTAGCCATGTTGGGACTGGATCAAGCTCACAGGATTTCAGTGGTGCTTTCAGGATCACTTTCTGTACTTCCTCCTGGGTAACCGGTGTGAAATGTGTCAGACGTTCTCCAGAAAACTCCCTGTCAACTGCCATTGACGTGTTATCTGGGACATCCAAACCAGAAGATGGGATATTGTCTCTTTTTGTGGCAACTTTGTTGGTGAAAAAATCGCTGAACTTGTTTGCTAGAGTTTTATCAGAGGAACATGATGGTAAAGGAGTCTTTCCTGACTGTCCCATAAGGTTCTTTGTGAGTCCGAAAAGTTGTTTATGATCAGTCTTGCTTTCAGCAATTCGCTCAGAATAATGATCTCTCTTGGTCTTGATTAGCAGTTTACCATATTCCTTGCACTTGTCCTTGAAGAGTTGTTTGTGCACGCAAAGTTGAGTTCTTCTCCACTGTCGCTCTGCAGCGCGACGAGAATGCTTCATCTCTCTGAGCTCGTCTGTGTACCATGGAGCATTTGGTCTCAGCGTGATGGTCTTTGTTTGCAGAGGGGCATGTTTGTTAATCAGAGAATCAAATCCGCCTTGGTAGGCTTGAACAAGCTCTTCCAAGGAACCGTCAGTGCGCTGAAGGTCGGTTGACTTCGCCATGTCCTCAGGGAAAGCTGGGATGGAGATAGCTCTGTATCTGCGGAAAGTATGTCGTTGTCGTGTCGGTTTTGGTTTGGAGCAGTTCAGGGATGAGTGTATTGCCAGATGATCGCCAGATGGGTTTCTCTTAGTGTCAGTGAAGCAGGGATCCACTATCGTTGGTGGTTCATCCAGGAGTTGGCTGTCCTCTCTGGTTATCAAGACATCTAAGGTATGACCATGGGTGTGAGTAGCTCCTTCAACATGCTGAACCAGTAGAGATTCCAGTATTCCAAGGAAACGGTTTGCATCCGCATTTAACAAATCTTCGAGAGGGAAATTCAGATCTCCGCAGACAACTATCTCCTGTGGTAGAACAACCAGACAGTCCAGATAAGTAGACCACTCCTTGAAGAAAACATCTTTGTTAAAGCCATTTTGCTTTGATGGGGGAGGGCGGTATACCACACTCAGTATGAAGAGTGTTTCACCTGCCTTGATCGAGCATTCAATATGTTCGAAATGAGTGAAAGTTTCTTCTGTACAAGGGTTCACTATCAAACCACTCTTGTGCAGTATAGCTACGCCTCCTCCGCGTCTGCCGATCCGAGGAATATGCTGTATCTCGTATCCAGGTGGTACAAGTTCTTCTATCACATGCTTGTCGATTGTTGTACTCAACCATGTTTCGGTTATAGCCAGGATGTCGATGTCGTTGGTGGTATTATAATCACCAATGGAAAGTGCCTTGTTTCTAACAGATCTACAGTTCACAGGGACGAATGTGATGGGAGCTTCATATGATTTTTCTGGAACACACTCTTGAAGACGAATTGCTTTCAGATTGAAGGAATTCACACTGACTTGTCTCTGCTTCTGTATAGGTTTACAGTTTGACTGAATTACACAGATATATCTTTGAATCTTTCGGCCGGCCCGGCGACCTCTTTTCCTAAATCTTCTTTTATCAGGAAGGCTTGCAATACTTTCATTCAAAAGTGTAAGCTTTTCCTTGATTGATGAACTTAGCACTGGTTGAATAGAGAGGAGCTGTTCCCTGGTGTAAACAATAGCAGCTTGATTGGACTCCTTTGTTCTCTCCAAGTGTGTGGACATGGTGGGAGAGAGAGCTTGGGTGCTGATTGGTCCAGGACTTGTAAACACTCCAATATTCACACAAAGAACTTGCAAAAACACTTGCAGAAACAGCATTTCAAACATCAAAAAGTGACATCAAAAGTCATCAAATGATTCTAAAGGTGGCAATTGTTCTTCTTGCAGACTCTGACAGCAAGCAATCAACTATGAAACTAAGAATTTCACAAAGTTGTCAGAGCTCAGAAAAACATGACCTGCAGCTACCAAGCGCGGAATACGTGTCTTAATCGTGTGAACGAACCTTTTAATCAGTCAGTCTGGACATTCAACTGAACAGCCGTCAATAAAAAATGTTGAAGCTCTCGATAGAAAAGAAAACTACTGTATATCATTTCGCGATGTGTCAAAAGCGTTTGATCGAGTTTAGCATATAGAAATACTTGTCATTTAGATAGTGAAGAAATATAACCATGTTATAGTCGGGATAACACTACCTTCAATAGTAAAAATTCTTGTACTTTTTCGGGCCGAGTCCCATGCGGGATTACACGGGATTTCCTCCTTCCTTCTCGGCGTATTTGACTTTGTTTTGTTTAATTGTGTAAACTACTTTTTTGTCACAACACTTCTCCCCTTTGATCAGGAAGAAATATCTTACTGGTAAGCTAAACTGAGAATGTGGACCGGCACGTAAAAGCTAGCAGCATATTTACCAATCCAATTCGTTTTCATTTACGAGATGTGTATTAAATTTCATCTGGTAACATAATAATGCCGATATTGTTTTAAATAGCTTTGATCACTTTGACGCTGTTTCGACAAGTACAATCAGTGTAAAATACGTGACGACTGGAGGGTAAACAAATGTAAACAATGTGACATAAGTCAGATACTCGTTTGGGCATGACTCCTGAGTAACACGTCATACATCTTGCTATCAGCTGATTGGCCAATGAAACGTTTGAAATATTTTTTAAAAACTTTTTTTTCTACTATTTTCAGGTGGATTTGAACCCAGTAATTTGTTTGTGTTGATTTTTTAATGTTGTCAAAATCAATTCCGCAAAACTACCCCCTGTTGTTATGCTTGCTTTAAGCCGCTATTTCAAAAGGGTTGTTTTGGACTAAGCGTTTTACATTTAAGTTTAAAATTCATAAAATATAGAAATCAAATTAATAAAAGTCTTCACGACATAATGCACATTACTTGACTGTATCGTTACTGTATAAAATAAACAAAAAAAGACCTATTTCACTCACCTATCTCGCCTAGTTATGCGGGTGTCACACATTGCCGGAGCTAACATCCCGGACATCATACGAATGTCAATAATTTCCAATTTTGTCGACTTCGGCTCTAAATCAGAATGTCCGTGTGACCGTCGTGTGTCATCGTATGACCATCTTGGGGGTTTCTTGGGGTCCGGGAACAACTTCGTGTGTGAGCTAATATTTTTTGGCATGTCAAAAAATTGGCCGATGGTCACACGAACATATCCCTTCGTCTACCTTTCGTGTAGACATCGGGTCCATCGCATGGTCATCGTGTACACATCGTGTAACCATCGAATAATATTCAGATTAACTTCGGCTCAAACGGCACTCGATGCTCATGCGAATGCTGACGATGGTCTACAAGATGGTTACACGAGACCTGCGAGTTACCCTCGTGTTACCCTCACGTTACCAATTATTGCTATCGTGAATGGTACTAGATTGCAACACGGTGGCGGGTCCCAGTCTTTCACAGGCGTGCATCTATAAAAGTAGCATCTGAATAATGTATCCCATAATAAAATAGTACAAGTACATGTAATAATTAATTATAACAACTAATAATTTGCTCGTTAAACAACTTAACTGCAATCAATAAATCAATCACTCAATAATTAGTGAACGAACGTTCACTTATTTCATATAGTGAAAACATCTACCAATAATTACTGAGTTAAAACGTCAGCCGATTTCGTTATACAGTTCACACATTGATATTGACCGTCGTTTTAATCCCTTAAAGGGACATTGGTTATGTTACTTAAAAAACACTATGCGCTGATTAATTTTCAAATCATCTCTCTCGGATTGCATATTCATCAATAAATGACAAATATATAATGATTAACAGTTTTAAATGAAAATCAAACAAAAGCTTTACAGCTGCTTAACAAGTTTATCTAATTCAATAGAATATTAGTATTTATAAAGATGTAGATGGTTTCCACAGAACCACTTATTTTGTTTATTCCATTGACCTTATGCACTTGATCTATGTGAATGTTGGGGTCAGCGTTTGGTTACCATAGTGAAAATGTGAGTCTGTGGTAGGTGCTCTATAGCTGACTGGAGAGCTAAATGTTAGTAAATTTATTGATTAGAAAGACTCTTTCACTAACATTTGCTTAAAGAAACTTCTGAAACTGGATTCATTCCAACAGAGAACTCTGTCCCATTCTTGCGCTCAAAAGTTTGAACATTCCTTTTACCAGAGAAGTTACTATTTTCTAGGTGCTGTCTTCATGTGTTGATGTCGTTTAGGAACGTGGCACAACTGTCTAAAATGTTTTAATTGTCTTAAGATTCTTTTTATACACAATAGGTTGGTCATTCTCTTCTATACAATTTTCAGAAAAGCAAAAATGTAAAGAAAACCTCTCTTTTCTGAAATCTATTCTTGCAGCATTAACCGTATATGGTCTTTCACAGATATTACAGGTTGGATATTCTTGTTGTACGTAAACTTACCCTTGAATTGAAACCTTGCAAAACTAAATCCCGGTCATTTATTTGTTCACATCCTCTCATGGTATACTCCAACGTCGTAAATAGATATCGTAGATATGTAGGTTGCTCAATTATTGCCCTCTTATTGTTATTTAAACATATCATTGGTTTATTTCTTATGCTTATGTTTGCGTTGACTTCCAAAAAGGTCAATTCCAAACCTGACACCGTAAGAGGTACGATAGAATATTACCTTTGCATTACCAGGTGATACAATACATGTGTAGAGACACACAGTGAGTAAGTAATGATTTTAAAAAAATCTTTGTGATGGTTTACAGATAATACGGAAATTTAAATTTCAATTGGAGGCATGACATTCAGAATTTTCGCAATAATTGACACTTTTGGTTTTAATGAAGATAAAGTATTATTTTAAAATATGCCACACCATTTAACAAATAGTAACTGTCTTTCAGATATCATTTAACCACTAGAACAGTAAAGTATTCATATTGATAACGAAACACTTTCTGATTGAATATATATTTCACCTGTAGCATTCAAAGTGTGAATTAAACTTTTGTTAAGCAGCTGTACATGTATATATGTGCTAAAGTTGAATTGTTGTTTTCCAGGTAAAACACCTGTGCTTCACAACCTGTAAAGCAACATTTGTGATGTTCTAATTGCACTTATTTCTTTGCATATCTGGTACCTTTTTATCCATATATTTATGAATGCATTTTCATTATTTTAGCTTTAGTATTTATTTAAACGTCATATTTTATCTTATATCTTGTGTATCATCATATCAATTGTATAACATGTATAAAATCTCTCATAGCCTTCGTTGTTTTAATGTATTATCAATATCTTGAATGTAATTCAACTGAAATGTTGCGGTGAGTTTCTAATAGAGAATATGTCTGTCTGTTTAAACCAACAAACCAGAATTGCAGATTGACATCCTTCGCGTATTGTTTTTATCACTAAAAGTTACTCTTACTTAAGGCACTGAATGCATGATTAATCACAATTAACGTATATTCAGAACATGGTCTACGAGAAATGTGTGATTCTGCAATGGTCACGTGGAGTTTGATACCATGTCACGTGGTTGGTTCGGATGGCCTTCCAGTACCCATCGTGTGCTCATACGAACGTAACACGACGATTACACGACGTCGTGTAGATTTCGTATTATAGTCGTGTGATATTCGTGTGTTGTTCTAGTATGCATCGTGTCACCGTCGGTTCTAACCTCCTCCAGGATGACCATCGCAACACTACCGGCAGTAAATTCAATGTATTACATTCGTATGATGTTCGGGACGCTAGCTCCGGCAATGTGTGAGGCCCGCATTAAGGAGATGCCAAAACGACGAAATTTTCAATACTTGCTTTGATAAACATGATAAGGTACGTAATGTTTCAAAAATGTAAAGTTAAGGTCAGTTAGCTTTTGAACACAACATGTAACTATGTTTCAGTCCTATTTATTATTTGTTGAATAAACTATCATGCTTATTTTGTTGGTAGCGTTTCTTTTGGACGCTAGTTTGGCAGATGAGCTAGACTGTCTAAGACGTCTATTTGCTGATAACTCTTCCTTGACTACTCGTTCTACAGGGAACAATAGTGAAATAGAAATGAAACTGAAGCCTAATTTATGCAAGCTTAATATGTGGGGTAAAACGTAGTTCACCAGATCAGGGACCTTAAAGACAGGGATTAGCAACTAAGCAATTATCTCGTGGAGCTCCCCTCGTCATGGTTCAACGCACATCTTGACTTGGCGCCTGTATTGCGCTAAATACCTTGCGTAGAACATTAGTATATCCAGTTAATCACTGTATAAACAATGATTCAGTCCGCAATCTTGTCTGTAAGGAGCGTAGATGATATGTGTAATGGATCGAGGGGAATCCAGAACTGTTACTTTTACCCGAGACGATAAATTCTAAAATATTAATTTAGCGAAAGATGAATAGTTTTCTGATGCGTCTGCGTCAAGCTGGTATTTAAGGGAACAATAGCCAGCATGTAATACGCTCGTACATTGCAGTTAAAATAGCGAGTCAGTCCGTCATCTTGTCTGTAAGGAGCCTAGATGATATTATATGGATAACCCATGATACCGAGGATATTGTACGGTTGTGGACCCTGATAGGAAGGGAAAACCCGAGGATGCGAAGCATCCGAGTGTTTTTCCTGACTATCAGGGTCTACAACCGTACCATATCCTCGGTAGAAGGGGTTATCAATATTATCAACCGTTTTTAAGTGTAAAACAGGCTTTTTACGTGTTATCGCGTTATATTGAGGATCCCTGGGTGATGTCAGCCGCGCTATATGAGTTTCTTTTTTACCGGGATATCTCGTCTGCCCCCTTAGCGCAGTAGTCAGAGGCGCTGAGTAACTGCAGGTGATAGTGAATACGGGTTCGAGACGCACTTTCTGCAAAACATTTGCTGTACATATTCTGTCGTAAACTTATGAAATTTTTCAAAATTAGTCTAAGTTAGTTTCTTCAGATCTATACTTTCAAGCCGTCATCTTAACAAATATATCAGGGTTTACAATCATTATAATTCCTTCTAACAGGGATTACAAGTGTATTCCCTGGAGGGAATTACAAGGTTGTAAGTCCCTCGTACCGGGTGATACGGTTTAGAAAGGTCGTTTCAAGTATCACGTTATATGGCTGGTAGGTTGATAAGTGTAATGGTTCGAGGGGAATCCAAAACTGTTACTTTTACCTAAGACAATCAATTCTAAAATATTAATTTAGCGAAAGATGAATAGTTTTTGTTGATGCGTCTGCGTCATGCTGGTATTTTAGGGGAAAGTAGCCAGGATGTAATACGCTTGTACTTTGCAGTTAAAATAGCGAGTCAGTTCGCCATCTTGTCTGCACAGAAGGATATCGATATGTTACTATTTTCCGGTTACTTTTTTTCTTGTTACTGTTTTTCCTACATTCATGTAGAATGGTTCGAAGGGTACTGACATTTTTGGTTTTAGCAGGGTTTTACTTGGATCTTAAAGATGTAAGGATTTCAATTAGTCTAAAAATGTTGTGTTATCATTGTTTACAAAAATAAAATTCAAATGAACTCCTTGATGAATGGCCTTTCTTTTATTTTGTAGCAACAGCATAAATAATAAATAATTACTTGTTTTATATGTTTCTTGACTTGCCGATCGACGCACGAGCGAGTCGGCAAGACTCGGAGACAAACTGGTAACAACAATATACTGCGAAAATAAAATAAGCGCTTACGTAAGTACCCAGTCGCTTGTGCGTTGAAGCGCGATGAGGTGAGGTCGAATTGCACCGTTCAGTAGAAATGATCATGTACCGAGCAGAAGACACGAGACGAGGTCCCTGATCAGACCCAACTAAATCTGTTCTTTTTTTGCATAAAAATACTAGTTCAGATTGTGTACTCCTTTTTTTTGATGGAGTTGAAATAAAAATGGTTGAGATGCATAAACATATTGGTGAAATGGTCAGAACATATCGAAAACATTATCGTAAGAGTTTTTAAAATTATGACCTCTCATACAGAGACACTTATATTACATATGTTCAGGGTCGCAAGAATTTGGCCATGTAACACGGGTATTACAATCCTTAACAACATTTCAAAAACCTTGTGAGAAATTGGTTATCCCATGGATATCTTCATTTTGCATTTAGTTTCCGAACAAATGAAACCTCATCTGTCTATGATAACGTCTCATTTTAAGATATAAAATGCGTAATGACATATCATTCTGTTTCATAGTATATTGTAGATGAATCATTATCATGTTCAAGTGTGTCATCATTTTCCCATGTTAAATGGTGTAATATGGTTTTATTGTTTAAAGGGCATTCTCATACTTTTTATGTAATGCAGGTGAGCAGTAACGTTATTCATGTTTGAGAAACTATGGGATGATTAGTATATATCCATATATGCGATTACCTGTATATGGAAAGGTATGTATCTTTTAAAATATGTACATGATGTATATTATATTATTCTTTTTATTGTTACGGGGTGTCTGTTTATCCCTATAACCATCTTCATCAACGAATAAACGACTCACACCCCGGCAGCGTGTTTCTGATTCCTTTTGAGCCCCGTAGACCCTGCTTAGTGTGCTGAATGATTGTGTAACAGGCTTTTGTTAATCTAAATCAAGTTTAAAATGAGCATATTTGTTTAACGAGAAAGGTAATGTATGTAAAGAAGAATATGCCATATATATATGTTTCATGGTGAGCTAGGTAGAGTGTCTCTCTTTGCTGATGTTAAAACTCGTATGTTAACCTTTTGGTAAAACGTTTTTACTGATAAAGCTAGTAAAATGTATTGTATTATTTATATTCTATATCTTCCGGCTAATCACTTATCCGCTGTCATTACACATATTATAGTATCGTGTTATACCTCAAACTCCGAGGGTCTCGATCTGAGTGTAATTAAGTTCTGTTCTGTAGGAAAGCAACTTCCGAATACAAGGCATAACTCTTGCCAGTCTCCATTACTGGCTGATTTAGGCCTTGCAGTATTTCCTTAAGAAATCTGTGTTTAGAAATCCAGGCCCGCTATGCATTTCTGGTGCAGCGATTCACTATCTTGACACAACAAAGCGAGGGAAATACCGCAAGGGTTAAATCAGCCAGTAATGCAGACTGGCAAGAGTTATGCCTGTCGTTTGGAAGTTGGTAGGAGAGGAGAGGAGAGACAAGTGCTACTTAACGGCTACATCCATAGTCTGTCTATAAAGAAACATTTAATGAATCATTGATGAAGTATGAGTGGACAATTACATAAAGTGAAATTTAAAATATTGAAATGTATAAAGAGATACTGTGATAATAAATATCGAATTATAACTGTTTCTAGCAAGTATCATATAGATTTTAGAATACATTTTGTCGTAACCTTGAATATATGTGCCGGATTTTCTTACATTTATTGATATTCTCCATTCATCCGCCACAAAACTCATTAACGGTTCGAACATAGTCTTCTTTCTTGCATCGATTGCAATTTTCACAAAATTTCTTACGGGCGATCTGCCAGTGATCTCAAGAGTAAGAGCGCGACCTACACGCGTGCTTCGCGAAAGGTCAATCGCTCGCCTGGGGTCATGGTGACCTTGTAAAGTCGCGGAATTTTCTACTCCAAAAACTTCCGGTTCAGTGTTACCGACTTTGTGTATGCACAGTCCATGTAACAGAGACAGAAACAGAAACTTTATTCACTCAAGGCTACAAGGTAGAATACTGAGGTTTACAAGAGTTGATATAATATGAATATAATGGACAACGCATTATCTAAATTTACATAAGACATGCAGAATATGGGCAATTTCATTAGAGTATGGATATTTTTTGTTTGAAAGAAAGAAATCATATTAAATTTTGAAGGCTTTGCAGTATATTATTTTGGATTAAACTTTTCCCTTAATTTGTTGAGAAAATCACAGCAGAATAGATAATGATACTCATCTCCTATTACATTTGAAGCGCATAACGTACATTTTCTACATTCTTAGTCCAACTTCCAGTTTCCACAGGAAAACGATTATTGGACAGTCTAAGTGTAATAAGTGTAAGTGTAATAAATGAAATATATATATATTTTTTCAGGCAAGTGCTGTAAATAAAAGTCAATTTCCGTGTTATTTTTAATCATCTTATAAACTCTTCTTTGAGGACATTTCAATATCTGAATGCCATTTTTATAAAGAGGATTGAAAGACTTGTCTTGATCGTATATTTCATCCAATCAGTATTTACCAGTTTATGATATATCCATACGTCACCTCTTTATCAAGATGTGTTTGATACATGCTAGCCATTTGTTATCTAAAATATTATTTGATGAAATGTGAAATAATAAGTTTGGTAGCTTTGAATGTTTTCCTGTGATCAATCTTGTCCAGTCACATATCATTTTGGTATATACAACTATAGAGAGTGGCTTACGTCCTGTTTCTGCATAAATCATATATAATGGTGTACTTTTCTTGATCCGGAGCAGTTTCCTCAAAACGTTTCGGTGGATATTCTCTATAGAATGTTTAAGTTTTCAACCCCCCATACTTCACATCCGTAAGTTAAACCATTTGATATCTAAATAAGCCAGAAAACTATAAAGAAAACTATGTTGATCATTCTAAGTTGATGTTGAAGCGTTATCACTACATCCTAGGACGGACTTGGTAACTTGTATTCCGGGATAGCAGTCTCCTGTGATGCCTTACATGTTGTCAACTCTCTCTGGAAACGCTCTCTAGCATAACGTGTCTTCAAAATGTACAATCCACGATGACAGCAATGACAACAATAAAAATAAGATCAGTGATACGGTAAATGCAAACATCTTTCTTAGAAAAAGTCTTGGAGAGACATATGCCTGAAGACCTATCATAATACTACTTATGTTTATAGCGTAGGTCTACAGGCGTATGTGTTATGCGTAATTCTAAAGCGGAATACGCACCTGTGAATGCAGGTACAACCTCAATGCATTATGTGCGTCTCGACCTATTCATTGTTAAAACTTGAAAAATGTTCCGAGGAGAGACACTAAATGGTCGTCTGGTGATGACGCCTGACAAACCACGTGCTGGAAAACTCTCCCGTTCTAGAATTAAGTCCACTGCCACATTTGAAATGAGAGTGGCAATTTTAGCCAAGTTAAGATCGATATCACAGCAGCCAAGCCACTTTTGGCGTAACTTCAGCTTCCAATTCGTGTGCTTGATTTCACACTGTTGATTTAAGGTCGAAATTACAAAAGATCTCGTTTTGAAGCACTTAGCGAGACTTTGTCTGAGATCCCAGATTCCCAAAGGAAGGTTAGCTGTCACTTGTTAAAAGGCAAATTAGATCAGCACAAATTATTGATTTCCCTGTGTTCGTTTTCCCGGTTTTTCCGCAAGCCTACTGATTGCCTCTATATCATTTCATACTCTTCTTACGCTCGGACATCAAACCCAAGAATTAAACATCCTCAGACGGCATTTACATAACACTCCGTACAACACTTCTTTGAAATAAATCTGTATTTCAAAAGTTATTCCAAAAGTTATTAGTTCCGGTTCCAGTTATTCGCTTGCTTGTTAATTGGTCTGCCTGCTAAGTGGATAACACCTGAATACTGGGCGTTCTAGGAAAGAGAAGCCTTTGCCCTTGGTAACATACACCGAGGACTCTTCTTCTCTCTGCGTGTCTTCCCATAGGTAAATATCTCTCTTTGAAGGCCTTATACTGTATAATACCCTGCTGGAAGGACATTATACTGTATAATACCCTGCTGGAAGGACATTATACTGTATAATACACAGCTTGAAGGACATTATACTGTACAAGGCCCTCCCAGCGGAGTAATGTCATGTGTAAGGCCCTCTTGATAGGGTTTGTAAGGCCCTGCTCCCTTTATCATGGATGTTCTCCCGAAAAAAAATACTTAGTTCAAAGAGTGTCAAATGGGGCTTGAGGTATATAATCTGTTTTTATCCCTGTTTCTATCGATAGCCGTAGACGCAGCGATCCGTTGTGTACTGTATGCAGCTTTATCCCTGTCCACTCGCTGTTTGTCTATCTTGTAGGCAATATTAATTTTGGGTCTTTCTCCAGATCATGTTCTGGTTACTTATCTTCTTGCACTTTTTTTATTTTATCACAACAATGTTGAACGATAAAATGATTTTAGTAATACATCACCCATCTGTTTGGACGGGCAGCATGAAAATGTTGCCGGGTGAGTCGAAACTCGATCGCAACTGATATCAATCAGCGTACGTGTGCGTGCTGCATGTCCACTAACATCGGACAGCATTAATTAAAATAGTGTCTTGTTCCTGTGTAATTAGTCTGAATCAACGTAAAAGGGCAACAGTAACAGTGGACGCCACGCTCCAGCCATTACGGCGTCGCGTAAAGCCCACTATAAAACTGTGATGGCCAGAAGCAAGCTGACTAAAAGCCTGCGGTAGTTGCGGACGAACAAGTGACACTTTTACTCTTTGAACTTTGAGAGTTGAAGAGAGTTTGTCACGGTATGTTCCACCTGAACAGGGAGCGCACACACACGTGCATGTCGCCATCCATTACAGTAATACTGTTCAGGGCACAAAGGCTGCCGATGACTGCAGTTATAGAAGCATCTGTCAATGAGACAGGTAGAATTTTTCGCAGGTAAGTTGAACAATGGGTGCTTCGAACAGTGACAGACAATTTGCGGGATAATTAAGAAAAAAGATTAAATAATCTGTTCACTGTTATAAACGGTTTGAAAAGTGCAAATTAAACTGGTATAATCGAATTGCTAACCTGCCCTCTTTTAGTTAAATCACATAGATGAACAGTTTCGAGCATATTTATTTAACGTTACACGACAGTAAAACATATAAAATAGAAAACCATGTTGATTCTATGTTTCCGAGGCCGTACTTACAGTAGTGAATTTGCAATGCGAAGCAGCTTGCAAGAGTAGCCGGTTGAACTGCCGTCACTAACCATGACGTCATTTAGTGACGTAATTACATTACTATCTTCCTTTGCAATTGAGTGATTGCTAGTTTACGTTGGCCTAAGTTTCTTTCATTAGCAATTTTATAATTTAAACGAGTTATTTATTATGTCCAAAATTCGTTCGTGGGAAAAGTTCAACAATTACACCACTATTTGTACTAATAAAGAAGAGCATTAGTAGCAAACTATTTAGATGCGCGCATCTTGAAGGTGTCAGACAGTTTATGAATAGCGTATTAGGGCAACTTGTATATCATATTCTAAGCTAAGATCATGATGTCGCATCTTGTTATTTAGATTTTAACGCATTAAGTGGTCTTCGGTAAGAAAAGTAATAATTAACACGTTGCTCGGAATTATCTGTCGCTCGTAGTTAATAACAATAATTAACTGGGGACAGACAATCCGTTTATCGTTTATTATTCTTATATTATTAATCTTTATAAATGTAACAAGATGAAAGGTAGAAGGAGCAGAGTAGCGACCATAAGAAGTACACCCTTATAAAGACCTCGGTGATGGAGTATTGTAGCGACAACAGGAAGTACACCACTATAAATACCTCCGTAGTGGAATGTTGTTGCGACCACAAGATGTACACCCATAAAAAGACCTCGGTGGTTGAGTATTGTAGCGACCAAAAGATGTACACCAATATAAATATCTTGGTGATTGAATGTTAAAGCGACCACATGAATGGTGGAATGGAATGGTGTTGCGACCACAAGATGTACACCAACATAATGATCTCGGGGGTGGAACAATAAAGCGAAAACAGGAAGTACACGATATATAAAGACCTCGATGGTGGAGAATTGTGGCGACCAAACGAAGTACACAAATATAAAGACCTCGATGGTGGAATGGTGTTGCGACCACAAGATGTACACCCATATAAAGACGTCGTTGGTGGAGAATTGTAGCGACCACAAGATGTACACCAATATAAATATCTCGGTGATTAAATGTTAAAGCGACCAAATGAAGTACACCAATAAAAAGACGTCGATGGTGGAGTATGGTACCGACCCCAAGAAGTACACACTCATATAAAGACCTCGGTGGTGGAGTATGGTACCGACCCCAAGAAGTACACACTCATATAAAGACCTCGGTGGTGGAGTATGGTACCGACCCCAAGAAGTACACACTCATTATGATATCGGTGGTGGAGCATGGTACCGACCACAAGAAGTACACACTCATATAAAGACCTCGGTGGTGGAGTATGGTACCGACCCCAAGAAGTACACACTCATATAAAGACCTCGGTGGTGGAGTATGGTACCGACCCCAAGAAGTACACACTCATTATGATATCGGTGGTGGAGTATGGTACCGACCCCAAGAAGTACACACTCATATAAAGACCTCGGTGGTGGAGTATGGTACCGACCCCAAGAAGTACACACTCATTATGATATCGGTGGTGGAGCATGGTACCGACCACAAGAAGTACACACTCATATAAAGACCTCGGTGGTGGAGTATGGTACCGACCCCAAGAAGTACACACTCATATAAAGACCTCGGTGGTGGAGTATGGTACCGACCCCAAGAAGTACACACTCATATAAAGACCTCGGTGGTGGAGTATGGTACCGACCCCAAGAAGTACACACTCATTATGATATCGGTGGTGGAGTATGGTACCGACCACAAGAAGTACACACTCATATAAAGACCTCGGTGGTGGAGTATGGTACCGACCCCAAGAAGTACACACTCATTATCATATCGGTGGTGGAGTATGGTACCGACCACAAGAAGTACACACTCATATAAAGACCTCGGTGGTGGAGTATGGTACCGACCCCAAGAAGTACAAACTCATTATGATATCGGTGGTGGAGCATGGTACCGACCACAAGAAGTACACACTCATATAAAGACCTCGGTGGTGGAGTATGGTACCGACCCCAAGAAGTACACACTCATTATCATATCGGTGGTGGAGTATGGTACCGACCACAAGAAGTACACACTCATATAAAGACCTCGGTGGTGGAGTATGGTACCGACCCCAAGAAGTACAAACTCATTATGATATCGGTGGTGGAGCATGGTACCGACCACAAGAAGTACACACTCATATAAAGACCTCGGTGGTGGAGTATGGTACCGACCACAAGAAGTACACACTCATATAAAGACCTCGGTGGTGGAGTATGGTACCGACCCCAAGAAGTACACACTCATTATGATATCGGTGGTGGAGTATGGTACCGACCACAAGAAGTACACACTCATATAAAGACCTCGGTGGTGGAGTATGGTACCGACCCCAAGAAGTACACACTCATTATGATATCGGTGGTGGAGTATGGTACCGACCCCAAGAAGTACACACTCATTATGATATCGGTGGTGGAGTATGGTACCGACCCCAAGAAGTACACACTCATTATGATATCGGTGGTGGAGCATGGTACCGACCACAAGAAGTACACACTCATATAAAGACCTCGGTGGTGGAGTATGGTACCGACCCCAAGAAGTACACACTCATATAAAGACCTCGGTGGTGGAGTATGGTACCGACCCCAAGAAGTACACACTCATTATGATATCGGTGGTGGAGCATGGTACCGACCACAAGAAGTACACACTCATATAAAGACCTCGGTGGTGGAGTATGGTACCGACCCCAAGAAGTACACACTCATTATGATATCGGTGGTGGAGTATGGTACCGACCACAAGAAGTACACACTCATATAAAGACCTCGGTGGTGGAGTATGGTACCGACCCCAAGAAGTACACACTCATTATGATATCGGTGGTGGAGTATGGTACCGACCCCAAGAAGTACACACTCATTATGATATCGGTGGTGGAGTAATAAAGCGACAACAGGAAGTACACGATATAGAAAGACCTCGGTGGTGGAGAATTGTATCGACCATAGAAAGTACAAAAACATAAATACACTGTTACTTGATGGTAGAGTATTGTAGCGACAGCAAAAAGCTCACTCATATAAAGACCTCGGTGGTGGAGTATGGTACCGACCACAAGAAGTACACACACATAATGATATCGGTGGTGGAGAAATAAGGCGACAATAGGAAGTACAGGATATATAAAGACCTCGGTGGTGGAGTATTGTTGCGACCACAAAAAATTCACCCATAGAAAGACCTCGGTTGTGGAGTATTGTAGCGACCACACGAAGTACACCAATATAAAGACCTCGGTTGTGGACTATTGTAGCGACCACACGAAGTACACCAATATAAAGACCTCGGTTGTGGACTATTGTAGCGACCACAAGAAGTGCACCAATATAAAGACCTCGATGGTTCTCTATTGTACATTGTATTGACGAAGATAGTTCTACAAACCCGAGCCGAGTGAAATCAGTGAATCTGAGAAACAAGATAGGAGACCAAGTGTCAATAAGCATGTTATTATCACCTGCCGACTTAACGTAAATGAAAGTCGATTTCGATGAATATGCAAACATTTTGCCATATAATAAATAGAAAATTTGTCTTTTCTTGACAAATACCATGTTTTTCTCATCTCATCTCATCTCATCATATCTCATCTCATCTCATCTCATCTCATCTCATCTCGTGAGGTAGAAAAGTTATATATTTTCACTCGTGGCTGCGCCACTCGTGAAAATATAACCTTTATACCTCACTCGATGAGATAAACATGATATTAGTCAAGAAAAGCCAAATATCCTCTAATTATCATCCTCATGGTCTTTATCTTGACCTTCTGATCAATCAGAGGCTGAGTTCTTGGCCACGAGCTCAGTCTGTCCTAGTTTCCTTGATTTCCACCCTCCTGCCCAAGATATTTTTCTCTAAGGTTTATTTTATCCAATCGAATGGGACATTCAGAAATTTGAAGACCATCCTGCCGACAATAAAAACACTCCCTAGGCCCTTCCGTCCTTGTTATCTCTCTTAACATGCCAAACTCAGGTTTACATTATTGTAATAAGCATTGGAAGACAGCCCAGAACTTCTTCGTAGGTATAGGGTCAAGCTGACATAATGTTGGTTTTGAAATTGTTTTGATTAATTTTGAATATATTGAATTCCAATATTTCACTTAGTTGAAATAAATAAAATAAATAATGATACATTTGCAAAGTGCCTAGTATCCACCTAACAGATGCTCAGTGGCGCTAATACAGTGATAAAAAAAACTTGACCATATATACATAAAACAGGAATAAGTACCTACATGTACACAGATAAAAACAAATGGGTTTTAAGCTGAGATTTGAAAGTGTCTCTATTAGTTGTGTCTCTGAGGTTTTGAGGAAGAGAATTCCATAGAAAATGGAAGATAATAATGAATGTAATTTTATATATATATATTTTTTTTAGAGATTGTCTACGTCCAATCACAGCTGGAGGTTATCTAGACATGGTCGATTAAACAGTAATAATAATGAATTTCAAAACAGACATGGAAACGCGCGCACTGAGAAATAGAGAGCCATTGACTCTGTAGATCGTCAGGTTTTTACCTTTTTTCCTCTCAGTGTTACGATATGGTAACGTATGCTTTAAACCCTTGTAAAAAGTTTTCACATTTTTTAAATTATATTTTACTTTGACAGTTTGGTGTTGACATAATTACCTACAACTTGGTAGGCCATACCAGTATGTAACATTTATTACTGTATAATGACAATGTCCTAAAAATGGGTAAATAACAGTTTTTGAACGAAAAACATATAGCAGTTAATTTACTAGATTTGAAATTTGATTAAAATTATTTCGTTAATATTTCACGATAGTCAAATGATGCTATAGTATTTGGTTTATTAGGGATTGCTTCTTGGTTTATAGGGATTGCTTTTTGGTTTATAGGGATTGCTTCATGGTTTATAGGGATTGCTTCATGGTTTATAGGGATTGCTTCTTGGTTTATAGGGATTGCTTCTTGGTTTATAGGGATTGCTTCTTGGTTTATAGGGATTGCTTCTTGGTTTATGGGGATTGCTTCTTGGTTTATAGGGATTGCTTGTTGGTTTATAGGGATTGCTTCATGGTTTATAGGGATTGCTTCATGGTTTATAGGGATTGCTTCTTGGTTTATAGGGATTGCTTCTTGGTTTATAGGGATTGCTTCTTGGTTTATAGGGATTGCTTCTTGGTTTATGGGGATTGCTTCTTGGTTTATAGGGATTGCTTCTTGGTTTATAGGGATTGCTTCTTGGTTTATAGGGATTGCTTCTTGGTTTATAGAGATTGCTTCTTGGTTTATAGGGATTGCTTCTTGGTTTATAGGGATTGCTTCTTGGTTTATAGGGATTGCTTCTTGGTTTATAGGGATTGCTTCTTTGTTTATAGGGATTGCTTTTTGGCTTCTTGGCTTCTAGGGTGGATTTAATCAAGAACAGAGAGGGAGTTTGCCAACGCACGTCAAACGCACGTCGTACGTACGTGGCCGTCGACACGTCTGGCAGTGAGGAGGTGCGTGCATCGTACGATGCGCACGTGGTACGTGCGTGTTCCGTGCGTACAGCGTGCGTACAACGTGCGTGTGATGTGCGATTGTCACATTGTCGTACGGGGGCCGTGCGTCTCACGTACAGTGTCCTTACACCACGCACGTTGTAAGTGCGTGCGAGTGCAATGAGGTTTTTCCCACCCTATTGACAGGTGCTTGGTACACATTGTCAATCCACAAGATGCCGCCAATTCCACCGCTCCGGGTCCTGATGCTGCAAGATCAACTTCAGATGGCAGCACAGGAGTTGTGCCCAAAACGTGCGTTGTACGTGCTTACTCGGTACGTTGTACGTGCTTACTCGGTACGAACGACGTGAGTTTTCTTTAATTATTTGATAGTTAAACTTTGGACGTGCCGAGTAAGCACGAACTACGCACGTGCAACGCACGTTGTACGCACGTGCAACGTGCGTCGTTCGAGAGAAAGTGTGAGTGGGTAAGCTTGAAAAAAACGCACGATGTCGGTGCGTTGTGCGTGCGGTTGTCGTACAGGGCACGCACGTCGATCGTACGGAGGAAAATTCGCAGCCCGTTCGTAGACTGCACGCAGCGAAAGTTCTGCATGCACTAAAAGTTCTACGACGAGTCTGCGTGCTCCAAATTTGTCCAAAATAGGTACGGCGTCGGTACCGAGGACGCACGAATTCCCCAATTTACCCCACGTTTTTGTCGGTAGACAGCACGCAGCTGCACGTACGACGGGTTGTGAAGGGGCCTTAACACTGAATACATGACTTGGTTTCTCGAACTTCCATTCAGCAATTTTACCAATGTTATGTGCCGACCCTGATATATATATATATATTTTCATTCTGTTGAAGCTGAATGATAAGATGTAACCTTATGTTGCTGTTTTTTATATAAAGTGTAAAATACAGTTGACATGGCATATACTGGTTGTCATAGCGTCCAGTATCTTTGCTAAGGAATCGTTCTCTCACACACTCTTCTCTCCTCTTGGCACATGTGGGTTAGACTGAGTGCGCCCAACTGTTTCCCTTGCTGAAAACAAACAGGAATATACTTTATTATGCATATCGCAAATAGACAATTTCTCTCTCTCTCTTTCATCTCTACTATTTCAAATGTAATCACCGCAAGAAATCTGCTAGTATACTGACCAGTATACGTCTTGTCAACCACCCTAATTTCCTGGGGTATACTGGTTTGTCGACCACCCTAATTTCCTAGCGTATACTGATCAGTATACGAGAAATTTCCTAAGCTTAGGAAACTTCAGTATACCCCAGTATACGATAGTATACACCAGTATACCTCAGTATACTCTAGTATACCCCAGTATACTCCACTATATGATAGTATGTGTCATTATTTATTACAAATGAAATACAAATAAATTTGTTGGTTTGTTTAAATAGGTGTTTTCTGTTAGAGCTTAATTATATCAGATTGAACTACGCTAGACAAGCTTCGTTTATTTCTTAGGTTTTATCAGATGAAAATGTCCGTGTGATAGGGGCAACTAAACCATTGTCAGTCTGTTTGAGTGACAATGCATGCTTAATTAGCATTCTTTTAAACAAAGCTTTAAGCCACTCAGGCTAGTAATTAGCTGAGAGACCAGTTGTGCGTTGAAGAGCTTGACAGGTGTGAATTTAGTTGTATTAACATGCAATTGACCTGGCGACAGGCTAATAAACAGTACAAGTTTATAATAGCTATATATGCATTCAAATATATAAAACTATATTTACTTAATTATTTAAGCAGAACAAATGTAAACATGATCAGCAGAAAGGCATTATGAGAATTATGTATTTAATAGCAAAAACGATATTTTGTATCCTCTGTGGAATGCATTGGATTATAGGCACTGGTTACTTATATCGGATTTAAATTCTGTGTTCAGTTAGTGTCAATTATGATCGTGGGTTGTCGTTACTCATAAATCATCAATAAATGGACTGTAGTATAAAATGTCTCATCATTGTATATATAATTGGCAACATGTGTGAAAGTGTGTTATCGCCATTCAAGACGTTTCACACTTTCAAAATCTCTATATGTCTATATCTATATCTATATCTATATCTATATCTATATCTATATCTATATGTGACAATGGAAATATTGCATTATTGAAGACTTACCTTTGTCAACGAACATATCCGGAGGAAAATTGTAAATATCCAGATAGCCAAAGAACACAACTTGAAACAGTAAATCCCTCAAAAACTGTGTGTCTCTCATCCCCAAGCCCCATATGCACGTGCCACCGTTAAGATTCACAAGGACCCACCTAAATCTAGACTCTTAGTATGTTCCCGGGACACAGTGTTCTACAACACTGCCCAACACCTCACCAAAGTGCTGGCCCCGCTTGGCAAAACTGCTGACTCATATATATCAGACTCTGCTGAATTCTGTCAAAAACTTAAATGTGTTACTACCCCAGGACAAATTGTTAGCTATGATGTTGTGGATCTGTTTACTAGTGTTCCCATTAATGAAACCCTGCACATCCTCCGCCATCGCATTGACAACCTTGACACCCCCTGGACACTAACCTCACTACTGACTCCATCGTACAGCTCATCTCTAACTCCATCACCTCCACCTACTTCACCTGGGGTGATGACCTCTATGAGCAAATCCATGGTCTACCCATGGGATCCCCTCTCTCTCCCATCCTCTCTGAAATCTATATGACCTCTTTTGAACAGCATGCCCTCAGCACCTAACTAATCCAACCAACCTGCTGGTTCAGGAAGGTAGACGACACCTTTGTCATACTCCCTTCAAATAACGACCCCACTGCACTCCTCCAACACCTCAACCAACAGCACCCTCGTATCCAATTCACCTTCGAAACTGAAACCGACTCACAACTTCCATTCCTTGACGTCCTAGTTACTCGCACACCTAACAATACCATCCAAACCTCTGTTTACCGCAAACCCACGCACACTGACCAGTACATCCACTTTGACTCAAACCACCCACTCAGAACTAAATCCGGCATCATCTCCACTCTAACCCGCCGTGCTATCAACCTATCCTCTGACTCCCCTGACTCCGAACTAAATCACCTCCGGCATGTCTTCACCCAACTCAACAATTACCCAACTCATCTTGTTGACCGTGTCATCAACCGCACTAAAAATCCAGCACCTAAACCTACTACTACCAAGCCTACCCCTGCCCCCATTCGCATCCCACTACCCTATATTGGTAAAACTTCACATCACATCAGCCGCCTACTCAAGCAGCAAGTAGGCATAGACACATACTTCTCCACGGCCACCCCACTCAAAACCATCATTAGGGCTAATGGTAGGAAACACTCCACAGCTAAACAACAACCTAAAGGCGTAGTTTACAACATCAGCTGCAACTGTGGCAGTAACTACATTGGGGAAACATCCAGACCACTCAACATACGCATCAAAGAACACAAAACATCCACAATCAAGGCAGACAACAAATCAGCCATTTCAGAACACATCACCAAATTTCCACAACACAACATCAATTGGGACGCTGTCAAAACACTCACAAACAACAAACATGATTACACCCACCGCCGTTTATCTGAAGCTTTACAAATTTTGAGACATAACCCCTCTTTGAATAGAGATCAAGGCTATTTCATCCCATCAGCTTACAACCACTTAATCCACAAATAATTAATCCACTCTACTCACTCTGGCTTCCTTCATTATCCTCCATTATCCTCCACTGATTGCTCACCCTCACTGCTGCATTGTATCCCCATCCCAACTTAATTAACTTACCTTCCACTGGTATCCATGTTATCACTACCTGCTTGTTACAGCTTTCATCTTATTGTTATCTCATCTTGTTGTCTTTGTTATCCCATTATCATACCAAAAATGTTTCATGTATATAACCTCTGATTTTATCATCTCTCCCATATGCTTGATAACGGTATAAGGATCTATACCGAAACGTCGCTATTGTTAATAAAGAAGTTGATCATCCATAAATATTTGTCTTCTTTAAGCATGCATTGACCCTCAAACAGTCAGACAATGGTTTAATTGCCCCTATCTTTGGGCATACAAAAAAGTGTTATATCAATAACCAACAACAAGAATTATTTATCTCATTTAACCATAAATTTATATATTATATCCTTAATTATTCCAAATTTTATATACCCCATTTTTATATAATAAAATGATGGCACCCACGTCGGCGAAATCACTCACTGAGTGGAAGCAGACGTTAAACTCCAACGCAGCAGCAGCAGCAATTTATATATTAAGAAGAACATGAACTAAAATAAGATGGAACATATCACACAGCCAAGGACAGCTTCATGAATTTACTGCATCACAGTCACGTTGGGATTTATTAAATTCATAATATTTGAACACCTGTTGCCGTTTTTGTGAAATAATTTGTTTTAAATTACGCGGAATAATATAAATATAAACAGACACTATCTATACAAAACAATTTGATTTGGTAAAATCTGCTCTTGTTAAGACTTCACTTCACAAGTACAAACATAATATACTAATAGCAGATAGGTTAACAGAAATAACAACAAAGTATGTGCACAACGAAACGAAATGACATAAGGCTAGCAGTTACTTTTCATTGCTTTTTGGCTTTTCTCTTTTCTTTAGATGGCCTGACCTGATGATATCGCTAAGTTTTGCAAATAAATTGTTAACGGGACGCATCGTATATGTAGGTCAAAATCCTCAGGCGAAACAATCACAAATGAAGTGAAGGAATTGTTGGCCGTATTCAATATAACACAATTTAGAGGTTGTATTCATTGTTTCTAATATCTGTACTTGTTACTTTAAATGTAAAAATAAGTGTGATTGTATCCTCATTGTCATATGAAGACGAACATTCAGCATTAGTTGATATATCTATATATATGTTTACTTTAGATAAAATGATATGTAAATTACTACTACTATTTTAAATAATTTAACAAAGTTAAGTATACTTGTTATCTGTAATAACATGATTTAAACAGGAAATGTATCCTTAAAATTACTATCAATGTAGTTTTCATAATCTTCTTAAATTACAAGATGACAATTCAAGCCAATACGTACTCTTATTGTTTCTTTATATAAAAACTGTTACTTATTTCCGCTGTTGTTTTAGTATTACTTTTTTCAGTTACTTGTTTCCTACATTTCTCTTAACCTGATCAGCTAACCTTGAGTAAACCTATAACAACAAACAGCAATTGGGACATTGTGGTTGTATATTATATGACAAACTCTCACTGTACTGTTACATAGACTCCAAAACAATCAATAAAAATCGCTTATGGGCACTAATAAATGATCTACACCTCCATATATGACAGTATGCTAATGTGACAATGTGCTTGTATAGTTGTTAAATAAAAAGACTTGAAAACTGTTATTTTTTTCCTAGCAAAAACGGTTACTTTTTCGGTTACTTTTTCTGTTACTTTTCTGTTTTTTTTCTGTTTCTTTTCTGTTTCTTTTTCTGTTTCTTTTTCTGTTTCTTTTTCTGTTTCTTTTTCTGTTTCTTTTTCTGTTACTTTTTCTGTTGCACTAAGTTTTACAGTCGATATATTTTCGTTGTTTACGATTCAGCTTTTCACAATAATAAACATTTTAATCCCTAGATGAAAAAACACCTGATATAAAAGGCAGACCGCTGGTGGTACCTTTAAAAATGTATGGCAATGTCATTCTTGCATCACGAAATACTGCAACTGATCAAAGACAAATCGGAATTTATGAAAACAACAATTTCTCAAACTCTTGTTCTGTTACTGATCAAAGACAAAAAATGAATTACTTATGAAAACAATATTTTTTCAAGCTGTTTTACTGTTACTGATCAAAGACAAATTGGAATTATTTATGAAAACAACAATTTCTTAAAATTCACTTTAAATTAACTACTCTACAACACTATTTAACAAAAGATCATTTTAAGCCTACTTATTAGAAATAACACAATGATCAAAGACAAGTTCTATTATGTTGGGGATGGTGTCTGTGTTGATGTTTTTGGGTGGGGGGATTATATCCACTGGGGATTTTGTCATAGGGGATTATGTCCTTGGGTATTATGTCCTTGGGGATTATGTCCAGTGGGGATTTTGTCCGTCCACCCAGCTGGTCTCCATAAATCCCGAAAATATATCATAAACACTACTATTCAAACTAAAATAACATTACATTTTGTAAAATAAACTTGTTATCAGTAAATACTTAAATGCACTTGGATTTAATTCTGCCCTCTCGCCTACGCAGGTTATTTGACTTATGTTCAGCTTAATTAAGTAAACGCTGTAGCTGTAAGAGCACTTCTCTCGGTTTAAACATATTTATTTCCAAAAAGAAGGAACCGGATGGGAAAACAAGCAAATGCTTATATAAATACCCCTCCGGGATACAACCAAATACAAAACATTACATGATGAAGTACAGTATAAATATGAATACAAATAAATGATACAATCTGAAAAAACGCCAATAAAATACAAATTATGACTGTGCCATAGACGCACTACTTAAAATCAAATCTGCCTGTTAAATTCATAAACGAGTGAACTGAATTTAAGAGTTCCATATTTACAGCTTGGGAAGAAATGTGACTTCCAAACAAAATAGAGTTAAGGTCAAATCCCTTTGTATAAAAATACAGACTTTGAACGAATTTCGCTATAGAGAGGACATACAAGGAAATAATGAATATAGTCTTCAAAGATATAACCACAAGAGCAAGCTGGTGTTGGAGATATAAACCGTTGAAATTTATGTGCATTAATATCATTACACTCCAGTCGGAGACGAGAATGTATTATTTGACAAAATCTGTTACCGGTGTCGTCAAAAGTGGTTGAAAATATTAGTATTATTGAGAACGGCAGTTTTAAATCTTGACACTGGCTGTATTTCTCTCTGTTCAGGTGGCACTGAATTCCATAATATAACTACATCTGTGGGGAAATGACCTGGAAAAACTTTCAGTTTTACAATTTATAATCTGAAGATTCGAATCATTGCGAAGATTATAATCAGTGACATCTGGGCACTTCTCTCCTTAGAAATGATCAAAAAGAGAGATGATAAATTTAAGTCTCACCTCACAAATTTAATACATACATTGTTCAAAGGCATACATTTATGTTTAACTATTTCGAGTTTACTAAACATGTGTATGAGCTTCAATGTATTTCCACAAATGTATTTACAAACTGATTTGTTTTAAGTTTGGTTTAGAAGAAGCATTTATATAGACTAGTGTATAGCCTGTTTGCTAATCTTTTTTTCCAATTTAACTTCTCATAATTTCTTGTATGTTATATGTTATTTGGGAATAAAATACTGTTTAAATCAACTATTACTTCTTCCCAAGCAAATCAGTTACCTTATTTCTGCTATTTTTTCAGGTTACCTAACAGTAATGTCAAATCTAAGTTATGTATCAACACTGAAATGAATGTAAAACACAATCCTCCACATGCCATTATTATATTACGTTTAGGCTATCTACATCTAACGTTATTTATTACACTTTTCATTGAATTTACAATAAGTACCTGTAACCGTAGGCTCCCGAATGAAACAGGTTTAACAATGTGAAAAAGGATGAAAGATTATGTACATTTTGTAAAAAGGCTATGTATGTAGCAAATGTGACTCATCTCATACGCAGGTCACCTGACTGAGCTTCTAATATTTGTTAAAATGTAGAAAGACAATACTGTATTGTTATGTCTGTCAAAAGTAAAAAAGTTCCCATGTCTGGTATACAATGTATACTATATAGTATGACGTATATAGTCGTTAAGAATATTACTTAGAAATATGTATTCGCCAGAAAATATATATCCAGAATTATGATGAACAACTGCACATCCCGGTTCATGATCTTGTTTTGATGCACAGTGTTCATTCAGCCATAACACAACGATTAAGTGCTATGCCCATTCAGGTGTGACTTGTCTCGAATTTAGGGTTCTCGGCCATGAACCGTATGACATTACACATGCCGAGTACTGATCTTCCAAAATGTTAGCACTCAATACACATTGATGACTTTCACTGATTAGGCATGTAAACTAGGTGTGATAAAGTTCCGATATATTGCCGGTGTCCCGGTATAAATTCGCCCCCGTATAAAATCTCCCCCCGGCGATTTTATACCGGTACAAATCCTCCCCCGGAGATTTTATACCGGTATAAAATCGCCCCCCGGCGGAATTATTTCTCGCCCCCCTCAGAATAAAATCTCCCCCGTTGTTTCTTTTTAATTTTCCATTTGATTAATATTTATTTCGCACTTATTCATTGTCCAAATGTTATACTGAAATAATGACTTTGATTTGCAACAAAAAAACTTTGTAAAATGTGTTAATTCACTTGAATTATTCTTTCCTGTACATGTTCCTTTGATGTAATTATTTAGCGATAACAGTAAGCGGTTTAGTTTGTATACATCTATATACATCTCTATAGGGAGAGTGTATACCGGTGTATGTAAATGTAGTCTTGCTATAGAGGGGGGATCTACACTGACGTAATGTGTACATATCTATATACGTCTCTACGGTGGAGAGTTTATACCGGGGCATGTAAATATAGTCTTACTATACTGTACATATCTATATACATCTCTAGGGGGAGAGTTTATACCGGGGCATGTTAATATAGTCTTACTATAGTGTACATATCTATATACATCTCTAGGGGGGAGAGTTTATACCGGGGCATGTTAATATAGTCTTACTATAGTGTACATATCTATATACATCTCTAGGGGGGAGAGTTTATACCGGGGCATGTCAATATAGTCTTACTATAGTGTACATATCTATATACATCTCTAGGGGGGAGAGTTTATACCGGGGCATGATAATATAGTCTTACTATAGTGTACATATCTATATGCATCTCTAGGGGGAGAGTTTATACCGGGGGATGTTAATATAGTCTTACTATAGTGTACATATCTATATACATCTCTATACACTATAGTAAGACTATATTAACATGCCCCGGTATAAACCCTCCCACTAGAGATGTATATAGATATGTACACTATAGTAAGACTATATTAACATGCCCCGGTATAAACTCTCCCCCTAGAGATGTATATAGATATGTACACTATAGTAAGACTATATTAACATGCCCCGGTATAAACTCTCCCCCTAGAGATGTATATATCTATATACATCTCTAGGGGGTAGAGTTTATACCGGTGTATGTTAATAAAGCCTTGCTGTAGACGGGGATGATCTATACGGACATAGTGTCTACATACAGGGTACATTTACTGTGGTGAAATCACATCAAAATTGGCTCAGGCTTATCTAATCACCGTCATACTCATTATACATAAGCACCTGTATGTTTGAATGCCAAAATAAGCAATCTGTCTTTCTGTTACACGTATGCTCATTACTAAAGCTAAGGTAATTTATTAGATGTGATGGAAGTCATTGTGCATTGGGCACGGATATGAAGACACCTCGCCAACAGGATGTTTTTATACGAATTACTTGGCGAGACGCGCCTAACATCCAATTTACAGGGAGCATGACAAAAGCCACCCGGACATAACCCACCCGGACAAATGCCACCAGGACAAAAGCCACCTAGGACAATTGCCACCTAGGACAATTGCCACCTAGGACAAATGCCACCTAGGACATAAACCACCTAGTTATTTTATGATATGTTGATGAATATAACTGACTTTGATGAAATAAAATAGCTTTGATGAAAAAACTAACATTAATTGAAAAAACTAACTTTAATAAAAAAAAAACAACAACTGACTTTGATGGGAAAAAAATGAATTTTATGAGAGAAAAAATCTTGATGAAAAAAAAAACTTTGATAAAAAAGAAAAATAACCTTGATAAAAAAAATAAATGTTTGGAAAAACCTTACTTTGATGAAAAAATGATTTTGTTGAAAAAAATTACTGATGAAAAAATTACTTGGATGAAGAAACTAACTTTTATGCACAACTAACTTTGATGAAAAAAGAACATTGATGAACAAAATTACTTTTATGAAAAGCGCAGTTTGAGGTACAAGTCGTGATAAACTATATTCTGAGACTGGATATTGCTCATTATTTTAAAGGCGCCACTATCATAAATTATGTATGTTCTTTAACATGGTAAATGGATTAACTGTACAATATCTCTCAATATGGTTACCCACCATTCTCTTCCCACATAGGTTAGTCCCTACAGTTTTCCGGTTCTACCCTCTGTTACATTACGCTTGAAATCGAGAGCAGAACCAAAGTCCCCTAGCGGTGGAAAGAGAAATCTCATACCGTATCCCTGGTTCTTAACCAATGAAAACTCATCTTTAATTGGCCATGTCGACAGGGTAACTTAATAAATCGAGGCATTTTACTCTGAAGGGTCTTGCTCATTAGCATATGTCATTCGAATATGTCTGATGTAAATAACGCAAATGAAATGATTTTGGTATTTGTGTCTGATTTGGTCTTCTTTATTTATAATTATGTTTATGATAAATAGTTTTCACAAAATCAAATAGCATAGTTCGAAGAAAACACAGAACACACAGGAAAACGAGAAAACGTTGGCCTTACGTTTATTTTATCATTATGACGTGTTATTGGCAAATGTCACTATTACAACGGCGCCGCTGATAGTTCACAACTGGTATAGATCCTCCCCCTCTACATGTATATAAGTATATAGTTCACAACCAGTATAGATCCTCCCCTCTACATGTATATAAGTATATAGTTCACAACCAGTATAGATCCTCCCCCTCTACATGTATATAAGTATAAAATTCCACAACCAGTATAGATCCTCCCCCTCTACATGTATATAAGTATGTAGTTCACAACCAGTATAGATCCTCCCCTCTACATGTATATAAGTATATAGTTCACCACCAGTATAGATCCTCCCCCTCTACATGTATATAAGTATATAGTTCACAACCAGTATAGATCCTCCCCCTCTACATGTATATAAGTATAAAATTCCACAACCAGTATAGATCCTCCCCCTCTACATGTATATAAGTATGTAGTTCACAACCAGTATAGATCCTCCCCTCTACATGTATATAAGTATATAGTTCACCACCAGTATAGATCCTCCCCTCTACATGTATATAAGTATATAGTTCACAACCAGTATATATCCTCCCCTCTACATGTATATAAGTATATAGTTCACAACCAGTATAGATCCTCCCCCTCTATATGTATATAATTATGTAGTTCACAACCAGTATAGATCCTCCCCATCTACATGTATATAAGTATATAGTTCACAACCAGTATAGATTCTCCCCTCTACATCTATATATGTATGTAGTTCACAACCAGTATAGATCCTCCCCTCTACATGTATATAAGTATATAGCTCACAACCAGTATAGATCCTCCACTCTACATCTCAGAGGTTTGTGTACAGAGATATGTGTACACCAAATCTCACTGAGATATTCCCACTTGAACTGTCTCAACCTTTGTTCAACCCACCCAGTATGCATTAACCGTTTATAAGAATGTTATTATTTTTACCAATTAATTGACGGAAATAGTTTACAAACATGCTTGCAAACTAATATTTATACAATCTGTTGTAATTATTTCAATATTTTTCATTTTATTTCACAAATTTAACGGTATTTTTCATTTATTTTGGAGGGGGCGATTCTGTTCCAGGGGGAGATTTTATTTCGTGGCGGGGGGAGATTTTATTCTGAGGGGGGAGGATTTATACCGGTACAAAATCTCCGGGGGGAGATTTTATACCGGGGGCGATTTATTTCGTGACACCGGCAATTGATGACAGTGGCGACGCAATATCTGGTTGAATGTATCTTTTACGACTATTGAAGTGTCACTCTCTGCGCGTGAATAAACAGTGGTCAGACTAATTAGACCTACCGGTCCCATGCTGAAAACAAACAGGAATATACTTTATTATGCATATCGCAAATAGACAATTTCTCTCTCTCTCTTTCATCTCTACTATTTCAAATGTATAATTCTGTTTGTTTTGAAATATAAACCACAAGAACCCTGTACAAGTTTATGTACACAAAGTTTCGTTCTGCGTGTAAATCAGAGAATGATTAAACAAGACACAAAATATGCAATATAATTATTTGAAAATAGTTTGCCAGATCTTTGCATGTATATGTCTGAATATACTTACATGTAATGTTACTCGTAAAATATTTGATTAGAATAGTCAAAACATTTACTTACCAATTTCTGTCAAATTTTGAGCAAAGTGTCCATTTCTCCTGCCTATAACTTAGTATGAATAATAAAGATGCAAATATGGTGTTTTCTTTCAATTTAGATATTGTAAAACGTATCCTTTTCAAACATTTATAAATCTAAGGCATTATACACATTAACCCTGAGATGTTAAAGGTACATCCATTGTGTTGTTGGGGGTCACATATAGCAAACGTTATAAATGGTGTTACTTTATGTAGAAGTACCAACTGTTACCGAAAACTACCATTTTGATGATAGTAGACTTAGCATATTGACGATATGAAGGTAAAAGTAGTGATATCTGATCGAAAACCGGACAATGCACAGCGTGTGGCGCGCGTCAATGAGTGAAACGTAATTTTGGAATCTTATTTATAACAGACAAAAAGACAAATTTAAGTCGATAGTGTTTAATAGGTCACATAACTACTGTGCATGTAAATTGGACGTGCAGTTTCGGTTTCTGCACATGCATAATGATGTTACTCAATTTTAATTGGAAACTAGTTATTATGATACATTTGTCGATTGGGGATAAATATGCAAACTGGGTGAACTTATTTGTATTGTAGACATCACGTGTGGTGAGTTGGAACGTATTAAAGCCAAATCAAATTTTATGAAACACAATGGATGCACCTTTAACATATTGATTTACTCAAATGAGATGAAATACATGGTTGAACTATACTTTGATGTTAAAACTGATACATGTTTGAACTGTATTATATTGGTGAACGGACAAAATCCCCAATGGACAAAATCCCCAAGGACAAAAACTCCAAGGACATAATCCCCAGTGGACATAATCCCCAGCCCTATAACAACAAAATGGACAAAATCCCCAAGGTGATTAAAAATGTTTTGTTTTCTTTACTGACAATGAACTTTGGTAAATTGTTGTTTTTATAACCTAATCAACTTTGTCTTTAATCAAAGGTATTAGTTACTGAGAAGTTTGAGAAATTGTTGTTTTGACAAATGGCTGTCTTTAATCACTGGTAGTAAATGTTGTTTTGATAAATGTTTTCTTTGATCACAAGTATTAGTTTACTGTGATGACTTTACTGATATAAATACTATTGGAAATTGACATATGTACTGTAGTACCACTATGGAGATTCTCAAGAGTAACAAGGGTGGCGTTAAGCTGGCCCTAGATGGATATATGTACACCAAGAAGAGTGTCTCCAAGTCTACCATGCGTTGGGATTGTTCTGCTTGTATGAATAAAATTACTTGTTATTACTTCCTTGCTCTGTTGTATTTTTCATCCTGGGGATTTTGTCCTACCCTTTTGGGGATTATGTCCACTGGGGATTTTGTCCTTGGGGAGTATGTCCTTGGGGATTTTGTCCATTGGGGATTTTGTCCTACGACCATTATATTATGGTGCACACTTATTATGTAACGATCTGCCTATGCATATAGTTTACGCAGTCGTACTGTCACCAATATCTAACGAACTATTGATTTTGCCGAAGAAGATGGCGGGTATGTTAGCTGTCTTGTACTTCCTCCAAATGCTTGAATGTGATAGTCATGATCAGGATAGAGATTTGGAGTACATGGCCTCCTTTCACAAAGTACTAAGGTGATTTGTAAGTCACTAAGGTGACCTTATTGCAATATTAAAGCATGAGAGTTAATCTTAGTAAAGGTTGCGTTCACTAGAAAATGTAACATCACTGTTGAGTTTGTTCTTGATCCTCCTGGTTATCATGTAGCTGAGCGAGCCGATTTTAGGAAGAGGCAGAGGAAACATCACCCAAAGCCCGGACGGATGTATCTTCAAAAGTTTATGTCATTGTTGACAGGAGTACACAAGGAACATCAAGTGTCTGTCAACAAACTTCACCAGAAATCCGCCCAATCTGAGCATAATATGACGAACAAGGATCATTACATCTTTGGAAGCTACCAAGGTCTTGTACAACAACAAAAGTAACTGGGCCGAATACAAGAAGTAATTGGCAATTGAAGGGAACAGCCTATATTAAACCGCGATCAAGACATTGTCCTACCACATGCTTGTGACTCGGTTATCTAAAACATCTATCTCTTGACGGAGGCAAATCTGAGTAGCACCAAAACAAATTCGAGGATCACCACCTAACCGTCCATTCACTCCTGTCGCAGCTTATCCGAGAGGCCCTACCAATTAACACTTTTCAGTACAATCACCTTCCAGCAACTTCAAATCCGCCGGCCTCAACCAATGGCCTCTCCTGTTACCACCAACCACCATGACTTCTGCATTTCACACCCAATCAAGGGTAATTCCTGTATCTACTATTCAATAAAATCAATTGATCTTTCTCATTTTACCAATTTGTATTACTTACATCCAGTTACTTTTTCAATAAAGCCTCCATATCGTTGTTTATTTAGCAATAATAATAATAATAATAAGTGCATTTGTTTGTGCGCTGTTTCCATCCAAAATTGGTTGCTCAAAGCGCAGTTCAAGTTCCTAAAAGTAGTATTTTGAGTAGAGATGGGTCTTCAGACTTGTCTTGAAGACAGGTAGAGATGGAGAGTTTCTAATATGAAGCGGGAGAGAGTTCCAAAGTGAGGGAGCACAGTACGAAAACGATCTGTGGCCAAATGATTTGAGGTTGACCTTTGGTACAGTCAGTAAGAGTTGATCATTGGATCTCAGAGTTCGGGTTTGGTTGTGCTTGTGTATAAGGTCTTGAAGGTACTCTGGTGCGACAGCATGGTAACAGTTGTATGTTACACATAGGACTTTGAAGTCGATCCGAGCTTCAACTGGAAGCCAATGAAGCTTCATCATCAATGGTGTTGTATGTGATGATTTTTTTGCAACGGAATATCAACCGGGCAGAGGCATTCTGGATTCTCTTGAGCTTCATTAGTAGATCTTGTCTGATGTTAATAAGCATGCTGTTGCCATAGTCCAATCTGGAAAGAATTAATTACCTGACCAGTTGACTCGTAGCATCTTCTGTTAACAGATGCCTGATCTGACCAATACATCTGAGGTGGTAAAAGCAGGTCCTACAAGTATGTTCCACATGCTTGTCCATTGTCATATTGGAGTCTAAATAGACTCCCAGGTCCTTGACAACATCCAAGAATGGTATGGATGAGTCCCCAATCCGAAGCGAGGATTCAGATAAAGTTTTCTTTTTGGAGTTTGTGCCAATGAGAAGAACCTCGGTCTTGGCATCACTGAGTTTCAGTTTATTTTGCACCATCCAGGATCTGATATCAAATAGGCAAGATTCAAGGCCATTTACTGCTGTAGAGGAACTGGATTGCGAAAATGACTTCTGTAGTTGTGTGTCATCAGCATATGCATGATGAGGGACATCATGACGATCAATGACATCAATCAGGGACGATGTATACAAGATGAACAAGGTGAACAAGATCGGTCCAAGGACCGAACCCTGTGGTACCCCACACATGAGATGGACTGGATCTGACGAGGCATTTTCAATGACTACTGACTGTGATCTTTGATAAAGATAAGATTGGAACCACTTGAATACAGTTCCTGAGAGTCCCATCCGATTCTTGAGACATTGGAACAGCTTGTCATGGTCGATTGTGTCGAATGCCGCTGTCAGGTCTAACAGCACAAGTAGATTCAAGTCGCGATTGTCAGCCGAGCGTAGAACATCATTGGCAACTCTGAGGAGACATGTTTCTGTGCTGTGCTTGGCTCTATATGCAGACTGAAACTTGTCGTAGAGTTCAAAAGCTTCAAGATGGGCTGTGAGTTGTACTTTCACTGCTTTCTCTAGTATTTTTGATAAGAAAGACAGATTAGAAACGGGTCTGTAATTTTTCAGAATGTTCTTATGTAAGCCATTCTTCTTTAGAAGAGGTTTCACCAGTGCTTTCTTGAAAGCTGTGGGCACAGATCCTGTTTCTAGACTGATATTCACAATCTTTGTTATGACTGGCGCTAGAATGTCCAGATGATCCAAGACTAGAGTGGTTGGAACAGGATCCAATGTGCAATAGGTTGGCTATGAGGTTCGCACAAGTCTAATGATATCCAATTCTGAAAAAGAAATCTACCTCTCCAGCTTGTTGTTGATCAGCAGAGTCTAGGTAATTTCTGATAGATTCGATTTTGTCCACAAAGAAAGTACTAAAGTCAGATGCCAGGGTGTCATGACTTGTTGAGTCGGGTAGGACTTTTTTGTTTTCTCTGCCCATTAAAAAGAACATGAAGTTGTAGAGAGCACTTGGGGAAGTTGCTTCAATAATCTGAGTCTTACAATATTCTGATTTTGATTTTCTAATGAGTGTGGCAACTACATTTCTAGATTCTTTGTAAATCTGTCTGTGTACCTCTAGATTTGTTTTGCGCCATTTTCTCTCTGAAATTCGACGATTTGTCTTGGCAGCCTTTATTTCAGGAGTATACCATGGTGCGGTTTTCCTGTCTGAGATCGCTTTCACTTTACTTGGAGCATGCTTGTCCAATAGCGCTTTCAAAGTGGAATCATAACACTCACAGAGAGCATCAAGGTCAGAGGGTGGGTCAGATATCAAACTTGACTCCAACAGATCTTTTCTAAACTCATCTCGGTTGATCTTCTTGATGTTGCGACAGGTCACATGCTTCTTCATCTTGGCAGGCTTATCACACGGAATCATGTTTGGTAAACAGTGAGGAATTGATTTGCAATATCATCTTATGCAATTTTAATTTCTTTAATAAGTTTCCTCACAATTATTTTCATTGCTATAAAATGTATCCCAGTGTACATAACTCTAAGTACCAGAAGTCGTATTGGCAAAAGGACGCCATGTGGTCTGTTTGTTTGAGTGAAAGCGCTGGGCGAGTATCGGCCTGAAAATTTCACCAAGTTTATTCTTTGTAAGCTTTTTAAGCAGTTTCTGTATGATTAGTTTAATTAAAGAAGAATGGTTAGAGTTGGAACTTCATTCCTGAGATACGTTGCCCAAAATCACAAAGCAATACAGTGAAATTTTCTCAATCAGAAGTGTAACATCCATCAAAAGTAAACAAGTTTCAAGTAATATCTATGAAGTATCAAGTTACCTACATGTTGTAAAACATCACATGAACTGTTCTAGAAGAAATAGTTGAAAGTTGTGTCAAAAGCAGCTTTTTATACTCACAGACTGTATGTTGACATTTACAATATAAAATGAACATGGACACACTCAACGAAATAAAGCCAGGCTTGCCACACTCACCTGCGCCAAACGATTGACTTCAAGAGCTGAGACAATGTGATTCTGTTGATAGGATGAAGAGAGAAGTGCATGTTTTCATTTCAAAAACCAAAAGTGAATCTTTGCAGGAAAAATATACCAGGAAACTTAAAGAAGTAGAGTCAAGCCAGATATACCCTTTCACCTTGTCCAAGCCTGTTGAAGTCAAAGTGAAGACAGAGAATTACAGTAATCCTCCAACACCAATTCACCAAGTTCCTCTGACTCAAAGTAATCAGCTATGAACCACACACGCTCCCTAAATATGTCATACCAGCCTCAGTTAGCTTCAATGCCTCAAACACCAAACACAAGTTTTCAAAGAGCTGATGTTAACTTAAGAAGTTGTCATTCCCTACATTTTCTGGACAAAGAAGAGATTGGCCTGAATTCAAAGCAGTATGGAGAGAATTAGCTGAACATCGCTGCACAAGTAAGACTGCACTTGCTCATGAACTCAAACACTCTGTTCAGGGTGAAGCTGCACAGCGTATCAAGTCAGTATTCGCAACAAAACCAGAAGCTTATGATATCATGTAGCAGAAACTGGAAGCATACCATGATGAGACAAGTTCAAGTGTACAAGCTGCTATTGAAAACCTCCAAAAGCTCAAACTAGTTAAAGATGAGGACTACAGGAGCCTAATAGAACTCATCGATGAAGTTAAGGCTACATACAGTCAACTTGAACTATAGGTCAGTTGGACACAATAACCATGCGAGATATAGACAGGATTTCAGCAATCCTCACTAATCACGTCAGAGTAGAATTGAAGAGAAGATACCTTGATTTACCTCAAGCGGACAAGATCAAACCCTTTGTCCCTTTCATGAAATTTCTGGAAAAAGAAAGAGTTATTGTATCAAAGATGGCAGAGACACAGCCAAAGGTCATTGGATTGACCAGTACAAAAGTGGACAGAGAGATCGCAACAGAAGTTATATGACAAATCATGGAGAGAGCAGAGAGTCAAATCAAAGTCCCAACACAGTGTCTCAAAGAAACTTTCATCAATGTGCAATCCCTGCCTATATACGAAATGATGTAACCCACATGACAGTCAACTGTTATGAGTTCAAAACAGCCACTCTCGAATAAACTCAAGTTCTTGAATGAAATTTATGCATGGTTCATATGTTTTGGAGATCACCCTCGCTCAAGTTGCCCAAATAGAAAACCTTGATCAGTATGTCAGAGGAGTAATCATCACAGTTTGCTATACAAAGAAGCAAATCAGCCAAATGGAATCAACCCATCAGACCCTACTAAAGTTGCAGTACAAAGTCATACCCTTGCAAGAACACTTTCGTTGTATCCTATTCTTGAAGCACAAGTGTCCGGAGTGAACAGGAAAGCAACAGTATTTTGCGACGGTGGATCAAACACTACCAACATTACTCACAGAGCGGCGGACCGTCTATGTGCCAAGAAACTGAGAAGATTTACCCTGGAAGTTACAACGATGGGAAATGTTCAGAAGACTTACAACACTTGTCAATATGAGATATGTTTGCAAACACAATGTGTCAAAAAGGTGACAATCATTGCTTTCGGGATGGAGAAGACAACAGGAAAAGTCAGGAAGTTGAACAGAGAAGTACTCACAGAACTATTCCCAGACTACAACTCTAATCTACTTCAAAGATGTTCAGATACAGTCGACATGCTCATCGGTTGTGATTACTTTGGACTACATCCGAAGATAGAAGTTGCTTGTGCTGGTGAGAATCTGAGCATAATGAAAGGTGAATTAGGATTTGTCTTCACGGAACTCATCCAAACCTCAAAGAAGAAACAGTCATTGACAGTTATCTTGCCAAGACTATTCATGAAAGCTTCCTACTGACCTCGGAAAAACTACACTCACACATACTCACACATACTCTCACACAGAATTCACCAAACCGTCAAGTTCTCTGTATCAGTGTTTTGAGTCTACAATTTGAAAGTCTCAAAGAAAGCAAAGAGTGTAACTCAGAATGACGTCCCAAGTACAAAATCTGAAGAAGTTACAAGTGCTTTCCTAACAGCGGTAAAGGAAAAGGATACCCATAATTTCATTATTGGTGAAGAACTCTGCATTGGATCCACGCCACGTTGTGCTGCATGTCGCTGCGGTAAGTGACCTACTGTTGAACATATGTATTCCTTCGAGGAGGAACAAGAACTGAGAATGATTCAGGAAAAATCAATATGACAGCAAAAAAAATTGTTGGATCACCAGTTACCCATGGATAGTCAACCCGCAGGAACGAAGGCTCAAGAAAGACTCAGAATGGGCAGCAATGTATAACAGACAGATTGAAGACATTGTGGAAAGAGATGTAGCAAGAAAACTTTCAAAAAAGGAATTGGAAGACTGGAATGGACCACAGTTTTACATCAACCACAAAGCAGTTCAGAACCCAAAGTCTCAGTCTACACCAGTTCGCATTGTATTCAACTCAAGTCAAATCATACAAGGTATTTCCCTGAACAGTTGTCTCTCTAAAGCAGATTTCTACCTTAACAACCTGGTGGGACTCCTGCTGAGATGGCGTGAAGAGGAAGTTGCAGTTGTCCAATGTCTAATAACGAATAAGTGACCAACTTCACACTGCCGACAATCTCAGAGTATTGGGACTTGGTTGGAGACCGGATGATGATGTGATGATATTTCAAGTAACTCTGTACTTCTCACAGAAAGAAAAGGTCAACGTACTGGACCGAATCTTGAGAAGATGGACATACCACCGGGCATATCAACAAAGTTGACCAGAAGAATGGTTTTAGAGCAGGTTATGGCCATCTACGATCCTTTGGGATTTCTCTGTCCATTTACACTTTTAGCAAAGGTGTACTTCAGGGAAACATGGGAACTGAAGTTCGCGTGGAATGATGTCATTCCCTACAGTCTTCAAACAAAGTGGATCAAGTTCTTCCAGTCGATTTTTGAGATAGCAGATTTACGCCCATCCAAAGCTGTTGGATCACCAAGTCTAGTCATCCTGAGTGATGGAAGTTACATTGCATATGGATGTGCACCATACATCTTGTGGACTGTCGAAGACGGAAGTCACTGGGTAAGGTTGATCATGGCCAAGAGTAGGATAGCGCCCATAAACAGACTGTCAACACCAAAGAAGGAACTGAACGGGGCAGTGTTGTCAAAACGAGCAAGGACCACAGTCGAGACGGAGACCAGATTTCACTTTGAAAGAGTCTTTCATCTAGTTGACTCTGAGACTGTGCTGAACATGATCAACAAGATCAGTACACGGTTCAAAGTGTATAAAGGTGTCAGGATAGGAGAAATCCAAGCATCTACAGATGGTGATATGTCAAGTTGGGCTTGGATCAGTGGAAAGAACAACATTGTAGATTGGCTCACCAGAGGTCGCTCACCAAGCCATCTCACACCAGACTCTGAGTGGTGGAGAGGACAAGACATACTGTACAGACCAATTCATGAATGGGGTTTGAAGTTTGGCCTGCAGCAAGAACGTACGGTTCCTGTAGAGAAGAAACTCGTCTCAACCTCAACAGTTCTTGCGGGAGAATCTCTCATCGACTACAAAAGATTCAGCTCAATCAATCGAGTAATATGGGTGATTGCCAGGCTTCAGAACATGTTCAAGTACAAGTCCTTAAAAGGGGGTAAGAGCATAAAGCAGAAGAAAAGATTGTCAGGGATGTTCAGTCTGCAATCCTTGATGATTTACAAGAAAGTTGCAGCAAAAGTGGTCACTACTCAAGACTCAATCAAGTGAAGGGGGCTGATGGAATATGGACTGTTGGTGAATGGATGAAAAGGTTCAACGCAATGACATCAGACTCAGAACTGCAGAAACTACTACCTTCAGGTCACCATGTGACAAGGCTGTTCATGAAGAAAGCTCATGACATGGGACACAGAGGACGAAATGCTACTCTGGCAAGATTCAGGCAGAACTACTTGGTACCTCATGGCGACAAACTAGCAAGAATTGTAAAAAGTAACTGTCGAATGTGCAAGTTGAGAGCGCCAACAATACTCTGCCAATTGATCGGCCCACTTCCAGAAGCACGTTTGAAGCCATCAACTCAATTCAATCATGTGATGGTTGACTTGTTTGGACCATACAAGATCAGAGGTGAGGTACATAAACGCACAACCAGAAAGGCTTATGGGGTGATCTTCACAGATCTTGCTTCACGGGCGGAGTACATAGAAGCTGTGTTTGGGTATGACACATCGTCCTTCCTCCTAGGATTCAGCAGATTCGTCAGTATGAGAGGCTGGCCAGAAACCATGTACAGTGACCCATGAACTCAGTTGATTGGAGCTGACCGTGAGTTGAAAGAAGCATGGCAGAAAGTAGACAAAGGTAGTGTTACAAGGCGAAGTGCTGAAAATGGTCTCAAGTGGATCTTTGGGCCTGCAGATAGTCCATGACATCAAGGAGCAGTTGAGTCACTTGTCACTTTGCAGTCCACAATCAACGATTGTCCGCCACAGAGTTCCTGACAATGTGTGCTGAGACAATGAACCTGATGAACGAACGTCCGATAGGAGCTCGTATAAGTGAGGACTCTGACAAAAATGTGTTCACTCCCGACTGCCTACTGCTGAGACGTGCTACAGCCAAGAATCCAGGTGGCTGGCAACCAACATGGTCAGTTCAATCAAGGTATTGTCTGAGTTGTTTGCTCCAAGTCTAGTGATCAGACAGAAGTGGTCGATGTCACATCACAATGTGAAGCCAGGCGATGTGGTACTAGTTGCAGACAAATCTGTACTCCGCGGAGAGTACAGACTGGGACTCATCAAGGAAGTCTTCCCTAGCAGTGATGGGAAGGTGCGTAAGGTCAAACTGACCTACACAAATCTTAGAGTTGGGGAGAGGTCCTCAGTCTACACTGGAGTGAAGGATACGACAGTGACCAGAAGTGCTCAATGCCTTGCCGTGTTGGTGCCTGTACACTAAACTAAACGAAGATGAAGATTAAAGTTTCTAACAATCTGAACTTTTTAATTTTTAAAGTTAAAGTTTCTCATTCGTAAGTTTCATCAGTAATTTTCTCAAAAGTGTGACTTAAGTTAAAGACTCTGACCACAGCGACGCCTGCCCTCCAGGTGTATTGGAAAGGATATTCCAAAGACTTTTAATGTAAGTAGTTTTCGCTGTTCTCAGTGCCAACCAAAGACATTATACGACGCTTCAGACACTTAAGGGCACATAACTCTAAGTCCCGGAAGTCGTATTGACAAAAGGATGCCATGTGGTCTGTTTGTTTGAGTGAAAGCACTAGGCTTGTAACAGCCTGAAAAGTTCACCAAGTTTATTCTTTGTAAGCTTTGTATGATTAGTTTAATTAAAGAAGAATGGACTCGAGTTGGAACTTCATTCCTAAGATACCTACCTAGGCGCCAGGAAGCCCAAAATCACAAAACAATTCACAGGGTCAACAAATCTACAATTAAGAATAAATCCCCATTGGTTAAGGAAACTATACCCAACATTTCAGCTTTCTGAGCTTTTTGTACTGGAAAAGAAGATGAAATAGGTTTTTGGGTCATGACTCCTGAGACACATATTTTGAGTTACAAGGTCACCAAATCTACACTTTCTTATTCTTATATCATATTTCGAAATGCATATTCATTGTGGTAAAAGGCTCTTTGACATTTAACAGTGATTTATGGAATTTTTGAGTATCATACGATATTTTGTAATTAATATAGAATTTTCTTGAGATACAGTTTTTTTAAATTTTGAAAGAGATTTTCTAGTATGAGTAAATTTGATTACTGATTTAGTTTTCTATTAACTTTGTAGTTAATAATATTCAATAGGAACATAAGATAAATATCTACATTGTGGACAGGTCGCAAAGGAATAAGTTGAAGAGGAATTAAAAAATTATTTATTTCGCATGGGATATGTGACCTGAATATATGACTGGTGATGAAATGATTACTTAAATCTATAAGAAGTAGCTACATGAGATCGTGACATCACACCTATTTCCGTATTCCTCTCCAGTACAGACAAATCAGTAAGTGTTGGTGAAACAACATTTATATGATATAAAATTCAGTGGCTATGAGTCCAGGGTCTGCATTCTATATAAAACTGCATTGTGTTGACCTGGGGAGTGGCCACTCCCTGGAAGTTGGAAGAAACAGCAGCTAGCTCGTTAGGCTTAATACAGAGGTTTTAGGTTACCTCTGTGAGAATGGTCTACCCATACACTCTGACACGGAAACAGAATTTATACATAAAAATATCACCATTTATTTATTAATAAAAAGAAGCTTAGGCCTATGAGAATTGGGATTTTCAGAAAACGAGGCTCTTTTTCGATATGTAATAAATGGCGGTATTTCTAGAATAACAAATAAGGATTAAAACAATAGAATGCAAACGTCTATAATATTTATAATGAATGTGGATTATTGTGTTATTATTCGCCAACTGTACCGTGCGTCATGGTTTAGAGACATATATGGTCATAGTGGCCAACTGTATTGTTGTGCGTCATAGTTCAGATACATCTCTGCTGTTTGTTGCCAACTCTATTGTATGTAATACTTCAAAGACACCTCTGCTGTGAGTGGCCAACTGTATCGTGCCCCATAGTTCAGAGACATCTCTGCTGTTGGTGACAAACTATATCTGCGTCATGGTTCAGTGACATCTCTCCTGTTAGTTGCCAACTGTATCCCGCGTCATGGTACAGATACATATCTGTTCTTATTTGGTAACTGTATCGTACGGAAGCGTATTAGTGTCACGATAAAAAATATTGTGATACTATCTCCTACGTAGGAGATAGTATCTCCTACGTAGGAGATAGTATCTCCCACGTAGGACATAGTATCTCCTACATAGGAGTTAGTATCTCTAACGGAGGACTTAGTATCTCCTACGTAGGACATAGTAAGCCTATCTCCTACGTAGGAGATAGTATCTCCTACGTAGGAGTTAGTATCTCCTACGAAGGTGATAGTATCTCCTACGTAGGACTTAGTATCTCCTACGTAGGACTTAGTATCTCCTACGTAGAACAAAGTAAGCCTATCTCCTACGTATGAGATAGTATCTCCTACGTAGGTGATATTATCTCCTACTAGGACCTAGTATCTCCTACGTAGGAGTTAGTATCTCATACGTAGGACATAGTAGGGTTATCTCCTTCGTAGGACTTAGTATCTCCTACGTAGGAGATAGGGGCGATAACTTATATAATGCCTGGACCACTTTATCACATCTGGCGTTTTTCACAATTGGATTAAACACATGTATACGCTTATAGTGTATGTAAACTCTCGTGTATATGAAGAATGAAGACAATTTTATTCTAACTTAATTATTCTATGTAGGTGACGTTTCGACATAGAATGAAGAAGTTGTGTATCCAGCAATCTTTTCTTCATTCTTAATCACCCCACTTTCTAGAATGCCCATGAAAAATATTGTGTATATCATATGATGTATAAGTATATGATAGTATATATATGACCGTTAAAAAGCTTTAAAGACGCTGTAGCTGTATTTTGTTTTCTCAAATTTGCCATATACTTTACACTTTAAACAATATATTGTTATGTTAGATGGTAAGACATCGCGTTACAAGATCCGATAAGCCTGCATCCATAGAAAAAGGTTATCTCTATTGAAATAAAATGGTGCGACGTATAAAGCGACAGTGGTGTGGCACTCTTCAGTGTGAGAGGTAGATTTGTAGGTCATTTGACAGTTCAAACAACAAGATAATTGACCATTCTATCACGGTTCCATATTCAAAACTCTACTTTGAGTGTTTAGGTATCGCTGCAGCCGATGGCCCCTCGAAGGGAAATGTACTCGCATGGCTTAACCGAAAAATGTACATTCGTTGTAGAACTCTTTTTATTGATTCGGGAGTATTATTTAGCCGTTGGTAAGACTTGAGATTGAGATACATTTTTTCATTAAGAAAAACGTGCTAGAGCGCCTTTAAGTATTTTATATATTGGTATGTATAGAATTGGAGTTGATTGAGCCATCATGTGTTATGCAATCCATTATAATTCTGCACTGAACGATTATATTTAATAAACTGATATTAATTCAATAGTTCACGGTAGATCTCTACATTGATTGCGATATGATTGCGGTTTCCCTATTTATGTTTTGGAATATCAGTTTTAAACTCCTTCAATAATTCAAGTACAGTCAATATTTACGTGAAATGAAAATCCACGGTCATTTCTAGCGACCTAATTACACTTTGAACGTGGTGTTGAACATTTGTTACACGTAAATTTTGATATTTTTTTTATATTGATAGATTTGCACATTTACACACTGATTAAATATCAATAATAAACTTCCAATATACCTAACCTATTTTGACAAGTATATTTACCATATGGGTAAATTAACCATCTGAAGTGACGAATTTTAAAATCTACCTCAGTTGTTAAGTGTTCTTATTGTCATTTATAGCATGTCGTCATTAGAACGACAGTAGAACTACTGTATAATGAGGTGTATACATCTAATTACATATAACTTATTTGAGTGGTGTTTTGTAGGTTTGAAGTGAAATAAGAACAATAAATTTTGAATAAATGAGGTTGTTTATCCATAAATTAGTGTTCTTATTTGACTTTCATTTAATTACATATAATTCCAATCAATTTTAAGCTCATCAGGCCTAAAAGGCCCGATGGGCTTATGGCATGGCATGGCGTCCGGCGTCCCTCCGTCCGTCTGTCCGTCCGTACGTCCGTCCGTCCGTACGTCCGTCCATCCGTCTGTAAACTTTTCGCTTTTTCGACTTCTTCTCCAGAACCAATGACTCTAGAGAGCTGAAATTTTATGTGCAGACTCCTTGGCCAATGGGGATTCTAAATTGTAGATTTCGTGACCCCATGACCCCAAATGTGGTTACAGGGGTCACATCTTTAAAAACCTATTTTCATCTTCTTTTCCAGTTCCAAAAGGTCTAGAGAGCTGAAAAGTTGTGTGCAGACTCCTTGGCTAATGGGGATTCTAAATTGTAGATTTGGTGACCCCATGACCCCAAATGGGGTCACAGGGGTCACATCCTTAAAAACCTATTTTCATCTTCTTCTCCAGTTCCAAAAGGTCTAGAGAGCTGAACAAGTGTGAGCAGACTCATTGGCCAATGGGGATTCTAAATTGTAGATTTCGTGACCCCATGACCCCAAACGGGGTCACAAGTTTTACATCCTTAAAAACCTATTTTCATCTTCTCCAGTTCCAAAAGGTCTAGAGAGCTGAACAGTTGTGTGCAGACTCCTTGGTCAATGGGGATTCTAAATTGTAGATTTTGTGACCCCATGACCCCAAATGGGGTCACAGGGGTCACATCCTTAAAAACCTATTTTCATCTTCTTCTCCAGTTCCAAAAGGTCAAGAGAGCTGAAAAGTTGTGTGCAGACTCATTGGCCAATGGGGATTCTAAATTGTAGATTGTGTGACCCCATGACCCCAAATGGGGTCACAGGGGTCACATCCTTAAAAACCTATTTTCATCTTCTTCTCCAGTTCCAAAAGGTCTAGAGAGATGAACAGTTGTGTGCAGACTCCTTGGTCAATGGGGATTCTAAATTGTAGATTTCATGACCCCATGACCCCAAATGGGGTCACAGGGGTCACATCCTTAAAAACCTATTTTCATCTTCTTCTCCAGTTCCAAAAGGTCAAGAGAGCTGAAAAGTTGTGTGCAGACTCCTTGGCCAATTGGGATTCTAATTGTAGATTGTGTGACCCTGTGACCCCAAATGGGGTCACAGTGGTCATGATCTAAGAACCTATCTTTTGCTTGTAAACAATAACTTAAATAACTTAAATAGTCAACTTTAGATAGTAAATTAATGAAATCCTGATGAGCTACAGAGCCCATGGCTCTATTTTTATAATGAAGTGAAATGAAGTAAGACTTCTAAATAAGAACTTCGTAAATGTGAACAGGAATGGCGACTCGACTCGTAGTATGTGCTTAACCCTTTTTCAGATTTCAAAGCAAACCTTTTGTAAAACAATATAAACATATCAAATAGATAAGAATGTGCCTCATTTAAGCAAAAAATACGATTCCGTAGTATCGTGCCTCATGGTTCAGTGACATATCTGTTCTGAGTGGCCGACTGTATCCTGTGTCATTGTTCAGAGACATCTCTCCTGTAAGTGGCCAACTGTATCCTGTGTCATGGTTCAGTGACATATCTCCTGTTAGAGGTCAACTGTATCGTGCATCATAATTCAGTGACATTTCTGCTGTTAGTGGCCAACTGTATTGTGCGTCATGGTTCAGTGACATCTCTGTTGTTAGTGGCCAACTGTATCGTGCGTCATGGTTCAGTGACATATCTGTTCTGAGTGGCCAACTGTATCGTGCGTCATGGTTCAGTGACATCTCCGTTGTTAGTGGCCAACTGTATCGTGCGTCATGGTTCAGTGACATATCTGTTCTGAGTGGCCAACTGTATCGTGCGTCATGGTTCAGTGACATCTCTGTTGTTAGTGGCCAACTGTATCGTGCGTCATGGTTCAGTGACATCTCTGTTGTTAATGGCCAACTGTATCGTGCGTCATGGTTCAGTGACATCTCTGTTGTTAGTGGCCAACTGTATCGTGCGTCATGGTTCAGTGACATCTCCGTTGTTAGTGGCCAACTGTATCGTGCGTCATGGTTCAGTGACATATCTGTTATGAGTGGCCAACTGTATCGTGCGTCATGGTTCAGTGACATCTCTGTTGTTAGTGGCCAACTGTATCGTGCGTCATGGTTCAGTGACATCTCCGTTGTTAGTGGCCAACTGTATCGTGCCTCATGGTTCAGTGACATCTCTGTTGTTAGTGGCCAACTGTATCGTGCGTCATGGTTCAGTGACATCTCTGTTGTTAGTGGCCAACTGTATCGTGCGTCATGGTTCAGTGACATCTCTGTTGTTAGTGGCCAACTGTATCGTGCCTCATGGTTCAGTGACATCTCTGTTGTTAGTGGCCAACTGTATCGTGCGTCATGGTTCAGTGACATCTCTGTTGTTAGTGGCCAACTGTATCGTGCGTCATGGTTCAGTGACATCTCTGTTGTTAGTGGCCAACTGTATCGTGCGTCATGGTTCAGTGACATCTCCGTTGTTAGTGGCCAACTGTATCGTGCGTCATGGTTCAGTGACATATCTGTTCTGAGTGGCCAACTGTATCGTGCGTCATGGTTCAGTGACATCTCTGTTGTTAGTGGCCAACTGTATCGTGCGTCATGGTTCAGTGACATCTCCGTTGTTAGTGGCCAACTGTATCCTTTGTCATGGTTCAGTGACATATATCTGTTGTTAGTGGCCAACTGTATCCTGTGTCATGGGTTAGTGACAGTCCTCTGTTTGTGGCCAACTGTATCGTGCCTGATGATTCAGAGACATATCTGTTCTTTTTGGCAACTGTATCGTGCGTCATGGTTCAGTGACATCTCTGATTTTAGTTGCCAACTCTATTGTGCGTCACTGTACTGTTACATCTCTCCTGTTAGTGGCCAACTGTATCCTGTGTCATGGTTCAGAGACATATCTGTTCTTTTTGGCAACTGTATCCTGTGTCATGGGTCAGTGACAGTCCTCTGTTTGTGGCCAACTGTATCGTGCCTGATGATTCAGAGACATATCTGTTCTTTTTCGCAAATGTATCGTGCGTCATGGTACAGAGACATCTCTTCTGTTAGTGGCCGACTGAATCCTGCGTCATGGTACAGTTACATCTCTGTTCTTATTGGGCAACTGTATCGTACGTCATGGTTCAGAGACATCTCTCGTGTTAGTGACCAACTGTATCCTGCGTCATGGTTCAGAGACATCTCTGCTGTTAGTGGCCGACCGATCATGCGTCTTGGTTCAGAGACATCTCTGCTGTTAGTGGCCGACCGATCATGCGTCTTGGTTCAGAGACATCTCTGCTGTTAGTTGCCGACCGCTCATGCGTCTTGGTTCAGTGACATCTATGCTGTTAGTGGCCGACCGATCATGCGTCTTGGTTCAGAGACATCTCTGCTGTTAGTGGCCGACCGCTCATGCATCTTGGTTCAGTGACATCTATGCTGTTAGTGGCCGACCAATCATGCGTCTTGGTTCAGTGACATATCTGTTTGAGTGGCCGACTGTATCCTGCGTCTTGGTTCAGTGACATCTCTGTTTGAGTGGCCGACTGTATCATGCGTCTTGGTTCAGTGACATCTCTGTTTGAGTGGCCGACTGTATCCTGCGTCTTGGTTCAGTGACATCTCTGTTTGAGTGGCCGACTGTATCATGCGTCTTGGTTCAGTGACATCTCTGTTTGAGTGGCCGACTGTATCATGCGTCTTGGTTCAGTGACATCTCTGTTTGAGTGGCCGACTGTATCATGCGTCTTGGTTCAGTGACATCTCTGTTTGAGTGGCCGAACGATCATGCGTCTTGGTTCAGTGTCATCTCTGTTTGAGAGATCGACTGTATTATGCGTCTTGGTTCAGTGACATCTCTGTTTGAGTGGCCGACTGTATCATGCGTCTTGGTTCAGTGACATCTCTGTTTGAGTGGCCGACCGATCATGCGTCTTGGTTCAGTGACATCTCTGTTTTTAGTGGCCGACTGTATCATGCGTCTTGGTTCAGTGACATCTCTGTTTGAGTGGCCGACTGTATCATACGTCTTGGTTCAGTGACATCTCTGTTTTTAGTGGCCGACTGTATCATGCGTCTTGGTTCAGTGACATCTCTGTTTGAGTGGCCGACTGTATCATGCGTCTTGGTTCAGTGACATCTCTGTTTGAGTGGCCGACTGTATCATGCGTCTTGGTTCAGAGACATCTCTGCTGTTAGTGGCCGACCGCTCATGCATCTTGGTTCAGTGACATCTATGCTGTTAGTGGCCGACCAATCATGCGTCTTGGTTCAGTGACATATCTGTTTGAGTGGCCGACTGTATCCTGCGTCTTGGTTCAGTGACATCTCTGTTTGAGTGGCCGACTGTATCATGCGTCTTGGTTCAGTGACATCTCTGTTTGAGTGGCCGACTGTATCATGCATCTTGGTTCAGTGACATCTCTGTTTGAGTGGCCGACTGTATCATGCATCTTGGTTCAGTGACATCTCTGTTTGAGTGGCCGAACGATCATGCGTCTTGGTTCAGTGTCATCTCTGTTTGAGAGATCGACTGTATTATGCGTCTTGGTTCAGTGACATCTCTGTTTGAGTGGCCGACTGTATCATGCGTCTTGGTTCAGTGACATCTCTGTTTGAGTGGCCGACCGATCATGCGTCTTGGTTCAGTGACATCTCTGTTTTTAGTGGCCGACTGTATCATGCGTCTTGGTTCAGTGACATCTCTGTTTGAGTGGCCGACTGTATCATACGTCTTGGTTCAGTGACATCTCTGTTTTTAGTGGCCGACTGTATCATGCGTCTTGGTTCAGTGACATCTCTGTTTGAGTGGCCGACTGTATCATGCGTCTTGGTTCAGTGACATCTCTGTTTGAGTGGCCGACTGTATTATGCGTCTTGGTTCAGTGACATCTCTGTTCGAGTGGCCGACTGTATCATGCGTCTTGGTTCAGTGACATCTCTGTTTGAGTGGCCGACTGTATCATGCGTCTTGGTTCAGTGACATCTCTGTTTGAGTGGCCGACTGTATCATGCGTCTTGGTTCAGTGACATCTCTGTTTGAGTGGCCGACTGTATCATGCGTCTTGGGACAGTGACATCTCTGTTTGAGTGGACGACCGATCATGCGTCTTGGTTCAGTGACATCTCTGTTTGAGTGGTCGACCAATCATGCGTCTTGGTTCAGTGACATCTCTGTTTGAGTGGCCGACCGATCATGCGTCTTGGTTCAGTGACATCTCTGTTTGAGTGGCCGACTGTATCATGCGTCTTGGTTCAGTGACATCTCTGTTTGAGTGGCCGACCGATCATGCGTCTTGGTTCAATGGCATCTCTGTTTGAGTGGCCGACTGTATCATGCGTCTTGGTTCAGTGACATCTCTGTTTGAGTGGCCGACCGATCATGCGTCTTGGTTCAGTGACATCTCTGTTTGAGTGGTCGACCAATCATGCGTCTTGGTTCAGTGACATCTCTGTTTGAGTGGCCGACCGATCATGCGTCTTGGTTCAGTGACATCTCTGTTTGAGTGGCCGACTGTATCATGCGTCTTGGTTCAGTGACATCTCTGTTTGAGTGGGCGACCGATCATGCGTCTTGGTTCAGTGACATCTCTGTTTGAGTGGCCGACCGATCATGCGTCTTGGTTCAATGGCATCTCTGTTTGAGTGGCCGACTGTATCATGCGTCTTGGTTCAGTGACATCTCTGTTTGAGTGGCCGACCGATCATGCGTCTTGGTTCAGTGACATCTCTGTTTGAGTGTCCGACTGTATCATGCAACTTGGTTCAGTGACATCTCTGTTTGAGTGGCCGACTGTACCATGCGTCTTGGTTCAGTGACATATCTGTTCTTATTGGGCAACTGTATCGTACCTTATGGTTCAGTGACATTTCTGCTGTTGGTGGCTGACTGTATCCTGCGTCATGGTTCAGAGACATCTCTGCTGTTAGTGGCCGACCGATCATGCGTCTTGGTTCAGTGACATCTCTGCTGTTAGTGGCCGACCGATCATGCGTCATGGTTCAGTGACATCTCTTTTTGAGTGGCCGACCGATCATGCGTCTTGGTTCAGTGACATATCTGTTTGATTGGACGACTGTATCCTGCGTCTTGGTTCAGTGACAGATCTGTTTGAGTGACCGACTGTATCCTGCGTCTTGGTTCAGTGACATCTCTCGTGTTAGTGGCCAACTGTATCCTGTGTCATGGGTCAGTGACAGTCCTCTGTTTGTGGCCAACTGTATCGTGCCTGATGATTCAGAGACATATCTGTTCTTTTTCGCAATTGTATTGTGCGTCATGGTACAGAGACATCTCTGCTGTTAATGGCCGACTGTATCCTGCGTCATGGTTCAGTGACATATCTGTTCTTATTGGGCAACTGAATCGTACCTTATGGTTCAGTGACATTTCTGCTGTTGGTGGCTGACTGTATCCTGCGTCATGGTTCAGAGACATCTCTGCTGTTAGTGGCCGACCGATCATGCGTCTTGGTTCAGAGACATCTCTGCTGTTAGTGGCCGACCGATCATGCGTCTTGGTTCAGAGACATCTCTGCTGTTAGTGGCCGACCGCTCATGCGTCTTGGTTCAGTGACATCTCTGTTTGAGTGGCCGACTGTATCATGCGTCTTGGTTCAGTGACATCTCTGTTTGAGTGGCCGACTGTATCATGCGTCTTGGTTCAGTGACATCTCTGTTTGAGTGGCCGACTGTATCATGCGTCTTGGTTCAGTGACATCTCTGTTTGAGTGGCCGACTGTATCCTGCGTCTTGGTTCAGTGACATCTCTGTTTGAGTGGCCGACCTATCATGCGTCTTGGTTCAGTGACATCTCTGTTTGAGTGGCCGACTGTATTATGCGTCTTGGTTCAGTGACATCTCTGTTTGAGTGGCCGACGGATCATGCGTCTTGGTTCAGTGACATCTCTGTTTTAAGTGGCCGACTGTATCATGCGTCTTAGTTCAGTGACATCTCTGTTTGAGTGGCCGACTGTATCATGCCTGATGATTCAGAGACATATCTGTTCTTTTTCGCAATTGTATTGTGCGTCATGGTACAGAGACATATCTGCTGTTAGTGGCCGACTGTATCCTGCGTCATGGTTCAGTGACATATCTGTTCTTATTGGGCAACTGAATCGTACCTTATGGTTCAGTGACATTTCTGCTGTTGGTGGCTGACTGTATCCTGCGTCATGGTTCAGAGACATCTCTGCTGTTAGTGGCCGACCGATCATGCGTCTTGGTTCAGTGACATCTCTGTTTGAGTGGCCGACTGTATTATGCGTCTTGGTTCAGTGACATATCTGTTTGAGTGGCCGACTGTATCCTGCGTCTTGGTTCAGTGACATCTCTGTTTGAGTGGCCCACTGTATCATGCGTCGTGGTTCAGTGACATCTCTGTTTGAGTGGCCGACTGTATCATGCGTCTTGGGACAGTGACATCTCTGTTTGAGTGGACGACCGATCATGCGTCTTGGTTCAGTGACATCTCTGTTTGAGTGGCCGACTGTATTATGCGTCTTGGTTCAGAGACATCTCTGTTTGAGTGGCCGACTGTATCCTGCGTCTTGGTTCAGTGACATCTCTGTTTGAGTGGCCGACCGATCATGCGTCTTGGTTCAGTGACATCTCTGTTTGAGTGGCCGACCGATCATGCGTCTTGGTTCAGTGACATCTCTTTTTGAGTGGCCAACTGTATCATGCGTCTAGGTTCAATGACATCTCTGTTTGAGTGGCCGAACGATCATGCGTCTTGGTTCAGTGACATCTCTGTTTGAGTGGCCGACTGTATCATGCGTCTTGGTTCAGTGACATCTCTGTTCGAGTGGCCGACTGTATCATGCGTCTTGGTTCAGTGACATCTCTGTTTGAGTGGCCGACTGTATCATGCGTCTTGGTTCAGTGACATCTCTGTTTGAGTGGCCGACTGTATCGCGCACCATGTTTCCGAGGTCACAAATCAATATTTATATATTGCATTCTGTAATATCGAGAACTGCGGAGTCATAAAATCTTATATATGCAGTAAATGAATTATCTTGTCCTTTCATTTTAAGTATTCCGATTTTAATCAATCACTTATATTTGAGTATTTAACTACGAGCTCCCGTGATTGTCATAAATGATGTTAGATTTACATATATATTTAGATTTTCAGGTGGTATATTGAAAACACTTTATTTCAGAATGATTTGCCATTTCATGTGCATCAATTAAATGAATTCATGTTCTGGTTGAAGTGACGTTAAAGAGAAAATCGATTCTGTTGATGAATTGTATACCGTGTGCTTCCTATTGAAATATTTCCTTTTCCTTTCCTGTGAAGATGCATAGCTATGTGGTCATTGATTATATTGTCAACTTTATTCTGTTAAAAATATCTATAGTTGCGACCCGTTGGACATGTCTCGTTCTTACTCTTACCGACTTTGGTGATATTCGCCAACTCATATATTATAGGTGCAGTGATCATGAGTCATAATGAATTATATCCGTGAGTGAAACAAAGTACCGTAAATTCTTAAATAGTCGCACAAATTTAAAATTACTATTTGACCCGGCGATTTTTATGACAGACGAGTATTCGAGGCAGGCGGGTTTTTTTTCGAGGCAATAATATATGAATAAAAAATTTAAAATGTGAAGCAACTACTTATATACGTATATTTTAAATTATGAATATCGTAAACGAAGTTCTTGCCTTGAGGTTAAAACGTCGCATAGATATGCCTTTATGCCGGAAATAAATTAAAAAGAAGATACCCAATAGTTTGGTTACATTTGCTAAATTTTACCCGCCGATTATTTATTTCAAAGAAGGCTTACCCGGCGGTTATGCAAGGTAGACGATTATACAAGTGTACGATTTGTCTAAATACTGATACTACATGTATTTATAGATTTAGACCCAAGAATGGTTGGACAAGAAAAGTAAATAGATTAGACAGCATCAGTTAGTGTGACGGGCTTGCAATCTATTTTTTTAAAAGACCCAACATTATCGCATCACCACATCACCACATCATCCCTTTCCCCAGCCCACGTCCACTCATTCCACTGTCGATGGAGAACCAAAAGGTCTGTCTACTCTCGTATCGATCCTGTTGTCCGGTTTTCCCCGATTTTAAGGTCAGGTCGTTTCGACCTCGCGGATCATTGTATGTCGCCGAGGAGCAAGCCATCCGCGCACAGCCGTCAATGTAGAGTTGGAGCGCCCCCTATTATCGATCTGAATGTATTTAAGTCATTGAACGGGATTGCATGTTCTGACGTTATGTTTACATAGACTCAACCCACAGAGCATGACTAAACCTTTAAGGAACCCCATGTTGTCCCCAAGTCACTGAGGTGATTTATCCCGCAAGACATTGCCGTAAATGCTCCAAGAACCAGTGCATTGAAAATGTTTTTCTGTTTTGACAAATGAGTTTTACCTGCGTTTGAGTTATTGTCTGTTGACACTGTGATTATGAACTTGAATTTCAATTCAATTCTCGTAATGTTTGAGGTAGGCAGTTTATCCTTCCTCTGGCCACTTCAATAAGTAAATGATTATGTATCTCATTTATCATTTTTAAGCTTGAAGATTTAAAAATGTAATCCAGGTCGTAAAAAGGGCAGGGCTATTACATTGACAAAAGGACACTTCTTTGCCAAATAAGGCACATATGTATAGATAAATTGCTATCCATTGCAAGAGCAAGTAGTTTTCCTTACATATATGCCCTATTTGGTGAGAGTTTTGCCTTTTTTGTAAAATGGTGGAAACACTAACAATTGGGTAGGATACATCTATGCAGAACAATTGTGAGAAAATCACTACCAGTATAACCATGGTGTGCGTCGAGGTCGCATAGAATCTACCACATGAGCATGAGAAGTCGTGGGCAAATCCCTGCCTTATTTTCCAAATCTCGTGCCAAGACATGAACGTTCTCTGAAGGATGTGGAACGTTGGCGGCGCTCCATTTCATCGCACGTATGGTCTATTGGGAGAGATACAGAGACTAGACCAAGGCAGTAACACTACTAGTCTAAATGACACAGTCCTACTTACAAGGCTAAATGGCACAGTCCCGCTTACACGGCTTAACGACACCATCCCGCTTACAAGGCTAAATGACACCGCCCTGCTTACAAGGCTAAATGACACAGATCCGCTTACAAGGATAGATGACAGAGTTCCGCTTACAAAGCTAAATGGCACAGTCCCACTTACAAGGCTTAATGACACCGTCCTGCTTACAAGCCTAAATGACACAGATCCGCTTACAAGGAAAAATGACAGTTCCGCTTACAAAGCTAAATGGCACAGTCTCGCTAACAAGGCTAAATGCCACAGTCCCGCTAAGTAGCCTAAATGACACCATCCCGCTTACAAGGCTTAATGACACCGCCCCACTTACAAGGTTAAATGACACCGACCCGCTTAAAATGCTAAATGACACAGCCCCACTTACAAGGCTAAACGACACAGTCCCCACTTACAAGGCTAAACGACACAGTCCCCGCTTACAAGGCTAAATGACACAGATCCGCTTACAAGGATAAACGACACCATCCCGCTTACAATGCTAAATGGCACAGTCCCGCCAACAAGGCTAAATGACACAGTCCAGCTAACAAGGCTATATGAGACAGTCCTGCTAACAAGGCTATATGAGACAGTCCTGCTAACAAGGCTAAATGGCACAGTCCCGCTTACACGGCTTAACGACACCATCCCGCTTACAAGGCTAAATGACACCGCCCTGCTTACAAGGCTAAATGACACAGATCCGCTTACAAGGATAGATGACAGAGTTCTGCTTACAAAGCTAAATGGCACAGTCCCACTTACAAGGCTTAATGACACCGTCCTGCTTACAAGCCTAAATGACACAGATCCGCTTACAAGGAAAAATGACAGTTCCGCTTACAAAGCTAAATGGCACAGTCTCGCTAACAAGGCTAAATGCCACAGTCCCGCTAAGTAGCCTAAATGACACCATCCCGCTTACAAGGCTTAATGACACCGCCCCACTTACAAGGTTAAATGACACCGACCCGCTTAAAATGCTAAATGACACAGCCCCACTTACAAGGCTAAACGACACAGTCCCCACTTACAAGGCTAAATGACACAGTCCCCGCTTACAAGGCTTAATGACACAGATCCGCTTACAAGGATAAACGACACCATCCCGCTTACAATGCTAAATGACACCGTCCTGCTTACAAGCCTAAATGACAGAGCTCCGCTTACAATGCTAATTGGCACAGTCCCGCTAAGTAGCCTAAATGACACCATCCCGCTTACAAGGCTTCATGACACCGCCCCACTTACAAGGCTAAATGACACAGTCCCGCTTACAATGCTAAATGGCACAGTTTTGCTAACAAGGCTAAATGCCACAGCCCCGCTAAGTAGCCTAAATGATACCATCCCGCTTACAAGGCTTACTGACACAAACCCGCTTACAATGCTAAATGACACAGTCCCACTTACAAGGCTAAACGACACAGTCCCGCTTACAATGCAAAATTGCACAGACCCCCTTACAATGCTAAATGGCACAGTCCCACTTACATGGCTAAATGACACAGTCCCGCTTACAAGGCTAAATGACACCGTCCTGCTTACAAGCCTAAATGACACCATCCCGCTTACAAGACTTAATGACACCGTCCCACTAACAAGGATAAATGGCACAGTTCCGCTTACAAAGCCAAATGGCACAGTCTCACTAACAAGGCTAAATGCCACAGTCCCACTTACAAGGCTTAATGATACAGACCCGCTTACAAGGTTAAATGATACAGACCCGCTTACAAGGCTATATGACACAGACCCGCTTACAATGCTAAATGGCACAGTTTTGGTAACAAGGCTAAATGCCACAGCCCCGCTAAGTAGCCTAAATGATACCATCCCGCTTACAAGGCTTACTGACACAAACCCGCTTACAATGCTAAATGACACAGTCCCACTTACAAGGCTAAACGACACAGTCCCGCTTACAATGCAAAATTGCACAGACCCGCTTACAAGGCTAAATGACACCGTCCTGCTTACAAGCCTAAATGACACCATCCCGCTTACAAGACTTAATGACACCGTCCCACTTACGAGGATAAATGGCACAGTTCCGCTTACAAAGCCAAATGGCACAGTCTCACTAACACGGCTAAATGCCACAGTCCCACTTACAAGGCTTAATGATACAGACCCGCTTACAAGGTTAAATGATACAGACCCGCTTACAAGGCTATATGACACAGACCCGCTTACAATGCTAAATGGCACAGTCCTGATTACAAGGATAAATGACACAGTCCCGCTTACAAGGCTAAATGACACCATCCCGCTTACAAGACTTAATAAAACCGTCCGGCTTACAAGGCTAAATGGCACAGTCCCGCTAACAAGGCTTAATGGCACAGTCCCACTAACAAGGCTAAATGACACAGATCCGCTAACAAGGATAAACGACACAGTCCCGCTTACAAGGCTAAAGGCACCGTCCCACTAACAAGGCTAAATGCCACAGTCCCACTTACAAGGCTAAACGACACAGTCCCGCTTACAAGGCTAAATGCCGCAGTCCCACTTACAAGGCTTAATAATACAGACCCGCTTACAAGGTTAAATGATACAGACCCGCTTACAAGGCTATATGACACAGACCCGCTTACAATGCTAAATGCCACAGTCCTGATTACAAGGATAAATGACACAGTCCCGCTTACAAGGCTAAATGACACCATCCCGCTTACAAGACTTAATAAAACCGTCCGGCTTACAAGGCTAAATGGCACAGTCCCGCTAACAAGGCTTAATGGCACAGTCCCACTAACAAGACTAAATGACACAGTTCCGCTAACAAGACTAAATGACACCGTACCGATCACAAGGCTGAATGACACAGTCTCGCTAACAAGGCAAAATGACACCATCCCGCTTACAAGGATAAATGACACCGTCTCGCTTACATGGCTAAATGACACAGTCCTGCTAACAAGACTAAATGACACAGAACCGCTTACAAGGATAAATGACACAGTCCCGTTAACAAGGCTAAATGACACAGTCCCGCTTACAAGGCTAAATGGCACAGTCTTGCTAAAAAGGCTAAATGCCACAGTCCCGCTTACAAGGCTTAATGACACAGACCCGCTTACAAGGCTAAATGACACAGACCCGCTTACAAGGCTAAATGCCGCAGTCCCACTTACAAGGCTTAATGATACAGACCCGCTTACAAGGTTAAATAATACAGACCCGCTTACAAGGCTATATGACACAGACCCGCTTACAATGCTAAATGGCACAGTCCTGATTACAAGGATAAATGACACAGTCCCGCTTACAAGGCTAAATGACACCATCCCGCTTACAAGACTTAATAAAACCGTCCGGCTTACAAGGCTAAATGGCACAGTCCCGCTAACAAGGCTTAATGGCAAAGTCCCACTAACAAGACTAAATGACACAGTTCCGCTAACAAGACTAAATGACACCATCCCGCTAACAAGGCTTAATGACACCGTCCCACTTACAAGGCTAAATGGCACAGTCCCACTTACAAGCCTAAATGACACAGACCCGCTTACAATGCTGAATGACACAGTCCCACTTACAAGGCTAAATGACACAGATCCGCTAACAAGGATAAACGACACAGTCCCGCTTACAAGGCTAAACGACACCGTCCCACTAACAAGGCTAAATGCCACAGTCCCACTTACAAGGCTAAACGACACAGTCCCGCTTACAAGGCTAAATGCCGCAGTCCCACTTACAAGGCTTAATGATAAGACCCGCTTACAAGGTTAAATGATACAGACCCGCTTACAAGGCTATATGACACAGACCCGCTTACAATGCTAAATGGCACAGTCCTGATTACAAGGATAAATGACACAGTCCCGCTTACAAGGCTAAATGACACCATCCTGCTTACAAGACTTAATAAAACCGTCCGGCTTACAAGGCTAAATGGCACAGTCCCGCTAACAAGGCTTAATGGCACAGTCCCACTAACAAGACTAAATGACACAGTTCCGCTAACAAGACTAAATGACACCGTACCGATCACAAGGCTGAATGACACAGTCTCGATAACAAGGCAAAATGACACCATCCCGCTTACAAGGATAAATGACACCGTCTCGCTTACATGGCTAAATGACACAGTCCTGCTTACAAGACTAAATGACACAGAACCGCTTACAAGGATAAATGACACAGTCCCGTTAACAAGGCTGAATGACACAGTCCCGCTTACAAGGCTAAATGGCACAGTCTTGCTAAAAAGGCTAAATGCCACAGTCCCGCTTACAAGGCTTAATGACACCATCCCACTTACAAGGCTAAATGACACAGACCCGCTTACAAGGCTAAATGGCACAGTTTTGCTTACAAGGCTAAATAACACCATACAGCTTACAAGACTAGATAACACCGTCCCGCTTACAAGGCTAAATGACAAAGTCCGGCTTACAAGGCTAAATGGCACAGTCCTCTTTACAAGGCTAAATGGCAGCGTCCCGCTAACAAGGCTCAATGGCACAGTCCCGGAAATAAGGCTAAATGACACCATCCGGTTTACAAGGCTAAATGACACCGTCCCGCTAACAAGGCTAAATGACAACGTCCCGCAAAAAAGGCTTAATGGCACAATCGCGCAAACAAGGCTAAATGGCACAGTCCCGCAAACAAGGCTAAATGGCACAGTCCCGCTAACAAGACTAAATGACACAGTCCCGCTAACAAGACTAAATGACACAGTCCCGCTAACAAGGCTATATAAAGTTATGGAGTAAACCTTTCACTTCGAGCCCTTCAGTCTTATAGGACCCATCCTACACAGTGATCGTGTTTACCTTTCACTTCGAGCCCTTCAGTCTTATAGGCTCATCCTGCACAGTAATGGAGTATACCTTTCATTTCAAACCCTTCAGTCTTATAGGACCCATCCTGCACAGTGATGGAGTAAACCTTTCACTTTGAGCCCCTCATATTTATAGGACCCATCCTCAACAGTGATGGAGTATAACTTTCACTTTGAGCCCTTCAGTCTTACAGGACCCATCCTGCACAGTGATGGAGTAAACCTTTCACTTTGAGCCCTTCAGTCTTATAGGACCCATCCTCCACAGTGATGGAGTAAACCTTTCACTTCGAGCCCTTCAGTCTTATATTACCCATCCTGCACAGTGATGGAGTATACCTTTCACTTTGAGCCCTTCAGTCTTATAGGACCCATCCTCCACAGTGATGGAGTAAACCTTTCACTTCGAGCCCTTCAGTCTTATATTACCCATCCTGCACAGTGATGGAGTATACCTTTCACTTTGAGCCCTTCAGTCTTATAGGACCCATCCTGCACAGTGATGGAGTATACCTTTCACTTTGAGCCCTTCAGTCTTATAGGACCCATCCTTCACAGTGATGGAGTATACCTTTCACTTTGAGCCCTCCAGTCTTATTGGACCCAAACTGCAAAGTGATGGAGTATACCTTTCACTTTGAGCCCTCCAGTCTTATTGGACCCATCCTGCACAATGATGGAGTATACCTTTCACTTTGAGCCGTTCAGTCTTATAGGACCCATCCTCAACAGTGATGGAGTATACCTTTCACTTCGAACCCTTCAGTCTTATTGGACCATCCTGCACAGTGAGGGAGTATACCTTTCACTTCGTTCCCTTCAGTCTTATAGGACCCATCCTGCACAGTGATGGAGTGTACCTTTCACTTTGAGCCCTTCAGTCTTATTGGACCCATCCTCAACAGTGATGGAGTAAACCTTTCACTTTGAGCCCTTCAGTCTTATAGGACCCATCCTCCACAGTGATGGAGTAAACCTTTCACTTCGAGCCCTTCAGTCTTATAGGACCCATCCTGCACAGTGATGGAGTATACCTTTTACTTTGAACCCTTCAGTCTTATAGGACCCATCCTCCACAGTGATGGAGTAAACCTTTCACTTCGAGCCCTTCAGTCTTATTGGACCCATCCTCAACAGTGATGGAGTATACCTTTCACTTTGAGCCCTTCAGTCTTATTGGACCCATCCTCAACAGTGATGGAGTAAACCTTTCACTTTGAGCCCTTCAGTCTTATAGGACCCATCCTCCACAGTGATGGAGTAAACCTTTCACTTCGAGCCCTTCAGTCTTATAGGACCCATCCTGCACAGTGATGGAGTAAACCTTTCACTTTGAGCCCTTCAGTCTTATAGGACCCATCCTCCACAGTGATGGAGTATACCTTTCACTTCGAGCCTTTCAGTCTTATAGGACCCATCCTGCACAGTGATGGAGTAAACCTTTCACTTTGAGCCCTTCAGTCTTATTGGACCCATCCTGCACAGTGATGGAGTAAACCTTTCACTTTGAGCCCTTCAGTCTTATAGGACCCATCCTCCACAGTGATGGAGTAAACCTTTCACTTTGAGCCCTTCAGTCTTATAGGACCCATCCTCCACAGTGATGGAGTAAACCATTCACTTTGAGCCCTTCAGTCTTATAGGACCCATCCTCAAAAGTGATGGAGTAAACCTTTCACTTTGAGCCCTTCAGTCTTATAGGACCCATCCTCAAAAGTGATGGAGTAAACCTTTCACTTTGAGCCCTTCAGTCTTATAGGACCCATCCTCCACAGTGATGGAGTAAACCTTTCACTTTTAGCCCTTCAGTCTTATAGGACCCATCATGCAGAGTGTATCAATGCTATTCGTGCAGTCTGATTGGTTCCTTCCTGCACAGTGATGGAGTATACCTTCCATATGCCCTGTCTGAGGTGCACTCTTGTGTTAGCATGGGATTTGTGGACTGAGATAGCCTTCTTGTGTATACTGACTTTCAACACTCTAAAAGTACTGTAGCTTGCCGCTTTCATTACTTGCTGTTTCTTGTTTCTGTTTTTGACTGTTTATATGTGTTGAATGCTGATGTTGATTATGTGTTTTACACTTATTTCGTTTATAATTCGTTTCAGGTTTGGATCCTTATATATTGTGTTTTTAGGGTTTATCGTCCTCTTTGTAGTGAGAACATGAAAGCAGACAGTCCCGGAAACGCAAGTTTTGTCACGGGAAAATATTTGAACCTGTGTATATCGATGAATGTACGCAGACATATATTTCCAAATCCACTCATTGTTTCCCGGACACACATTACTAGTATTCTCTTACAAAACACGACATGCGGTCTTTCCCGATGCAAATAATAGTCTCACCAACTTTGGATCCATGTGGTTTCATTCACGGAGTGGTAATCTTAATTTAGATGACTAAAATACACCTACAAACGCTGTAACATGTGCAATTACACGTTATTATGTGTATTTGTGAAAAAGATGAAGTTGAAAATACTGTTGTGTGGTTTAATGCTCGAAAGTATGAGGCTGTGGATGAATTATATTGCCAAAATGATTCACAATATACAGAAAGCCGATATTAAAAACACTTCACAGACTGGTTCTCATTAATCCAGCACATCTAAAAGTACACATCAACATCAAGTTCGAGCCATAGTCTAAAATTAATGGCTGAAAAGACAAAATAGGCTAAGCAGGCAATTTGTTAATATGGCAGCTGAAATTGAAGCAACACGTATGACACAGGGGGCACATGCACAACATGATGCAGAAATGGCGGGGTTAGAAGTATTTGTACATGGCAGATTCAGGCAGTGTGAAGTTGGTTACTTATTCGTTATTGGACATTTGACATTCGATTTTCCAGTTACTTATTCAAAACAATGATCTGAAAAAGCACTATAGAGGCTATATATCACAACCTAAGTTTACTCATTTAAAAAAATATTCAATTTCTTATCCAACGAGGTATGTTGTTTGATTCGCAAAAAATCAGATTGTACCGTAAATTACTAAAGAAGGGCGATGGGGTTAGTAAAATCAAGCGAAAAGGAAAAGTTAATATTTAAATGGGTACCAAGGAATATTTGCACCACCATCTAAGGGTACCAAAATGAAAGATAATTCAATTTCCTATCCAATGGGGTATCTTACATGATGTTTTATAGGGGTTGTGAGACCGTAATAAGCGAAATAACGAAACTAGGTAGTATACATATTAGCTCTGTAATGAATTTTATTTCCTCAGACTCAGACTAGTTTGATTGTGAACACTAATTACAGAGCTAATATGTATTCTACCTAGTGACGTTATTTCGCATTTTACGGTATCACAGACCCTAACAAACATCATGTTAGATACCTCATTGCATAGGAAAGTGAATTATCTTTCATGTGGGTACTTTCAAATGTTGACTGATACCACAACTGAAACGTCGAGGAAGGTTTGTTCGAGCATAAAATGTGTTAATTGTGTAACGACCTTGGACCTAAGGGCACCTATCGGTTATTGTATGTTAGGCCTATGTTACACGCCTAGAATTCTTTTTTGGGGAATTAGCTTCGGGATCCGTTGAACACCTTGAATGAATCAGAAGGAAGAGTTAGTTTCAGCGAGTCTTTACTTACCTAACATGTAGACATCATACAGATACAAGCAATTAAATGCAAATGATACATTATGACAGAAAACATAGTTGAACAATTAATATATGCAATGTACATGAATAAAGCATTTTCAAATGTTACACCTGTATGTGAATTAAATATACCGTAATATACAGTAAAGATATGATAAACTTCTTCTGCTATTATCACTTCGTGACTAGTAATTCTACAACCATATATAATGCCATTGGAAATATAAGATTTGAAACCTAATGACTGATGTATTAATGTTTGGTATTTACAAATATATTAAAACCTGTATCTGAACTAAATATACCGTAGGTTATGTGTTCAAAATATACAGTAAAGATAAACTCACGTACAAAAGAAACGTCCCCATACAAAATACAAGATATTTCAATCGACGGACGATAAATGCGACTGAAACAGCGTTACATCATGTCTTCAGAACCCAACAATACAAAAAATGAATTTTCAAAACATTATCTATTCATGACTCTGAGAAACACAAGTTTTAAGAAATGGTCGTTTTGGAATCTCCTTAACTAGACAAGATAGAAGCCTCAAAAAGCCAGTTTTGACTTTTATTGTGACCTCCTACAGTCATGACGCGTCAACACATTTAAATCAAAGAAGGTTATTTATGTCGAAGATATCTTTAATTAATTAAGTTTCTACTTTTTCAATGTTTTAAACTTAAATACCAAATATTGTGAGCCAAAAACGTATTTCAAAGCGGTTTTAGCACCCCATGTGTATTTGAACAGATGTAAAAATAAAAGAAGCATACTCTGATGTATGAAATTGTGAATACTTCTATACAAAACATGTGGCTACCAAATACATTCAAAATCTACTTTCTCCGACATCAATATTTCATTTTATACTGTTTTCAAAATGTGGGGACGTTTCTTTTGCACGTGAGTTTATGATATATTTGTCTTCTATTATCACTTCGTGACTAGTATATCTACAACCAAATATAATGCCATTGGAAATATAAGATTGGAAACCTAAGGAGTGATGTATAAATGTTACGTAATTTACAAGCTATGTGTGAACCATAATGTACCAGAGGTAATGTGTTAAACAACATATGGTGATATGACATTTACTGCAAATATTAGAACATATTATTACATTATCATAATTCATTGACTGGAAATATACAGATATCTGAAATATATACATGTGCCATTGGTTAATATATGCCTATAATTTGGCCTATCGAAACGTCCATGACAATGTGTGCGCAAAATAACAGTTTGCATAACATTCAAAGTATGTTAAAAAAACGTATACATATGAGAAGTTGAATTGGAGTGGTCAAAGAAGTAGCTTATCGCAGCTGGACGTGTTGTATATAACATGGTTCAATAGTACAAATGCTTTTTCGTGCCGAGTCCCTTGCGTGATTCGAACCCACACCCTCAGAGTAAGCAGTGACAGCAGTGACACTACCAACAGCTAGCCTACCACACGACCATCAGGCCTCGACAAAAATCGAGGTCTAACAATCGACAGTTAAGCTAATTTTACGTTCACTACCCCTCTGATAGATGTAAATTGGCACAGCGCCCAAACCTGAATGCATTCGAAATACATGCCATTTAGATGGTGAACAAACATAACATGATTATATCTGGGATAACAGTACCTTCAATAGTACACATTCTTGTACTTTTTCGGGCCGAGTCCCTTGCGGGATTCGAACCCACACCCTCACAAGTTCTAGAACCTGTTGTAGTCACATTCCAGAGAGATTTAACACGTTTACAATTCCAAAGTACATGAGCGATGTCGGCAGTGGATATATTACAACTAGTACAGACGGGGAATCTTTATATCCAATCTTAAACAAATAGTTACCAACAGGAAGGATTTGATTAATAATTATATATCGAAGCCAACGTAATTGCACACTATCAGAAAATCTAAATGGAATTTCATTAATATCTGTGAAGTATTTTATGTCATTCTCCCATTGCTAATTAGCAGAGGTCTTTTGAAATTTGAATCCTGATAGAATATTATAGTAATATTTTAATCCAGTTTTGCTATTCACGAGTAGGTGAATATTGAATGGAAAAACGGCGCTATCAATGTAAAATTATCATCAGATTCTAAAGTTTTCAAATACACATTTACAAAATGTCTAATTCTGTAAAAGGTCAACTGGTTACAAAGGATATTATATCTATTCTTAAAGTCTAAGAAGGAGATAAGTTGGCCGTCGTGGTCAATTAAGTCGTTGATGTATTTTACCCCTGCAGTACCCCACTTCTTAATATATATGTACTTATTATCGATTTGGTTATTATCATTGTACCATAAATACTGGGAGTATGCATCATTTTGTAATTTGTGATGTTTATCTACATAGTTACCCCAAGATGATAAAACATCCCGTCAAAATGGGTTTCTTATGGTTTTAATTATGTGGTCTTTGATATATTTTGCATCCATTTCAAAGATCTTTGATGGAATAATATTAGCTTCGAAAATAAAAGTTTCGAGGGTCGTATTTGAAAGCTGTAATCGACGAAGCCAAGAAATGTTTTGAGAAGCAATAATGTCCTTTATAATAGGTACTTTAAAGCCTCCATCGGGGATGTTGTTTGTTACCCGGTCCCTTTTGATCTTATCAGGTTTTTAATTCCAAATAAATCGAAAACATTTTTTTTGAAAAGTTTGTATGATATTTTCAGCAGGTGCGGGGAGAGAAGAGAACAAACGATTAAGTTTTGGTAATAATGGTGAATTCAATACTGTATTACGTCCAAAGGGAATCAATATCTTACTTTCCATAGTTGCATGGAATGTTCTATTTCTTTGAATTTATCGCTATAATTGATATCTACTATATTTTCGTTTAAGTTAGTGTCAAAGTGTATACCCAATAGCTTAAAGTTGTCGGTCCAATCCATTTTATTGTCATAAATTTTCTTTCGACAGCGGTATTTTTAACCAATCCAATTCAACTTTGATTTGTCAATATTTACTTGTAAACCAAAACGTTCAAAAAAGTCACTAAGCGTCTTTGCGTGTCGTCTAGCATTAATGGCGTGTCATCTGCAAATTGAGCTAGCAAATGTTCTCCAGCACCAATCTTTAATCCTTTGATAATTTTATTTACTCTTTATCAGTCTGGTTAATATTTCGGTGCATATAAGAACTATTGTGGTGAAATAGGGTCCTTTCTGGCGACACCCCCGATGCACATTTGTCAGAATAAAGGTCTTAATAAAATTATTTTGTTTCATTTAATTTAGTTGCTCCAGAATTTGTTTCGAGTTGAGTAATAAATTTGTTAAAAATTATCTCGATTCCAAATTAAAAAATAATTTCGTTCGTTTTTCCACTTGTTTCCCTTGTTTCCCCTTAGCTCTAGTAAAACTTCCTAGGCTTTAATTTAGCCAAATTTCCTCCAAATCAGTATTTATCTTTGTCGCCGACAGACTTTTATATCTCTTTTCTTTTCATCAGAAGACTGCTTCTCCGCTGTCTTATATAGTTAGTTGTACGTGCTACCCGTATTTTCATCTGTTAGCCATCGCACGTATGGCTGACACTTTCAACAATTTACTAATGTTGAATTCGTCTTTTACAGGCATGAAACATGATTTTTAACCAAAGAGGATTTCCGTCCTATTTTGTCTTGGCTAAGTCTGGCCTGAACTTATCTTATTAATCTCGACATCTTATTAATTTATTGTAATTTCTTTTCTTTGTTTTCAAGATTCTTTCATTCGTTCAATTGAGTTGTCAAAATGGAAAGGTTTTCATTTTACTGTATCTCTTTTTTTTTCTCTGTTCTTTTTTTTACTGGAGTAAAATATGGTTTCACCCCTTACAAAACACAATATAGTTTCCCATAAGAGTTGATCGGAGATATTAACACCTTCGGCACTTGTATAGTCCTCACAAGTTTCATTTACTTTATCTTTAACTAATTTTACATACTCCGGGTCATTTAATAAGGAATTGTTGAATTTCCAAAAGCCTTTTCCAAGTTCGATCTCGTTTAGTGGTAGACTTATCTCAATAACAGAAAGATCTGTTCTTAAGCCAGGATCTATGTTGGAATATTCTACTGAAGAAAGGAGATTATGTGAAACAAGGAAATAATCAAGACGTGATTGCTTCAAAGGAGTAGACTGACGCCAAGTATATATTTTGCCATTTGGAATGTTTAACGTCCAAATATCGTTTAGATCATATAGCTCTATAAGATCTTGTATTTTGGCTCTCGCTTTTGGATTATTAACATTTTTTTATAATTGAATTGATCATGAAGTTATTTTGAAGTTGATGTTGCCAACAAATTTGGAGTTCTAATTCTACGTCTAAATAATTCAGCAATATCTGAGAAACATTATATAAATAAAAATGAGCCTACCTTGAATGAACCAGAAAGAAGAGTTAGTTTCAGCGATTTAATTTTTTTTTTATATCTTAGTTCAAAATTGGAGGTTCTATATGTACCCGATACTGATACTGATAAGATCTCGCCGTTATTCATCTGCAGTGACACTTCCTCGACTAGGACGGATATATTGCTTCTTTTTGATGACCTTAATTGACATATTGGTAGCTCAGTTTATTTAGATTTCTTTTGTTTAATTGAAACGGGATCTATTGCCCCACCTTGAATTATTTAAAAGGAAAAGTTAGTTTCAGCGAGAGAATTATCTAACATGTAGACATCATACAATTAAAAGCAATAAAAACCAAATGATACATTATGACAGAAAACGTAATTGAACAATTGATATATGCAATGTACATTAATAAAGCATTTTCAAATGTTACACTTGTATGTGAACTAAATATACCGGAGATGATGTGATCAAATATACAATAAAGATATGATATACTTCTTCTGCTATTATCACTTCGTGACTGTTATTTCTACCATCAAATATAATACCATTAGAAATATAAGATTGGAAACCTAAAGAGTGATGTATAAATGTTTGGTATATGTAGTAAATAAAGACTCGATGCCGAGCGGTTAAGGCATATAAATGCGCGAGGGCGTTAGTCCGACCAGAGTTTGTTGCCATAACGCTAGGCAATCGGATCATTATTTGCCTTGCACTCCCGCGGACCACTATATGTATAAGATAATTTTATATATGTCTTTTAAAGGGATATTTTGTTGATTTATAAGACATGACCAAAATATATCGGTGTAATATTCTCAATACACTCATGACTGACTCGAAAGGTTTCAAACTAAATCCTTCATTCCTTACAAAAAGTAGACATAAATTGGTACATATATATGTATATAAACTACTAGAAAAATATCAATACAGCCATGACACAACAGAGTAAACACTCATCAGTATGGATCCTCAGTAGCTCAATTGGTAAAGGCGCTGCCCGTCGATACAGAGAAAACGTAGGCCCGGGAACCTAGTGTGGGCTACTCCAGGTCAAATGAATGTCTAGGTCATGAATGGCTGACAAGCGAAATGCATGGCGATGACTTGAGACATAATGCCGTAGTACAGTCGGAGAAATCATATGTAGGTGTTGTCTTATTTCATTTACATCTGTAGTTTCACTCTGCGGTTCGAATCTGCCGATTCATAGGTGCTGTCAACATTGCTGGCATTAATAACCACTTTTAAAAGGTGAGTTACAGAAAGTCCAAAATGTTGCAGCAAGAGTAGTAGGCACATCTCGTCGACATTGTCACATCACTCCAATACTGCAGAACCTACATTGGCTACCAATAACTTTCAGGATTCACTGCAGATTCATGCGTCTTATCTTCAAGTGCATACACGGCTATGCCCATATCTACCTAGTTAATCTTGTCTCACAATATCAACCCGTTCGTTCTCTCCGCTCAAGTGACATAGTGCTGGACATAACAAGATCTCCCACAAAGAAGTTTGGCGATCGTGCTTTTTAGCATGCCGGGCCCTATCTCTAGAACCAAGTTCCAGTAGATATAAGAATGCAGGTTGAAGAAGAAAAATTCAAGAATCAACTGAAGAGACACCTCTATCAAAAAGCATTCTGTTGAGATGTTTAACTGTTTGTCAGACTCAGCTGAGCACTTTTGAGCGGTGCATTATGCCGGATATTAGCGCTATAGAAGTACGTGGATTGGTTGATATATTGATTGATTTTCGCTGATTTTCGTGAGCGGGTAAATTGGCTTAAAAGTTCGGAGGTAGCGAACTATCTTGTCGCATACCTTTTGAAAAAATGACCCGATTGTGACCATTTATAGCTCATTTTGTAGGGAAATAATTTAGCGTTCGTATCGTTGTCATCGACTGTGCAGGAAAACTTGTTTTTCATGCGATATATGACTTTGAATGAGCATGGGAGCATACCTTTTCTTTTATATAGTAATAGGATAAGGTCTATATAGGTATATGTCTTTCAAACTCTGTTTCTAAGCGATAAACGCCCCTGTGTACCCGATACTGTATGAGCTTGTACTGTACTTCCTTGTCTAGTGACGGATACATTGGCTCTTTTGTGATGACCTTAATTGACATATTGGTAGCCCAGTTTATTCAGACTTCTTTTGTTTGAGGCGAGTCCGTCGTGTAATACCTGGAAGCACATTATTTGAACAATATGTGCTTGTACACACAATGAAGCGACTCGAGTGTCACGGATTAAAAGTTATTTCTACCAAATGAAATAACATGTGCATCTAAGAAGAAAAATATCATTTATAAAATCTACAGAATATATGTGTAATTTGAGATCTTTGATAATTGTATCACTAGGACGCTTGTCATACAAAAGGCATGGGCTCTGAAATCTGATGTCTTTTCTTGTCCAGCTCAAGATGGGAATCTGAGTGGAAACACATATATAGGAATTTTCGCATATTCCTTATTTACGTCACGTTACAATCATACTACATAAAATGTATGTCTGTCTAATAACTCTGGAGGAACAGAAGAGAGGAACCTGGGCTGTTATTCAAGAACCCGTATTCACATGTAAGGATTTGAGTCGGTCTGGCTTCATCACAATGTTGATCACTTTTGGGACTTTTTTAAGCGGAGAGATAAAGGCGCTGTAGCAGTTTTTGCATTTTTTTCTCTCAAATTTGCCATTTATTGTGTAAGTTTACAATTTATTGTTATGTTATCATCACAAGATAAGCCGTATCCACAGAAAGCGGTTATCTGATTCAAAGAAAATGGTGTGGTGCATCCATTGTGTTTCATAAAATTTTATTTGGCTTTAATCCGTTCCAACATACCAATAGTGCTGTTTTACAATACAAACAATTCACTCCAGCTTGCATATTCATTCCCAATTGCCAAATGTATCATAATTACTAGTTTCCAATTAAATCGGGTAACATCATTATGCATGTGCAGAAACCGAAAGTGCATGTCCAAGAAGCACGGTAGTTATATGACCTATTAAACATGTTCAACCCAAATTTGTTATTTTGTCTGGTTTAAATAACATTCCAAAATTACGTTTGACTCATTGGCGGGCGCCACACGCGATGCATTGTCCGGTTTTCGATCAGAAATCACTACTTTTACCTTCATATCGTCAATATACTAAGTCGAGTTTCATCAAAATGGTAGTTTTCGGTAACAGTCGGTACTTCTCGATAAAGTAAGACCATTTATAACGATTGGCATATTTTACCCCTAACAACACAATGGATGTACCTTTAAGCGACATTTTTGTGGAACTCTTCAGTGTGAGGGGTAGATTTCAGACAGTAAGATGGTTGGCCATTCAATTATTAAAATATATTTAAATCAACTCTACTCTGTGTGTTTAGGTATCGCTACATCTGTCTGATCACTTAAACTACCTTCGAGCAGCCATTTTAATGGGAACATCTTAACATGGCCGCTGGAAGGAAAATTGACTCGCATTGCTTAACCATACGTACAGTCGTTTTAGATCTATTTTTATTGATTCTGGAGTTTTACTTAGCAATTTGTACTTTAACACTTATTTACATTTTCGTGAGAGCAACTAAATATTAACTGAACATATTGCACTTGGAAATTTCAAACAAATGAGAACATTGATGTCTGCTTTTTCTAAAAAGATCATCATAATTACCAATACGAATAAAAACTGGATGATAGGAAGGGATACTATAGAAGAAAGAGTATGTCAAATCAGTGATACAAATTGAAGACTAATACCATCTCTGTTTTATTGTCCAGCTCTTAATCTACTTTACATCTACCAAACCCATACCCTCGCGAGTATCAACGTGTACGCCGAGGGACATGGGGTGCTGAAATTGTTAGTTCAAAGTTTTTTCGGGAAACTTATGTGTGGTATCTAAAGTGAAATGTTATCAAATATTAAAATTATGTTAGAACAAGATATTGTCGGCATAATGTACCTTCTTAGACTTAAAATGATGACGCATCGTTGATATAGGATATAAAACAAGTCAGAAAAAAAACTATTTTTCAAAAGTCGTGTTTTTCAGAAATAATACATCTTAGGGATTTTAAAGACATATATGATGTAACTATATTTCAGTCCCTCTAGGGTTAAAATATCATGCACTTTTGTTGGTATTGCTTCTATTTGCCCCTCGGTTTATGTTTATTATGAATTACCTCCATTTAAAAATAAAGCAGTTAGTTTTGTAAAAGGTTTCAAACGTAGAATATGGTTGTTTCTGCTCTGTCAAGGGGGAGGGGAGATGTTGGTCACGGTTATGGTGACGAGTATGTTTTTATTGAAATAGGGACAGACAGAGACAGTACTATAGAGGAGAGGGAGAGGATAAGAGAGACAGAGAGCGTGAGACAGAGAGAAAGAGAAACAGACAGAGACAGACAGACAGTCGGAAAAACAGAGAGATGGAAGGAGAGAAGGAATGAGAGATAGAGACAGATAAACAGAGATATAAAGAGAATAAATGAGCTAGAAAGAGTGGATAGAAACAGACAGAATACAGACCGAGAGAATGAATGAACCGGAGTTCAGTGACATGGAATAAATGGTTGGTGTTCTAGTATGATCAAGTGTTCAGTAACTTGGGAGAGAGAGAGAGAGAGAGAGAGAGAGAGAGAGAGAGAGAGAGAGAGAGAGAGAGAGAGAGAGAGAGACAGAGAGACAGACAGAGAGAGACAGAGAGACAGAGAGAGATAGAGAGAGAGACTAGAGACAGAGAGAGGAGAGAGAGAGACAGAGAGAGACAGAGAGAGAGAGAGAGAGAGAGAGAGAGAGAGAGAGAGGAGAGAGAGAGAGAGAGAGAGACAGAGACAGAGACAGAGACGAGACAGAGAGAGAGAGAGAGAGAGAGAGAGAGAGAGAGCGAGACCAGAGACAGAGACAGACACAGAGAGAGCAGAGACAGAGAGAGAGAGAGAGAGAGAGAGAGAGAGAGACAGAGAGAGAGAGACGAGAGAGAGAGACAGAGAGAGAGAGAGAGAGAGAGAGAGAGAGAGAGAGAGAGAGAGAGAGAGAGAGAGAGAGAGAGAGAGAGAGAGAGAGAGAGAGAGAGTATCCACAGATGCCTAGTCCCAGTGAGCGATTGTCAGGGTCGGTATGGGGGGGACCCCCGTGGCTCTCATCTGGAGAGTACAGATCTACAGACAAATAGAAAGAGATGGACTGATAAACCCAACAAAAAGAGATGACGGATGCACGGCTCCTCACCGAGAAATCATTGCCTGGTTATTTACGTTCTACTCTGTCTTTTTCTTCGTTATTTCTGTTTGCTAAATAAAGCTCGTGTCTTGTCTGATGCAGTTGGAATGTTTGGTGTCGGAATGCCATGAATGGCGGAGAGATAAGTATGGAAGTTTAGCAGAGACAAGAGAAAGTTCTGCACCTGAATTCTGAATTTGTCTTTCACAACTCATTTAGACTTCAAGTGTCAAACACATCGTACGCATTTCCTCTCAGTGATTGATATACTCAAATTACATTTATTTTTATGTATAAATGTATTAATGCTTATTCCTATTCTGAAAACGATGGACTATGGTTTAGGTATTGTTTGGTACAGTCAAGATATCGGTGATATCTCTGTATATCTGCTCAGTCAAGATATCGGTGATATCTCTGTATATCTGCACAGTCAAGATATCGGTGATATCTCTGTATATCTGCACAGTCAAGATATCGGTGATATCTCTGTATATCTGCACAGTCAAGATATCGGTGATATCTCTGTATATCTGCACAGTTAAGATATCGTTGATATCTCTGTATATCTGCACAGTCAATATATCGGTGATATCTCTGTATATCTGTTCAGTCAAGATATCGGTGATATCTCTGTATATCTGCACTGTTTTAGACATTAAATACTTGATCTTCATATACACAGCGTATTTTTTGTTGGGTAAATCAATCTTCTCTTGCAATGCTATTTAAAAAAATCAATTTTCTGTTGAATGTTGGATTTTATGTTTCCTTTACTAACTAAGTAATGCAGTTAGAAGAAATATTTGCTTTCTAAGATGAAAGTCGCTCACCTTTAGGTTGTAATAAAAAGAAGTGTATGGTGATATGATTTGTAAAATGTGAGAACATGGTGTAACTGAAAACGTTTAATGTGTCGCTTGTATGAATGTAACGCTTACAATGAAATAAACGATAGCTATACATGTATTCCTGGGAATGATCAGTTAAATCTAGTTGCTGATTAACATAATATATAGTAATTGTAGCTATACCCTTGTACATTGTTGTAATTACATCAATGTAATTAAATGTCAGAAACATGTTAATTAATCCGCCATAAAATTGATTAACTTTGTAAAAACTGCTTATCTACTATTTAATTCTCTTAGAGGTGCATCCATTGTGTTTCATAACATTTGATTTGGCTTTAATACGTTCCAACTCACCACACGTGATGTCTACAATACAAATAAGTTCACCCAGTTTGCATATTTATCCCCAATCGACAAATGTATCATAATAACTAGTTTCCAATTAAAATTGAGTAACATCATTATATAATATGCATGTGCAGAAACCGAAACTGCACGTCCAATTTACATGCACAGTAGTTATGTGACCTATTAAACACTATCAACTTAAATTTGTCTTTTTGTCTGTTATAAATAACATTTCAAAATTACGTTTCACTCATTGACGCGCGCCACACGCTGTGCATTGTCCGGTTTTCGATCAGATATCACTACTTTTACCTTCGTATCGTCAATATTCTAAGTCTACTATCATCAAAATGGTAGTTTTCGGTAACAGTTGGTACTTCTCCATAAAGTAACACCATTTATAACGTTTGCTATATGTGACCCCCAACAACACAATAGATGTACCTTTAAAATGGTAGTTGTAACATGGACCGATGACCTACGAACCGAAATAAAAGAAACAATTCTGCAACATAGTTTCCTATTAATCAGCCAATATACCGTTAATAACAATTAATCGATATCTATATATGAAACAAACACATAAGTTTAAAAGATTTTACAATGGGTTTCGATATTTATAATGTGAACGCCGCTATTGTCTTCTGTAGTGTTTGATTTGGATATAACAAAGGTGCCTCAACAGTCCATAATTTCAAGTCTACATTGTAAGTCAATTAAAACTTCCCGAAAATTATAACACTTAAGACAACTCCTTATAAAATATTTCTACAGCGATGTTGATGAGAGACTGTCGTTGATTCTCTTGTGTTGTCTTATCATCGCTAAAATGACGTATTGTTATACAGAGGACAGTGACATATGTCTCCACCATAGCAACCATACACGTACATCGCTAAAATGACGTATTGTTATCCAGAAGACAGTGATATATGTCTCCACCATGGCTACCATACACGTACATCGCTATAATGACGTATTGTTATACAGAGGACAGTGACGTATGTCTCCGCCATAACAACCATACACGTACATCGCTATAATGACATATTGTTATTAAAAGGACAGTGACGTATGTCTCCACCATGGCTACCATACACGTGCATCGCTATAATGATGTATTGTTATACAGAGGACAGTGACATATGTCTCCACCATAGCTAGCATACACGTGCATCGCTATAATGATGTATTGTTATACAGAGGACAGTGACAAATGTCTCCATCATGGCTACCATACACGTGCATCTCTATAATGACGTATTGTTATTCAGAGGACAGTGACATATGTCTCCACTATGTCTACCATACACGTACATCGCTATAATGACGTATTGTTATACAGAGGACAGTGACATATGTCTCCACCATAGAAAGCATAAACGAACATCGCTTTACTGACGTATTGTTATACAGAGGACAGTGACATATGTCTCCACCATAGCAACCATACACGTACATCGCTATAATGACGTTTTGTTATACAGAGGACAGTGACATATGTCTCCACCATGGCTAGCATACACGTGCATCGCTATAATGATGTATTGTTATACAGAGGACAGTGACGTATGTCTCCGCCATAAGCAACCATACACGTACATCGCTATAATGACTTATTGTTATACAGAGGACAGTGACATATATCTCCACCATAGCAACCATACACGTACATCGCTATAATGATGTATTGTTATACAGAGGACAGTGACGTATGTCTCCACCATAGCTAGCATACACGTGCATCGCTATAATGATGTATTATTATACAGAGGACAGTAACATATGTCTCCACCATGGCTACCATACACGTGCATCGCTATAATGATGTATTGTTATACAGAGGACAGTGACATATGTCTCCACCATAGAAACCATACACGTACATCGTTATACTGACGTATTGTTATACAGACGACAGTGACATATGTCTCCACAATGGCAACCATACACGTACATCAGTATAATAATGTATTGTTATGTAACCGGTTCTTATCGGGCCAAGAAGGAACACCAACAAGGGTCACGGGGTGTGAGGGGTTTATTTCATCGTGCGCTTGAAGCACATATGGATATAAGACACCCTGCAAAACACAATTGCATACAATATAAAATACATCAAAAACATTCATAAACATGCATAAAATATATATAATTCACTCAAACATCATTACACAATATACCATTATGTAACACATCATCACATATAAACATACTAGGTGATTACTTATAATTGATGCATTATCAATTACAATAGGATATAATAATAAATAGGTAAGAACAATTGGTGAGTGCTTGATCCCACACATATTGATCAAGGGAGATAATTTTAGTTAACTCCATTTCACTATAAAGATAATTAGTGAAATACACACATATAATAATTACATGAACTAATCATCACATTGTGATAATTACGTTAACCTTCAAGAACATTACATAATGTCATTGAATACATAAGGTTAAATATATACAATACAAGATAAAACATATATTATGCAAAATAGCATACCCTGAATGTGGTCCTGGGGCGATCAATCCATTACCACGTTATGGTACAGATGTACATCATCATCATCATCATGTCCTGTATACAATGTAAGTACAGTATAATATAATACTGCATATTCAGGAATGATGAAGTATAAAATAGTAATATATTAACTAACTACCATGAATGGATTATTCACACATGTTACTTTAAATATCTTTTCACTCATTCCATTACACATTCGCTCAGAAACATACATACCAAGAAGAGAAAGAAATAAAAGCTTACATTAGATTAAAATATGATAAATGAAGTAGATTAATGACCTAAGTTGAATTATACAAAATGGCGGCGTGCACCATTACCATTACTACCACAAAGTTAAGTTTTATAAAGTTAATGAAATACATGATTTACACAATTTAATAGAAATACTTTACACTACATCATAAACTACATTTATATTAATAACTATAATGATTACTAACCTTAGTTTAGAATAACTTTATCTTTAAATCGTCTGTCTGTCATGTCATCTTGCTGTGATCAGTGCTATAGGAGATGTGCAATATGGAAGAGCATTGACTGATTCAAATCAGCCAATGAGAGGACAGATTGGGTTAATTGACAGCAATAGATTATAGTGAAATGACCTAACCCAACCTCCCTTCCATATATAGATAGACTGACCCAATGCATAAGAAACCCTAAGCTAATGATACTGCTTCCAGAACAACTGAAAACTACTAACTGGCAACTATAAAAACAATCAATAAAAACAGAAAGACTTTAGATGAATTACAACTTTAATTTAAAAAACACATATACATATATACAACTGCCTGCCACATACTTCCCCTCATCGACAAATGACGTCTCGTCATTTCATCTTCCCTGACACAAGATCGAGGAGAGTATCAGACAGCTTGTTGTGTTGGTTCTGGAATCTGTCGTCAGCTAGAAGGGAGCTGAGAAAATTAGCCCGAGCTAACCAATCAGGTGATCCGGAATCCACACTCACATTAGCACTAGAATCCACAGGGGACACAGCAGAACACACAAATTCTCCACTCCTCATCCATGCAGGCTTAATCTTAGCTCTGGTAGAGCGCCGTGGAGAAGAAGGTTGCACATCCGACTGTTCCTCTCTGTCATCATCGTCGTCATTATTTTCGTCATCACCACCACCTGCAGCCATGGATCCATCTTCATCTTCATCCTGCTGATCGTCATGACCGGCAGTCTCAGTTGGCTCTTCTTCCTCCCTCTCTTCAGTAGGAGTCCCATCTCCGTCGATAGCTTCTGCGGGCTCCTCTTCAGCCGGCCGTTCTACTGGAGTCACAGTAGGCACTGAAGGCACTGAAGGACGGGCGATCAGCACAACTGAATCTTCATCCGATGAATCCTCATCTCTAGTCACTACACTCTTTTTCGGTCTCGGTGGAGGCACAGGTGTTGGTGGTATGAGTCGTTTCCTGGGTTTCACACATGGTGGTTCCTTGATGGGCATAGATCCAACTGGAAGCAGGAGGTTCCTATGCAGTACTCTCTTCCGTCCTTCTCCACTCTCCTTTCCTACTTGAAACACAGGAATGGATGGATTCGGCTGGCTGAGCACCACGTAAACATCTTCTTCCCACTTGTCAGCGAGCTTATGCCTTCCATCGAAGGCCACTACTTTCACTAGCACACGATCACCTTTTTCCAACATTGCAGCTCTTGCTCGCTTGTCGTAGCTGGTCTTCTGCTTATCTCTAGACTTCTCTGCTGCTGAGGATGCAAGGTTGTAAGCCTCTGAGAGCCGTTGTTTTAGGGATCTGGTGTACTCTGTTGTTGACCTGGTCTCACGATTCTCGATGTCCAGACCAAACGCTAGGTCTATGGGAAGCCTTGGATGACGTCCAAACATTAGGAAGAATGGTGACACAGATGTTGACTCATGGCGGGTACAATTGTAGGCGTGGACAAGTGGACCTACATGAGCCTTCCAATTCTTCTTCTCTGCAGGATCCAAAGTGCCTAGCATGTCGCAAAGGGTCCTGTTAAATCGTTCAGTCATCCCATTGCCCATAGGGTGGTATGGCGTTGTCCTCGACTTCTCTATCTTCAGAAGTTGGCACAATTCTTGCATCAGTTTGCTCGTGAAATTTGCACCTTGATCCGAATGAATCCTTCTTGGAAGACCGTAATGCACAATGAAGTTGTTGAAAAAGGTTTCAGCAGTTGTTTTGGCAGACATGTTCCTGGTGGGGTATGCTTGAGCATAACGGGTGAAATGGTCCGTTACCACCAACACATTCTCGATTCCTCCTTTTGACGGTTCCAAGGTGAGGAAATCCATACAAACAAGTTCAAGTGGTTCTGAAGTCCTGATGTTGGAAAGTGGAGCCCTGATATTAGTAGGCGTTTTCCTCCTCAAACAACGTTCACAATTCTGAAGATGTACATCTACGTCGTTGGCCATCCCAGGCCAATAGAACCTTTCCCGCAGAAGTGAGATTGTTCTGTCACGTCCAGGATGTCCAACGTTGTCATGTAAACTCCTTAGAGCTGATCTTCGAACTGTTGAGGGTAAAACTAATTGCTCCCTTGTGACTCCATTAACACTTGTGACTCGGTAGAGAACTCCTCGTTTGAGCTTGAGATGGTTGTAGCTCTTCAAGATAGCCAACATGTCTTGATCCTGCAGGTGCTTGGTCCTGTCTGGTCGCAAACCATTGTGCAAGTGAGTGATAACTTCTGTCAGCAGTGGGTCCTTTGCTTGGCTTCTTCTCCAATCCCTGGCATTCTGTTCACACTTGTCATCGGTGAGGTCAAAGTCGTCATCATCCATTACATCTGCGGAGAGGCACAAACTTTCCACAAAGTTGCTGGCGTGAACAGACTGACAAATAGCAGAGACAGAATCGATCCCGATCTGTTCCATGTCTTCTGTATCCTCCTTGACCGGTAGACGAGAGAGTGCGTCGGCATCATTATTTGCTTTACCAGGGCGGTACTTGATCGTGAAGTTATAGCTTGAAAGAGCTGCTAGCCAACGATGACCTGTAGCGTCCAGCTTTGCCGTCGTCAAGACGTAAGTCAAGGGGTTGTTGTCTGTGACAACCACGAAGTCATGGCCCCACAAGTAGTCGTGAAACTTCTCCGAGATAGCCCACTTCAGACACAAAAACTCAAGCTTATGTGCTGAGTAGTTTCTCTCGGATCGGCTCAAACCTCTACTAGCGTAAGCTACAACTCGTGACTGTCCTCCCTGTTCCTGGTACAGAACTGCTCCAAGTCCGTGGCCACTGGCGTCTGTATGGAGTTCAAAAGGCTTGGTGCAGTCAGCATATCCTAAGATAGGAGGCACAGAAAGTCGATGTTTGAGCTCCGTGAAGGCACTTTCCTGTTTCTCTCCCCAGACCCAATCAACTTGCTTGGATTGCTTGTTCCTCTTTGAAGCAGATTTCGGCATCAACTCAGAAAGTGGCTTTGCAATTTTGGAGAAGTCCTTAATGAATTTCCTGTAGTAGCCAGCAAATCCTAGAAACTTCCTCACTTCCTCTGGGTTGGTTGGAGTTGGCCATTCCTGTACTTTGTTGATCTTGTCAGGATCTGCTTCTATTCCTTGTTCGGAGACTATGTAGCCAACATATCTGACTTTCCTCCTGAAGAACTTGCACTTCTTCGTTGCCAGTTTGAGACCACACTCCCTGATTCGTTGGAAAACTTGTTGCAGTCTGTCCAGGTGCTCCTCATAAGTCTTCGAGAATATTATGACGTCATCAAGGTAGATCAAGCAAGTATTCAAATGCAACCCTTTCAAACACTGCTCCATGAGGCGCTGATACGTAGCTGGTGCATTAGACAGTCCGAATGGCATCCTGTTATACTCGTAAAAGCCGAGTGGTCCAACGGTGAATGCAGTACGTTGCTTATGTGACTCTTCGATCTCTACCTGATGATATCCCGACTTCATGTCCAGTACACTGAAAAAACTTGTTCCCGCCAAGACAATCTAGTAATTCCTCAATTCTTGGAAGAGCATAGGAATCCTTAATAGAGCGTTCATTAAGGTCGCGAAAATCCACGCACAGCCTCAGACGTCCATCCTTTTTCTTGACAAGCACGACGTTGGATGCCCAAGGACTGTGTGACTTCCGGATGACATCTGCGGAAAGCAAAGTCTGTAAATGGTTCCTGACATCTTCATACATCGCAGGTGGAATACGTCGATGCCGTTGTTTGAAGGGAACTTCATTGACGAGGTCTATCCTGTGGCGAACCAAGTTGCTGCAGCCAATGTCATCATCATCCTTTGAGAAGATGTCTACGAACCTCTTGATGACATCAAGTCCTTGATGAAGTTCTTCCTGAGTGAGGTCATTAGCATCAATGTCGACTTGGTCCATTATGTCTTTCAACCCATCAGCTTCTTCAGTTGGCATCTCAGGGATTGACACTGGCTGTATCTCGCATACTAGCGCTCTGGGTGGAACAATGATAGTACTAGTGGTGACGTTGGACACATGCACATCAACTGTAGCTTGATCCTGGCAGTTGTAGGTTATAATGGATGGAGCGATGTCTAGATCCTGTGGAAGAGATGAACTGATGGTTGATTGCAGCAGAGCACAGGTCACTGGTAACTTGAATCCTTTTGTAACTTGTCCCTTGATGACCATGTTGGTATTCGGTGGAATGATCAAGTTCCTGTCGCTTGTGCTCCGAATCAATCCAAGACAGTGTCCACGTTTCTGAAGCTCCTTGTCCCTTACTGTGATAGTCCTATAAGCAAGGTACCATGGTGTATGAAGATTGGCTTTCTGTAGGAATCGTGCTCCGTGTTCCTCCTTACACAGATCCAGAAAGAAACGCAATACGTTGGTTCCTAGTAAGGCTGGTACCTTGGCATTATATCTGGTATCCGGAACAATCAACATTAAACAAGAGATACCATCACTTGACATGCCTCCTCCATTGACGTTAATGGTGACTCTCACATAACCTAAGTAGGGAAGTTGCTCTCCTCCAGCACACTCGATGTCCAAAATGTTTCCAATAGGCTCTAGTGGGATTGCACTGAAGTGGTCCTTGTAGAAACTTTCAGACATGATTGAAACAGTTGCTCCGGTGTCAAGTAGTGCTCTGACTGGCAGACCTTCAATTCCTATGGTCACTTCCGCTGAGTCACCGACCAGTCCATCTGGTATTCCTCCGTTATTGGGGCGTGTCTGATAGCCTAAGGGTAGCCCCTGTCCATAGGCCTGTCCGAGTTTAAAGGGCGTTTGAGGTGGTCCAGTCGAACTCGGCATCCCACAGCAATGTGTCCAGGGTACCCACATCTCCAACACCTAACGGGTTCTCTCTCTTGTGTTCCTGGTCCTTGATAGTTGGCTGGTGATGGAACTTGGTGCTGAGTATCAGACTGATACTGTGCTGGTTGAGGTCCTGGTGGATAATAAGGCTGTTGCAACTGTGGCGGAGGATGGGCAAATGGCTGTTGAGCAGGAGCTTGAAAGGATAGCTGTTCCTGATGTGGAGGTCCATTCGGCTTGCCTTGTTGCTTCCGTCCTCTTCTTCCATGCTGTACAGATGGCCGAGAGGGAGATGGCTGATGCAGGAGAACTTGCGCCGACTGATGATCCCGAAGTTCAGCAAGTTCACTCTTGATCTCCATCATCATCGCTTTCAAGTCCAACACTTCATCCTTTGTGATTGTCTCCGGTTCCTGCGTGGAGACCATCTTGACTGTTGCTGTCTTTGTTCCTGTGCTTGAAGATGGCCTGTCTCTCCGCATGTCGAACTCCACTTCTCTCAGACTAAGTCTCAACTCATCGAAGTTGGCAATGACGTCATACTTATGGGCAGCAAGGCTCTTCAATCCAGGTTTGAGACCATCCCACAACTTGCTCCGGAGCATCTCGTCTTGTTCCAGTGGGGGAATGGAGCGCTGCAATGTAACCTGGTACATGATGTTTTCCAGCCGGCAAGCCCATGCAGACACATCCTCGTGGTCCTCTTGTTTCGCTCCATAAAACTGGGACATGAGAGTTTCCTTCCTCCGAAGTGTACCAAAGGCACTCCTTAGCTTGCTCATGATGTCCTGGATAGTCGCCTTGTGTCCAAGCTTCATTGCGCAAAGTGCTGCTTCACCCTTCAAGGACTTCCTTATGCACTGTAGAATGACATCATCACGGTATGTCTTCGACTGTAGTAGGCAATCCACTTCGTACTTCCATAAGTCATAGCGTGTGTCTTTGCCAGTCTCACCACTGAAGAAGGGTAACTTCGGAAAATGGTGGAGAGCGGATGCTGTCATCTGAGGTTCGGTCACCTTGTTGCCAGATGCTGGTTCCTGAGGAGAAGATTCAACCTTGATGGATTCTGTATCTTGAGTTGCAGGCTCATCTAGCTTGGAGACATACTGTGGCTCTGACTTCACAAGAGACCCTTCAGATTTTGCGATGCCAGAAATCCAACCCTTCAAATCCTCAGGCGTATCTGCTTTAGGGTTCAGTCCCATCTTGGCGAACACAGTAATCGGGTTCTCCAGTTCCTTTTCACCAAGATTCATTGTGGAATGTTGAGATTTACAAACACAAATTCACAATCCAAAATTGGAATACACAATATCACAAATCCTCCTGATAGTGAATCACAATAATATCACAAGCACTGATGAACTCACATGCTGGCACTCCTTTGTGTGATTGATGAACAAAATAAACAATGTGAAGTGAAGTGCAGTGGAAAATAGCAATTAGAAAACAAAATTAGGAATTGTTAATTAATAGAAGAAATGAACAAGACACCTGTGGGAATAATCACAAGTGTAACACGATAACTGGAAGTGTAAACAATCAACGTTTAACAATTACATATCAAAGGAAAATTAACAAAATTGAAAGTGAATTCTACAAGGTTAGATTATTATGAAATGTGACCAATGTGTTCAAATGAAAAACTAACACATTGTATGTGCAAGTGATGGGTGTAATAAACTAATGCAAGTTATCAACACAAATGCACACAGCAAATACAGGGAATTAACCACAGAGATACATATATATTGGTAAACAAAAGCAATGAGGGGAAATAGGCAGTAATTGAATTGTTAGGACATGATTCCACCTGAAACTCAAAGTGAATGTGTAGGTGTGTTGGTAATTTAGGACATGGTTATCTCTGAAACACAAAGGGGAGATATGTAAATTACATTATGAATTATGGTAGAATAAATTGTAAATATGTATGTTACATTGTGTGTTTTGCTGTTGAAACTACAAAGTATAACTTAATTAAATATAACTGAAATTGCACTAAGTACTAACAATAAGCGAGAACGAATACCCCAAGTAAATCAACCCAAGTAAACTTACCAAATTAACCAAACACAAATCTAAAGAACTACCCCAGTGAAATACCCAATTTGAACTAACCCATGTATACTAGTAAAAGTGAATTAACCCACGTACACTTACCCAAAGTAAGAACAAAGAAACGCAAAAGGGAAAGAATAAGCTAAGGCATGGTATTAAATGAGAAAAGATCCAAGTGCAGTGCAATATATAAGTCTAAGTCAGTCAGTCGTAAGGCAGTCAAATAATTGAAGATTTACATGTTAAATTTTATTTAAACCTATCTTAAATTTATTAATTTAAATAATCTAGAAAGCAGAGTATAGAATTATTCAATCACACGAACTCACATGGTTACATACAACAAAATGTGTGAATAATCAATTAAATAATTAACTGAAGAATACACTTATTAATTAACTAATTGATATACTAACTAAGTAATGATACACTAATTAACTAAATGATACACTAATTAACTAATGATACACTAAGTAACTACCGGTAGTATACTAATTAATCTAAGTGTAAATTTAATTAAACTGAAGGTAGAGTAAATTAATCTAAATGTAGATTAAACTAGTCTAAGTGTAGGCCTACATAATGTAAACAAACATTTAACTAAGTATAAATTATTTCAAAGGTGATCACCAAAATGTAAACAATACCAAAGATGAGCAAATTTATAGTTACATGATGATTGTAAACAAACCAAAAAGTTACAAAGTTTCAAAAGCTGTGTAGACAATGGTGTATAATTACAAAATAATTACATATTATATGGCTTCAACAAAATAATTACAAAACTTCAATTTGAATCAAGAAGGCAATATGAAAAGGTAAACAATTAATCACATTATTAATGGAAAATTACAATAATATTAGAGTCTTTGAATATATATGCTGTTGATAAGGTCAATGTCACTTCAATCACAAAGTAGAATACATATATATATCAAACACAAAGTCAAAGGGTAAATACCGTGATATGAGTCCAAGAATTATAAGCACATCCTGAATCACAGATTCACAAGAAATAGCACAGTCACATGATCACAGACGATGATCCTGAATATCCGTAACGATGATGGGGTATGGATGATGATGCGTCTCAATCCAACGTGGATTACGGGCAAATCCTCACTGGGGGCTCCATTTTGTAACCGGTTCTTATCGGGCCAAGAAGGAACACCAACAAGGGTCACGGGGTGTGAGGGGTTTGTTTCATCGTGCGCTTGAAGCACATATGGATATAAGACACCCTGCAAAACACAATTGCATACAATATAAAATACATCAAAAACATTCATAAACATGCATAAAATATATATAATTCACTCAAACATCATTACACAATATACCATTATGTAACACATCATCACATATAAACATACTAGGTGATTACTTATAATTGATGCATTATCAATTACAATAGGATATAATAATAAATAGGTAAGAACAATTGGTGAGTGCTTGATCCCACACATATTGATCAAGGGAGATAATTTTAGTTAACTCCATTTCACTATAAAGATAATTAGTGAAATACACACATATAATAATTACATGAACTAACCATCACATTATGATAATTACTTTAACCTTCAAGAACATTACATAATGTCATTGAATACATAAGGTTAAATATATACAATACAAGATAAAACATATATTATGCAAAATAGTATACCCTGAATGTGGTCCTGGGGCGATCAATCCATTACCACGTTATGGTACAGATGTACATCATCATCATCATCATGTCCTGTATACAATGTAAGTACAGTATAATATAATACTGCATATTCAGGAATGATGAAGTATAAAATAGTAATATATTAACTAACTACCATGAATGGATTATTCACACATGTTACTTTAAATATCTTTTCACTCATTCCATTACACATTCGCTCAGAAACATACATACCAAGAAGAGAAAGAAATAAAAGCTTACATTAGATTAAAATATGATAAATGAAGTAGATTAATGACCTAAGTTGAATTATACAAAATGGCGGCGTGCACCATTACCATTACTACCACAAAGTTAAGTTTTATAAAGTTAATGAAATACATGATTTACACAATTTAATAGAAATACTTTACACTACATCATAAACTACATTTATATTAATAACTATAATGATTACTAACCTTAGTTTAGAATAACTTTATCTTTAAATCGTCTGTCTGTCATGTCATCTTGCTGTGATCAGTGCTATAGGAGATGTGCAATATGGAAGAGCATTGACTGATTCAAATCAGCCAATGAGAGGACAGATTGGGTTAATTGACAGCAATAGATTATAGTGAAATGACCTAACCCAACCTCCCTTCCATATATAGATAGACTGACCCAATGCATAAGAAACCCTAAGCTAATGATACTGCTTCCAGAACAACTGAAAACTACTAAGTGGCAACTATAAAAACAATCAAAAAAACAGAAAGACTTTAGATGAATTACAACTTTATTATAAAAAACACATATACATATATACAACTGCCTGCCACAGTTATACAGAGGACAGTGACATATGTCTCCACCATAGCAACCATACACGTACATCGATATAATGATGTATTGTTATACAGAGGAGAGTGACATATGTCTCCACCATAGCATCGATACACGTACATCGCTATAATGACGTTTTGTTATACAGAGGACAGTGACATATGTCTCCACGATAGCATCGATACACGTACATCGCTATAATGACGTATTGTTATACAGAGGACAGTGACATATGTCTCCACCATGGCTAGCATACACGTGCATCGCTATAATGATGTATTGTTATACAGAGGACAGTGACGTATGTCTCCGCCATAGCACCATACACGTACATCGCTATAATGACTTATTGTTATACAGAGGACAGTGACATATATCTCCACCATAGCAACCATACCCGTACATCGCTATAATGATGTATTGTTATACAGAGGACAGTGACGTATGTCTCCACCATAGCTAGCATACACGTGCATCGCTATAATGATGTATTATTATACAGAGGACAGTGACATATGTCTCCACCATGGCTACCATACACGTGTATCGCTATAATGATGTATTGTTATACAGAGGACAGTTACATATGTCTCCACCATAGAAAGCATAAACGAACATCGCTATACTGACGTATTGTTATACAGAAGACAGTGACATATGTCTCCACCATAGCAACCATACACGTACATCGCTATAATGACGTTTTGTTATACAGAGGAAAGTGACATATGTCTCCACGATAGCATCGATACACGTACATCGCTATAATGACGTATTGTTATACAGAGGACAGTGACATATGTCTCCACCATGGCTAGCATACACGTGCATCGCTATAATGATGTATTGTTATACAGAGGAAAGTGACGTATGTCTCCGCCATAGCAGCCGTACACGTACATCGCTATAATGACTTATTTTTATACAGAGGACAGTGACATATATCTCCACCATAGCAAACATACACGTACATCGCTATAATGATGTATTGTTATACAGAGGACAGTGACGTATGTCTCCACCATAGCTAGCATACACGTGCATCGCTATAATGATGTATTATTATACAGAGGACAGTGACATATGTCTCCACCATGGCTACCATACACGTGCATCGCTATAATGATGTATTGTTATACAGAGGACAGTGACGTATGTCTCCACCATAGCTAGCATACACGTGCATCGCTATAATGATGTATTATTATACAAAGGACAGTGACATATGTCTCCACCATAGAAACCGTACACGTACATCGCCATACTGACGTATTGTTATACAGACGACAGTGACATATGTCTCGACAATGGCAACCATACACGTACATCAGTATAATAATGTATTGTTATACAGAGGACAGTGACATATGTCTCCACCATAGCAACCATACACGTACATCGCTATAATGATGTATTGTTATACAGAGGAAAGTGACATATGTCTCCACCATAGCATCGATACACGTACATCGCTATAATGACGTTTTGTTATACAGAGGAAAGTGACATATGTCTCCACGATAGCATCGATACACGTACATCGCTATAATGACGTATTGTTATACAGAGGACAGTGACATATGTCTCCACCATGGCTAGCATACATGTGCATCGCTATAATGATGTATTGTTATACAGATGACAGTGACGTACGCTCCGCCATAGCACCATACACGTACATCACTATAATGACTTATTGTTATACAGAGGACAGTGACATATATCTCCACCATAGCAACCATACACGTACATCGCTATAATGATGTATTGTTATACAGAGGACAGTGACGTATGTCTCCACCATAGCTAGCATGCACGTGCATCGCTATAATGATGTATTAGTATACAGAGGACAGTGACATATGTCTCCACCATGGCTACCATACACGTGCATCGCTATAATGATGTATTGTTATACAGAGGACAGTGACATATGTCTCCACCATAGAAACCATACACGTACATCGCTATACTGACGTATTGTTATACAGAGGACAGTGACAATTGTCTCCACAATGGCAACCATACACGTACATCGGTATAATAATGTATTGTTATACAGAGGACAGTGACATATGTCTCCACCATGGCTACCATACACGTACATCGCTATAATGATGTATTGTTATACAGAGGAGAGTGACATATGTCTCCACCATAACAACCATACACGTACATCGCTATAATGACGTATTGTTATACAGAGGACAGTGACGTATGTCTCCGCCATAACAACCATACACGTACATCGCTATAATGACGTATTGTTATACAGAGGACAGTGACATATGTCTCCGCCATAACAACCATACACGTACATCGCTATAATGACGTATTGTTATTAAAAGGACAGTGACATATGTCTCCACCATGGCTACCATACACGTGCATCGCTATAATGATGTATTGTTATACAGAGGACAGTGACATATGTCTCCACCATAGCTAGCATACACGTGCATCGCTATAATGATGTATTATTATACAGAGGACAGTGACAAATGTCGCCATCATGGCTACCATACACGTGCATCTCTATAATGACGTATTGTTATTCAGAGGACAGTGACATATGTCTCCACTATGTCTACCATACACGTACATCGCTATAATGACGTTTTGTTATACAGAGGACAGTGACATATGTCTCCACCATAGAAACCACACACGTACATCGCTATACTGACGTCTTGTTATACAGACGACAGTGACATATGTCTCCACAATGGCAACCATACACGTACATCAGTATAATAATGTATTGTTATACAGAGGACAGTGACATATGTCTCCACCATAGCAACCATACACGTACATCGCTATAATGATGTATTGTTATACAGAGGAGAGTGACATATGTCTCCACCATAGCATCGATACACGTACATCGCTATAATGACGTTTTGTTATACAGAGGACAGTGACATATGTCTCCACCATGACTACCATACACGTGCATCACTATAATGATGTATTGTTATACAGAGGACAGTGACATATGTCTCCACCATAGCAACCATACACGTACATCGCTATAATGACGTTTTGTTATACAGAGGACAGTGACATATGTCTCCACGATAGCATCGATACACGTACATCGCTATAATGACGTTTTGTTATACAGAGGACAGTGACATATGTCTCCACCATAGAAACCACACACGTACATCGCTATACTGACGTATTGTTATGCAGACGACAGTGACATATGTCTCCACAATGGCAACCATACACGTACATCAGTATAATAATGTATTGTTATACAGAGGACAGTGACATATGTCTCCACCATAGCAACCATACACGTACATCGCTATAATGATGTATTGTTATACAGAGGAGAGTGACATATGTCTCCACCATAGCATCGATACACGTACATCGCTATAATGACGTTTTGTTATACAGAGGACAGTGACATATGTCTCCACGATAGCATCGATACACGTACATCGCTATAATGACGTATTGTTATACAGAGGACAGTGACATATGTCTCCACCATGGCTAGCATACACGTGCATCGCTATAATGATGTATTGTTATACAGATGACAGTGACGTATGTCTCCGCCATAGCACCATACACGTACATCACTATAATGACTTATTGTTATACAGAGGACAGTGACATATATCTCCACCATAGCAACCATACACGTACATCGCTATAATGATGTATTGTTATACAGAGGACAGTGACGTATGTCTCCACCATAGCTAGCATACACGTGCATCGCTATAATGATGTATTATTATACAGAGGACAGTGACATATGTCTCCACCATGGCTACCATACACGTGCATCGCTATAATGATGTATTGTTATACAGAGGACAGTGACATATGTCTCCACCATAGAAACCATACACGTACATCGCTATACTGACGTATTGTTATACAGAGGACAGTGACATATGTCTCCACAATGGCAACCATACACGTACATCGGTATAATAATGTATTGTTATACAGAGGACAGTGACATATGTCTCCACCATAGCAACCATACACGTACATCGCTATAATGATGTATTGTTATACAGAGGACAGTGACATATATCTCCACCATAGCAACCATACACGTACATCGCTATAATGATGTATTGTTATACAGAGGACAGTGACGTATGTCTCCGCCATAACAACCATACACGTACATCGCTATAATGACGTATTGTTATACAGAGGACAGTGACGTATGTCTCCACCATGGCTACCATACACGTGCATCGCGACAATGATGTATTGTTATACAGAGGACAGTGACATATGTCTCCACCATGTCTACCATACACGTACATCGCTATAATGATGTATTGTTATACAGAGGACAGTGACATATGTCTCCACCATAGCTAGCATACACGTACATCGCTATAATGACGTATTGTTATACAGAGGACAGTGACAAATGTCTCCAGCATGGCTACCATACACGTGCATCTCTATAATGACGTATTGTTATTCAGAGGACAGTGACATATGTCTCCACTATGTCTACCATACACGTACATCGCTATAATGACGTATTGTTATACAGAGGACAATGACATATGTCTCCACCATGGCTACCATACACGTGCATCGCTATAATGATGTATTGTTATACAGAGGACAGTGACATATGTCTCCACCATAGAAAGCATAAACGAACATCGCTATACTGACGTATTGTTATACAGAGGACAGTGACATATGTCTCCACCATAGCAACCATACACGTACATCGCTATAATGACGTTTTGTTATACAGAGGACAGTGACATATATCTCCACCATAGCAACCATTCACGTACATCGCTAAAATGATGTATTGTTATACAGAGGACAGTGACGTATGTCTCCACCATAGCTAGCATACACGTGCATCGCTATAATGACGTATTGTTATTAAAAGGACAGTGACATATGTCTCCACCATGGCTACCATACACGTGCATCGCTATAATGATGTATTGTTATACAGAGGACAGTGACATATGTCTCCACCATAGCTAGCATACACGTGCATCGCTATAATGATGTATTATTATACAGAGGACAGTGACAAATGTCGCCATCATGGCTACCATACACGTGCATCTCTATAATGACGTATTGTTATTCAGAGGACAGTGACATATGTCTCCACTATGTCTACCATACACGTACATCGCTATACTGACTTATTGTTATACAGAGGACAGTGAAATATGTCTCCACCATAGCAACCATACACGTACATCGCTATAATGATGTATTGTTATACAGAGGACAGTGACGTATGTCTCCACCATAGCTAGCATACACGTGCATCGCTATAATGATGTATTGTTATACAGAGGACAGTGACATATGTCTCCACCATGGCTACCATACACGTGCATCGCGACAATGATGTATTGTTATACAGAGGACAGTGACATATGTCTCCACCATGTCTACCATGCACGTACATCGCTATACTGACGTATTGTTACACAGAGGAAAGTGACATATGTCTCCACCATAGCAACCATACACGTACATCGCTATAATGACGTTTTGTTATACAGAGGACAGTGACATATATCTCCACCATAGCAACCATACACGTACATCGCTATACTGACGTATTGTTACACAGAGGAAAGTGACATATGTCTCCACCATAGCAACCATACACGTACATCGCTATAATGACGTTTTGTTATACAGAGGACAGTGACATATATCTCCACCATAGCAACCATACACGTACATCGCTATAATTACGTATTGTTATACAGAGGACAGTGACATATATCTCCACCATAGCAACCATACACGTACATCGCTATAATGATGTATTGTTATACACAGGACAGTGACGTATGTCTCCGCCATAGCAACCATACACGTACATCGCTATAATGACGTTTTGTTATACAGAGGACAGTGACATATGTCTCCACGATAGCATCGATACACGTACATCGCTATAATGACGTTTTGTTATACAGAGGACAGTGACATATGTCTCCACGATAGCATCGATACACGTACATCGCTATAATGACGTATTGTTATACAGAGGACAGTGACATATGTCTCCACCATGGCTAGCATACACGTGTATCGCTCTAATGATGTATTGTTATACACAGGACAGTGACGTATGTCTCCGCCATAGCAACCATACACGTACATCGCTATAATGACGTTTTGTTATACAGAGGACAGTGACATATGTCTCCACGATAGCATCGATACACGTACATCGCTATAATGACTTATTGTTATACAGAGGACAGTGACATATATCTCCACCATAGCAACCATACACGTACATCGCTATAATGATGTATTGTTATACAGAGGACAGTGACGTATGTCTCCACCATAGCTAGCATATACGGGCATCGCTATAATGATGTATTATTATACAGAGGACAGTGACATATGTCTCCACCATGGCTACCATACACGTGCATCGCTATAATGATGTATTGTTATACAGAGGACAGTGACATATGTCTCCACCATAGAAACCATACACGTACATCGCTATACTGACGTATTGTTATACAGAGGACAGTGACATATGTCTCCACAATGGCAACCATACACGTACATCAGTATAATAATGTAATGTTATACAGAGGACAGTGACATATGTCTCCACCATAGCAACCATACACGTACATCGCTATAATGATGTATTGTTATACAGAGGACAGTGACATATATCTCCACCTTGGCTAGCATACACGTGCATCGCTATAATGATGTATTGTTATACAGAGGACAGTGACATATGTCTCCACCATGGCTACCATACACGTGCATCTCTATAATGACGTATTGTTATTCAGAGGACAGTGACATATGTCTCCACTATGTCTACCATACACGTACATCGCTATAATGACTTATTGTTATACAGAGGACAGTGACATATGTCTCCACCATGGCTAGCATACACGTGCATCGCTATAATGATGTATTGTTATACAGAGGACAGTGACGTATGTCTCCGCCATAGCAAACATACACATACATCGCTATAATGACTTATTGTTATACAGAGGACAGTGACATATATCTCCACCATAGCAACCATACACGTACATCGCTATAATGATGTATTGTTATACAGAGGACAGTGACGTATGTCTCCACCATAGCTAGCATACACGTGCATCGCTATAATGATGTATTGTTATACAGAGGACAGTGACATATGTCTCCACCATGACTACCATACACGTGCATCGCTACAATGATGTATTGTTATACAGAGGACAGTGACATATGTCTCCACCATAGAAAGCATACACGTACATCGCTATACTGACGTATTGTTATACAGAGGACAGTGACATATGTCTCCACCATAGCAACCATACACGTACATCGCTATAATTACGTTTTGTTATACAGAGGACAGTGACATATATCTCCACCATAGCAACCATACACGTACATCGCTATAATGACTTATTGTTATACAGAGGACAGTGACATATATCTCCACCATAGAAACCATACACGTACATCGCTATAATGATGTATTGTTATACAGAGGACAGTGACGTATGTCTCCACCATAGTTAGCATACACGTGCATCGCTATAATGATGTATTGTTATACAGAGGACAGTGACATATGTCTCCACCATGGCTACCATACACGTGCATCGCTACAATGATGTATTGTTATACAGAGGACAGTGACATATGTCTCCACCATAGAAACCATACACGTACATCGCTATACTGACGTATTGTTATACAGAGGACAGTGACATATGTCTCCACCATGTCTACCATACACGTGCATCGCTATAATGATGTATTGTTATACAGAGGACAGTGACATATGTCTCCACCATAGAAAGCATACACGTACATCGATATACTGACGTATTGTTATACAGAGGACAGTGACATATGTCTCCACCATAGCAACCATACAAGTACATCGGTATAATGACGTTTTGTTATACAAAGGACAGTGACATATATCTCCACCATAGCAACCATACACGTACATCGCTATAATTACGTATTGTTATACAGAGGACAGTGACATATATCTCCACCATAGCAACCATACACGTGCATCACTATAATAATGTATTCTTATACAGAGGACAGTGACATATGTCTCCAAAATGGCTACCATACAAGTGCATCTCTATAATGACGTATTGTTATTCAGAGGACAGTGACATATGTCTCCACCATGGCTACCATACACGTGCATCGCTATAATGATGTATTGTTATACAGAGGACAGTGACATATGTCTCCACAATGGCAAGCATACACGTACATCGGTATAATAATGTATTGTTATACAGAGGACAGTGACATATGTCTCCACCATAGCAACCATACACGTACATCGCTATAATGATGTATTGTTATACAGAGGGCAGTGAAATATGTCTCCACCATAGCAACCATACATGTACATCGTTATAATGACGTATTGTTATACCGAGGTCAGTGACATAGGTCTCCACCATGGCTACCATACACGTACATCGCTATACTGACGTATTGTTATACAGAGGACAGTGACATATATCTCCACCATGGCTACCATACACGTTAATCGCTATAATGATGTATTGTTATACAGAGGAGAGTGACATATGTCTCAACCATAGCATCGATACACGTACATCGCTATAATGACGTATTGTTATACAGAGGACAGTGACATATATCTCCACCTTGGCTAGCATAAACGTGCATCGCTATAATGATGTATTGTTATACAGAGGACAGTGACGTATGTCTCCACCATGGCTAGCATACACGTAAATCGCTATACTGATGTATTGTTTTATCGAGGACAGTGACATATGTCTCCACCATGGCTACCATACACGTGCATCTCAATAATGACGTATTGTTATTCAGAGGACAGTGACATATGTCTCCAGTATGTCTACCATACACGTACATCGCTATAATGACGTATTGTTATACAGAGGACAGTGACATATGTCTCCACCATAGAAAGCATACACGTACATCGCTATACTGACGTATTGTTATACAGAGGACAGTGACATATATCTCCACCATAGCAACAATACACGTACATCGCTATAATAACGTATTGTTATACAGAGGACACTGACATATGTCTCCACCATAGCAACCATACACGTACATCGGTATAATGATGTATTGTTATACAGAGAACAGTGACATATGTCTCCACCATGACTACCATACATGTACATCGCTATAATGACGTATTGTTATACAGAGGACAGTGACATATGTCTCCACCATGGCTACCATACACGTACATCGCTATAATGACGTATTGTTATACAGAGGACAGTGACATATGTCTCCACCATGGCTACCATACATGTACATCGCTATAATGACGTATTGTTATTCAGAGGACAGTGACATATGTCTCCACCATGGCTACCATACATGTACATCGCTATAATGACGTATTGTTATACAGAGGACAGTGACATATGTCTCCACCATGGCTACCATACACGTACATCGCTATAATGACGTATTGTTATACAGAGGACAGTGACATATGTCTCCACCATAGCAACCATACATATACATCGCTATAATGACGTATTGTTATACAGAGAACAGTTACATGTGTCTCCACCATGGCTACCATACATGTACATCGCTAAAATGACGTATTGTTATACAGAGGACAGTGACATATGTCTCCACCATTGCTACCATACACGTACATCGCTATAATGACGTATTGTTATACAGAGGACAGTGACATATGTCTCCACCATGGCTACCATACATGTACATCGCTATAATGACGTATTGTTATTCAGAGGACAGTGACATATGTCTCCACCATGGCTACCATACATGTACATCGCTATAATGACGTATTGTTATACAGAGGACAGTGACATATGTCTCCACCATGGCTACCATACACGTCGTCGCTATAATGACGTATTGTTATACAGAGGACAGTGACATATGTCTCCACCATAGCAACCATACATGTACATCGCTATAATGACGTATTGTTATACAGAGAACAGATACATATGTCTCCACCATGGCTACCATACACGTACATCGCTATAATGACGTATTGTTATACAGAGGACAGTGACATATGTCTCCACCATGGCTACCATACACGTACATCGCTATAATGATGTATTGTTATACAGAGGACAGTGACATATGTCTCCACCATGGCTACCATACATGTGCATCGCTATAGTGACGTCTTGTTATACAGAGGACAGTGACATATGTCTCCACCATGGCTACCATACATGTACATCGCTATAATGACGTATTGTTATACAGAGGACAGTGACATATGTCTCCACCATAGCAACCATACATGTACATCGCTATAATGATGTATTGTTATACAGAGGACAGTGACATATGTCTCCACCATAGCAACCATACACGTGCATCGCTATAATTACGTATTGTTATACAGAGGACAGTGACATATGTCTCCACCATGGCTACCATACATGTACATCGCTATAATGACGTATTGTTATACAGAGGACTGTGACATATGTCTCCACCATGGCTACCATACACGTACATCGCTATAATGACGTATTGTTATACAGAGGACAGTGACATATGTCTCCACCATGGCTACCATACATGTACATCGCTATAATGACGTATTGTTATACAGAGGACAGTGACATATGTCTCCACCATGGCTACCATACATGTACATCGCTATAATGACGTATTGTTATACAGAGGACAGTGACATATGTCTCCACCATGGCTACCATACATGTACATCGTTATAATGACGTATTGTTATACAGAGGACAGTGACATATGTCTCCACCATGGCTACCATACACGTACATCGCTATAATGATGTATTGTTATACAGAGGACAGTGACATATGTCTCCACCATGGCTACCATACATGTACATCGCTATAATGACGTATTGTTATACAGAGGACAGTGACATATGTCTCCACCATGGCTACCATACATGTACATCGCTATAATGACGTATTGTTATACAGAGGACAGTGACATATGTCTCCACCATGGCTACCATACATGTACATCGTTATAATGACGTATTGTTATACAGAGGACAGTGACATATGTCTCCACCATGGCTACCATACACGTACATCGCTATAATGATGTATTGTTATACAGAGGACAGTGACATATGTCTCCACGATAGCATCCATACATGTACATCGCTATAATGACGTATTGTTATACAGAGGACAGTGACATATGTCTCCACCATGGCATCCATACACGTACATCGCTATAATGATGTATTGTTATACAGAGGACAGTGACATATGTCTCCACCATGGCTACCATACACGTACATCGCTATAATGACGTATTGTTATACAGAGGACAGTGAAATATGCCTCCACCATAGCAACCATACACGTACATCGCTATAATGACGTATTGTTATACAGAGGACAGTGACATATGTCTCCCCCATACCAACCATACATGTACATCGCTATAATGACGTATTGTTATACAGAGGACAGTGACATATGTCTCCACCATGGCAACCATACAAGTACATCGGTATAATGATGTATTGTTATACAGAGGACAGTGACATATGTCTCCACCATGGCAACCATACAAGTACATCGCTATAATGACGTATTGTTATACAGAGGACAATGACATATGTCTCCACCATGGCTACCATACATGTACATCGCTATAATGACGTATTGTTATACAGAGGACAGTGACATATGTCTCCACCATGGCTACCATACACGTGCATCGCTACAATGATGTATTGTTATACAGAGGACAGTGACATATGTCTCCACCATAGAAACCATACATGTACATCGCTATAATGACGTATTGTTATACAGAGGACAGTGACATATGTCTCCACCATGTCTACCATACACGTGCATCGCTATAATGATGTATTGTTATACAGAGGAGAGTGACATATGTCTCAACCATAGCATCGATACACGTACATCGCTATAATGATGTATTGTTATACAGAGGACAGTGACGTATGTCTCCACCATGGCTAGCATACACGTAAATCGCTATACTGATGTATTGTTTTATCGAGGACAGTGACATATGTCTCCACCATGGCTACCATACACGTGCATCTCAATAATGACGTATTGTTATTCAGAGGACAGTGACATATGTCTCCAGTATGTCTACCATACACGTACATCGCTATAATGACGTATTGTTATACAGAGGACAGTGACATATGTCTCCACCATAGAAAGCATACACGTACATCGCTATACTGACGTATTGTTATACAGAGGACAGTGACATATATCTCCACCATAGCAACCATACACGTACATCGCTATAATAACGTATTGTTATACAGAGGACACTGACATATGTCTCCACCATAGCAACCATACACGTACATCGGTATAATGATGTATTGTTATACAGAGGACAGTGACATATGTCTCCACCATGACTACCATACATGTACATCGCTATAATGACGTATTGTTATACAGAGGACAGTGACATATGTCTCCACCATAGCTACCATACACGTACATCGCTATAATGACGTATTGTTATACAGAGGACAGTGACATATGTCTCCACCATAGCAACCATACACGTACATCGCTATAATGACGGATTGTTATACAGAGAACAGTTACATGTGTCTCCACCATGGCTACCATACATGTACATTGCTATAATGACGTATTGTTATACAGAGGACAGTGACATATGTCTCCACCATGGCTACCATACACGTACATCGCTATAATGACGTATTGTTATACAGAGGACAGTGACATATGTCTCCACCATGGCTACCATACATGTACATCGCTATAATGACGTATTGTTATTCAGAGGACAGTGACATATGTCTCCACCATGGCTACCATACATGTACATCGCTATAATGACGTATTGTTATACAGAGGACAGTGACATATGTCTCCACCATGGCTACCATACACGTACATCGCTATAATGACGTATTGTTATACAGAGGACAGTGACATATGTCTCCACCATAGCAACCATACATATACATCGCTATAATGACGTATTACTATACAGAGAACAGTTACATGTGTCTCCACCATGGCTACCATACATGTACATCGCTAAAATGACGTATTGTTATACAGAGGACAGTGACATATGTCTCCACCATTGCTACCATACACGTACATCGCTATAATGACGTATTGTTATACAGAGGACAGTGACATATGTCTCCACCATGGCTACCATACATGTACATCGCTATAATGACGTATTGTTATTCAGAGGACAGTGACATATGTCTCCACCATGGCTACCATACATGTACATCGCTATAATGACGTATTGTTATACAGAGGACAGTGACATATGTCTCCACCATGGCTACCATACACGTACATCGCTATAATGACGTATTGTTATACAGAGGACAGTGACATATGTCTCCACCATAGCAACCATACATGTACATCGCTATAATGACGTATTGTTATACAGAGAACAGATACATATGTCTCCACCATGGCTACCATAAACGTACATCGCTATAATGACGTATTGTTATACAGAGGACAGTGACATATGTCTCCACCATGGCTACCATACACGTACATCGCTATAATGATGTATTGTTATACAGAGGACAGTGACATATGTCTCCACCATGGCTACCATACATGTGCATCGCTATAGTGACGTCTTGTTATACAGAGGACAGTGACATATGTCTCCACCATGGCTACCATACATGTACATCGCTATAATGACGTATTGTTATACAGAGGACAGTGACATATGTCTCCACCATAGCAACCATACATGTACATCGCTATAATGATGTATTGTTATACAGAGGACAGTGACATATGTCTCCACCATAGCAACCATACACGTGCATCGCTATAATTACGTATTGTTATACAGAGGACAGTGACATATGTCTCCACCATGGCTACCATACATGTACATCGCTATAATGACGTATTGTTATACAGAGGACTGTGACATATGTCTCCACCATGGCTACCATACACGTACATCGCTATAATGACGTATTGTTATACAGAGGACAGTGACATATGTCTCCACCATGGCTACCATACATGTACATCGCTATAATGACGTATTGTTATACAGAGGACAGTGACATATGTCTCCACCATGGCTACCATACATGTACATCGCTATAATGACGTATTGTTATACAGAGGACAGTGACATATGTCTCCACCATGGCTACCATACATGTACATCGTTATAATGACGTATTGTTATACAGAGGACAGTGACATATGTCTCCACCATGGCTACCATACACGTACATCGCTATAATGAAGTATTGTTATACAGAGGACAGTGACATATGTCTCCACCATGGCTACCATACATGTACATCGCTATAATGACGTATTGTTATACAGAGGACAGTGACATATGTCTCCACCATGGCTACCATACACGTACATCGCTATAATGACGTATTGTTATACAGAGGACAGTGACATATGTCTCCACCATGGCTACCATACATGTACATCGCTATAATGACGTATTGTTATACAGAGGACAGTGACATATGTCTCCACCATGGCTACCATACACGTACATCGCTATAATGATGTATTGTTATACAGAGGACAGTGACATATGTCTCCACGATAGCATCCATACATGTACATCGCTATAATGACGTATTAATATACAGAGGACAGTGACATATGTCTCCACCATGGCCTCCATACACGTACATCGCTATAATGATGTATTGTTATACAGAGGACAGTGACATATGTCTCCACCATGGCTACCATACACGTACATCGCTATAATGACGTATTGTTATACAGAGGACAGTGAAATATGCCTCCACCATAGCAACCATACACGTACATCGCTATAATGACGTATTGTTATACAGAGGACAGTGACATATGTCTCCCCCATACCAACCATACATGTACATCGCTATAATGACGTATTGTTATACAGAGGACAGTGACATATGTCTCCACCATGGCAACCATACAAGTACATCGGTATAATGATGTATTGTTATACAGAGGACAGTGACATATGTCTCCACCATGGCAACCATACAAGTACATCGCTATAATGACGTATTGTTATACAGAGGACAATGACATATGTCTCCACCATGGCTACCATACATGTACATCGCTATAATGACGTATTGTTATACAGAGGACAGTGACATATGTCTCCACCATGACTACCATACACGTGCATCGCTACAATGATGTATTGTTATACAGAGGACAGTGACATATGTCTCCACCATAGAAACCATACATGTACATCGCTATACTGACGTATTGTTATACAGAGGACAGTGACATATGTCTCCACCATGTCTACCATACACGTGCAACGCTATAATGATGTATTGTTATACAGAGGACAGTACTAGTGACATATGTCTCCACCATAGAAAGCATACACGTACATCGCTATACTGACGTATTGTTATACAGAGGACAGTGACATATGTCTCCACCATAGCAACCATACACGTACATCGCTATAATTACGTTTTGTTATACAGAGGACAGTGACATATATCTCCACCATAGCAACCATACACGTACATCGCTATAATGACTTATTGTTATACAGAGGACAGTGACATATATCTCCACCATAGAAACCATACACGTACATCGCTATAATGATGTATTGTTATACAGAGGACAGTGACGTATGTCTCCACCATAGCTAGCATACACGTGCATCGCTATAATGATGTATTGTTATACAGAGGACAGTGACATATGTCTCCACCATGGCTACCATACACGTGCATCGCTACAATGATGTATTGTTATACAGAGGACAGTGACATATGTCTCCACCATAGAAACCATACACGTACATCGCTATACTGACGTATTGTTATACAGAGGACAGTGACATATGTCTCCACCATGTCTACCATACACGTGCATCGCTATAATGATGTATTGTTATACAGAGGACAGTGACATATGTCTCCACCATAGAAAGCATACACGTACATCGATATACTGACGTATTGTTATACAGAGGACAGTGACATATGTCTCCACCATAGCAACCATACATATACATCGCTATAATGACGTATTGTTATACAGAGAACAGTTACATGTGTCTCCACCATGGCTACCATACATGTACATCGCTAAAATGACGTATTGTTATACAGAGGACAGTGACATATGTCTCCACCATTGCTACCATACACGTACATCGCTATAATGACGTATTGTTATACAGAGGACAGTGACATATGTCTCCACCATGGCTACCATACATGTACATCGCTATAATGACGTATTGTTATTCAGAGGACAGTGACATATGTCTCCACCATGGCTACCATACATGTACATCGCTATAATGACGTATTGTTATACAGAGGACAGTGACATATGTCTCCACCATGGCTACCATACACGTACATCGCTATAATGACGTATTGTTATACAGAGGACAGTGACATATGTCTCCACCATAGCAACCATACATGTACATCGCTATAATGACGTATTGTTATACAGAGAACAGATACATATGTCTCCACCATGGCTACCATACACGTACATCGCTATAATGACGTATTGTTATACAGAGGACAGTGACATATGTCTCCACCATGGCTACCATACACGTACATCGCTATAATGATGTATTGTTATACAGAGGACAGTGACATATGTCTCCACCATGGCTACCATACATGTGCATCGCTATAGTGACGTCTTGTTATACAGAGGACAGTGACATATGTCTCCACCATGGCTACCATACATGTACATCGCTATAATGACGTATTGTTATACAGAGGACAGTGACATATGTCTCCACCATAGCAACCATACATGTACATCGCTATAATGACGTATTGTTATACAGAGGACAGTGACATATGTCTCCACCATAGCAACCATACACGTGCATCGCTATAATTACGTATTGTTATACAGAGGACAGTGACATATGTCTCCACCATGGCTACCATACATGTACATCGCTATAATGACGTATTGTTATACAGAGGACTGTGACATATGTCTCCACCATGGCTACCATACACGTACATCGCTATAATGACGTATTGTTATACAGAGGACAGTGACATATGTCTCCACCATGGCTACCATACATGTACATCGCTATAATGACGTATTGTTATACAGAGGACAGTGACATATGTCTCCACCATGGCTACCATACATGTACATCGCTATAATGACGTATTGTTATACAGAGGACAGTGACATATGTCTCCACCATGGCTACCATACATGTACAGCGTTATAATGACGTATTGTTATACAGAGGACAGTGACATATGTCTCCACCATGGCTACCATACACGTACATCGCTATAATGATGTATTGTTATACAGAGGACAGTGACATATGTCTCCACCATGGCTACCATACATGTACATCGCTATAATGACGTATTGTTATACAGAGGACAGTGACATATGTCTCCACCATGGCTACCATACATGTACATCGCTATAATGACGTATTGTTATACAGAGGACAGTGACATATGTCTCCACCATGGCTACCATACATGTACATCGTTATAATGACGTATTGTTATACAGAGGACAGTGACATATGTCTCCACCATGGCTACCATACACGTACATCGCTATAATGATGTATTGTTATACAGAGGACAGTGACATATGTCTCCACGATAGCATCCATACATGTACATCGCTATAATGACGTATTGTTATACAGAGGACAGTGACATATGTCTCCACCATGGCATCCATACACGTACATCGCTATAATGATGTATTGTTATACAGAGGACAGTGACATATGTCTCCACCATGGCTACCATACACGTACATCGCTATAATGACGTATTGTTATACAGAGGACAGTGAAATATGCCTCCACCATAGCAACCATACACGTACATCGCTATAATGACGTATTGTTATACAGAGGACAGTGACATATGTCTCCCCCATACCAACCATACATGTACATCGCTATAATGACGTATTGTTATACAGAGGACAGTGACATATGTCTCCACCATGGCAACCATACAAGTACATCGGTATAATGATGTATTGTTATACAGAGGACAGTGACATATGTCTCCACCATGGCAACCATACAAGTACATCGCTATAATGACGTATTGTTATACAGAGGACAATGACATATGTCTCCACCATGGCTACCATACATGTACATCGCTATAATGACGTATTGTTATACAGAGGACAGTGACATATGTCTCCACCATGGCTACCATACACGTGCATCGCTACAATGATGTATTGTTATACAGAGGACAGTGACATATGTCTCCACCATAGAAACCATACATGTACATCGCTATACTGACGTATTGTTATACAGAGGACAGTGACATATGTCTCCACCATGTCTACCATACACGTGCAACGCTATAATGATGTATTGTTATACAGAGGACAGTACTAGTGACATATGTCTCCACCATAGAAAGCATACACGTACATCGCTATACTGACGTATTGTTATACAGAGGACAGTGACATATGTCTCCACCATAGCAACCATACACGTACATCGCTATAATTACGTTTTGTTATACAGAGGACAGTGACATATATCTCCACCATAGCAACCATACACGTACATCGCTATAATGACTTATTGTTATACAGAGGACAGTGACATATATCTCAACCATAGAAACCATACACGTACATCGCTATAATGATGTATTGTTATACAGAGGACAGTGACGTATGTCTCCACCATAGCTAGCATACACGTGCATCGCTATAATGATGTATTGTTATACAGAGGACAGTGACATATGTCTCCACCATGGCTACCATACACGTGCATCGCTACAATGATGTATTGTTATACAGAAGACAGTGACATATGTCTCCACCATAGAAACCATACACGTACATCGCTATACTGACGTATTGTTATACAGAGGACAGTGACATATGTCTCCACCATGTCTACCATACACGTGCATCGCTATAATGATGTATTGTTATACAGAGGACAGTGACATATGTCTCCACCATAGAAAGCATACACGTACATCGATATACTGACGTATTGTTATACAGAGGACAGTGACATATGTCTCCACCATAGCAACCATACACGTACATCGCTATAATGACGTTTTGTTATACAGAGGACAGTGACATATATCTCCACCATAGCAACCATACACGTACATCGCTATAATTACGTATTGTTCTACAGAGAACAGTGACATATATCTCCACCATAGCAACCATACACGTGCATCACTATAATAATGTATTCTTATACAGAGGACAGTGACATATGTCTCCAAAATGGCTACCATACAAGTGCATCTCTATAATGACGTATTGTTATTCAGAGGACAGTGACATATGTCTCCACCATGGCTACCATACACGTGCATCGCTATAATGATGTATTGTTATACAGAGGACAGTGACATATGTCTCCACAATGGCAAGCATACACGTACATAGGTATAATAATGTATTGTTATACAGAGGACAGTGACATATGTCTCCACCATAGCAACCATACACGTACATCGCTATAATGATGTATTGTTATACAGAGGGCAGTGAAATATGTCTCCACCATAGCAACCATACATGTACATCGTTATAATGACGTATTGTTATACCGAGGTCAGTGACATATGTCTCCACCATGGCTACCATACACGTACATCGCTATACTGACGTATTGTTATACAGAGGACAGTGACATATATCTCCACCATAGCTACCATACACGTTAATCGCTATAATGATGTATTGCTATACAGAGGAGAGTGACATATGTCTCAACCATAGCATCGATACACGTACATCGCTATAATGACGTATTGTTATACAGAGGACAGTGACATATGTCTCCACCTTGGCTAGCATAAACGTGCATCGCTATAATGATGTATTGTTATACAGAGGACAGTGACGTATGTCTCCACCATGGCTAGCATACACGTAAATCGCTATACTGATGTATTGTTTTATCGAGGACAGTGACATATGTCTCCACCATGGCTACCATACACGTGCATCTCAATAATGACGTATTGTTATTCAGAGGACAGTGACATATGTCTCCAGTATGTCTACCATACACGTACATCGCTATAATGACGTATTGTTATACAGAGGACAGTGACATATGTCTCCACCATAGAAAGCATACACGTACATCGCTATACTGACGTATTGTTATACAGAGGACAGTGACATATATCTCCACCATAGCAACCATACACGTACATCGCTATAATTACGTATTTTTATACAGAGGACATTGACATATGTCTCCACGATGGCAAGCATACAAGTACATCGGTATAAAAATATATTGTTATACAGAGGACAGTGACATATGTATCCACCATAGCAACCATACACGTACATCGCTATACTGACGTATTGTTATACAGAGGACAGTGACATATGTCTCCACCATAGCAACCATACAAGTACATCGGTATAATGATGTATTGTTATACAGAGGACAGTGACATATGTCTCCACCATGGCTACCATACATGTACATCGCTATAATGACGTATTGTTATACAGAGGACAGTGACATATGTCTCCACCATGGCTACCATACACGTACATCGCTATAATGACGTATTGTTATACAGAGGACAGTGACATATGTCTCCACCATAGCAACCATACATGTACATCGCTATAATGACGTATTGTTATACAGAGAACAGTTACATGTGTCTCCACCATGGCTACCATACATGTACATCGCAATAATGACGTATTGTTATACAGAGGACAGTGACATATGTCTCCACCATGGCTACCATACACGTACATCGCTATAATGACGTATTGTTATACAGAGGACAGTGACATATGTCTCCACCATGGCTACCATACATATACATCGCTATAATGACGTATTGTTATTCAGAGGACAGTGACATATGTCTCCACCATGGCTACCATACATGTACATCGCTATAATGACGTATTGTTATACAGAGGACAGTGACATATGTCTCCACCATGGCTACCATACACGTACATCGCTATAATGACGTATTGTTATACAGAGGACAGTGACATATGTCTCCACCATGGCTACCATACACGTACATCGCTATAATGACGTATTGTTATACAGAGGACAGTGACATATGTCTCCACCATGGCTACCATACATGTACATCGCTATAATGACGTATTGTTATACAGAGAACAGATACATATATCTCCACCATGGCTACCATACACGTACATCGCTATAATGACGTATTGTTATACAGAGGACAGTGACATATGTCTCCACCATGGCTACCATACACGTACATCGCTATAATGATGTATTGTTATAGAGAGGACAGTGACATATGTCTCCACCACGGCTACCATACATGGACATCGCTATAGTGACGTCTTGTTATACAGAGGACAGTGACATATGTCTCCACCATGGCTACCATACATGTACATCGCTATAATGACGTATTGTTATACAGAGGACAGTGACATATGTCTCCACCATAGCAACCATACATGTACATCGCTATAATGACGTATTGTTATACAGAGAACAGTTACATGTGTCTCCACCATGGCTACCATACATGTACATCGCTATAATGACGTATTGTTATACAGAGGACAGTGACATATGTCTCCACCATGGCTACCATACATATACATCGCTATAATGACGTATTGTTATTCAGAGGACAGTGACATATGTCTCCACCATGGCTACCATACACGTACATCGCTATAATGACGTATTGTTATACAGAGGACTGTGACATATGTCTCCACCATGGCTACCATACACGTACATCGCTATAATGATGTATTGTTATACAGAGGACAGTGACATATGTCTCCACCATGGCTACCATACATGTACATCGCTATAGTGACGTCTTGTTATACAGAGGACAGTGACATATGTCTCCACCATGGCTACCATACATGTACATCGCTATAATGACGTATTGTTATACAGAAGACAGTGACATATGTCTCCACCATAGCAACCATACATGTACATCACTATAATGATGTATTGTTATACAGAGGACAGTGACATATGTCTCCACCATAGCAACCATACACGTGCATCGCTATAATTACGTATTGTTATACAGAGGACAGTGACATATGTCTCCACCATGGCTACCATACATGTACATCGCTATAATGACGTATTGTTATACAGAGGACAGTGACATATGTCTCCACCATGGCTACCATACAAGTACATCGCTATAATGACGTATTGTTATACAGAGGACAGTGACATATGTCTCCACCATGGCTACCATACATGTACATCGCTATAATGACGTATTGTTATACAGAGGACAGTGACATATGTCTCCACCATGGCTACCATACATGTACATCGCTATAATGACGTATTGTTATACCGAGGACAGTGACATATGTCTCCACCATGGCTACCATACATGTACATCGTTATAATGACGTATTGTTATACAGAGGACAGTGACATATGTCTCCACCATGGCTACCATACACGTACATCGCTATAATGATGTATTGTTATACAGAGGACAGTGACATATGTCTCCACCATGGCAACCATACATGTACATCGCTATAATGACGTATTGTTATACAGAGGACAGTGACATATGTCTCCACCATGGCTACCATACATGTACATCGCTATAATGACGTATTGTTATACAGAGGACAGTGACATATGTCTCCACCATGGCTACCATACACATACATCGCTATAATGATGTATTGTTATACAGAGGACAGTGACATATGTCTCCACGATAGCATCCATACATGTACATCGCTATAATGACGTATTGTTATACAGAGGACAGTGACATATGTCTCCACCATGGCATCCATACACGTACATCGCTATAATGACGTATTGTTATACAGAGGACAGTGACATATGTCTCCACCATAGCAACCATACATGTACATCGCTATAATGATGTATTGTTATACAGAGGACAGTGACATATGTCTCCACCATAGCAACCATACACGTGCATCGCTATAATTACGTATTGTTATACAGAGGACAGTGACATATGTCTCCACCATGGCTACCATACATGTACATCGCTATAATGACGTATTGTTATACAGAGGACAGTGACATATGTCTCCACCATGGCTACCATACACGTACATCGCTATAATGACGTATTGTTATACAGAGGACAATGACATATGTCTCCACCATGGCTACCATACATGTACATCGCTATAATGACGTATTGTTATACAGAGGACAGTGACATATGTCTCCACCATGGCTACCATACATGTACATCGCTATAATGACGTATTGTTATACAGAGGACAGTGACATATGTCTCCACCATGGCTACCATACATGTACATCGTTATAATGACGTATTGTTATACAGAGGACAGTGACATATGTCTCCACCATGGCTACCATACACGTACATCGCTATAATGATGTATTGTTATACAGAGGACAGTGACATATGTCTCCACCATGGCTACCATACATGTACATCGCTATAATGACGTATTGTTATACAGAGGACAGTGACATATGTCTCCACCATGGCTACCATACATGTACATCGCTATAATGACGTATTGTTATACAGAGGACAGTGACATATGTCTCCACCATGGCTACCATACATGTACATCGTTATAATGACGTATTGTTATACAGAGGACAGTGACATATGTCTCCACCATGGCTACCATACACGTAGATCGCTATAATGATGTATTGTTATACAGAGGACAGTGACATATGTCTCCACGATAGCATCCATACATGTACATCGCTATAATGACGTATTGTTATACAGAGGACAGTGACATATGTCTCCACCATGGCATCCATACACGTACATCGCTATAATGATGTATTGTTATACAGAGGACAGTGACATATGTCTCCACCATGGCTACCATACACGTACATCGCTATAATGACGTATTGTTATACAGAGGACAGTGAAATATGCCTCCACCATAGCAACCATACACGTACATCGCTATAATGACGTATTGTTATACAGAGGACAGTGACATATGTCTCCCCCATACCAACCATACACGTACATCGCTATAATGATGTATTGTTATACAGAGGACAGTGACATATGTCTCCACCATGGCTACCATACATGTACATCGCTATAGTGACGTCTTGTTATACAGAGGACAGTGACATATGTTTCCACCATGGCTACCATACATGTACATCGCTATAATGACGTATTGTTATACAGAAGACAGTGACATATGTCTCCACCATAGCAACCATACATGTACATCGCTATAATGATGTATTGTTATACAGAGGACAGTGACATATGTCTCCACCATAGCAACCATACACGTGCATCGCTATAATTACGTATTGTTATACAGAGGACAGTGACATATGTCTCCACCATGGCTACCATACATGTACATCGCTATAATGACGTATTGTTATACAGAGGACAGTGACATATGTCTCCACCATGGCTACCATACACGTACATCGCTATAATGACGTATTGTTATACAGAGGACAGTGACATATGTCTCCACCATGGCTACCATACATGTACATCGCTATAATGACGTATTGTTATACAGAGGACAGTGACATATGTCTCCACCATGGCTACCATACATGTACATCGCTATAATGACGTATTGTTATACCGAGGACAGTGACATATGTCTCCACCATGGCTACCATACATGTACATCGTTATAATGACGTATTGTTATACAGAGGACAGTGACATATGTCTCCACCATGGCTACCATACACGTACATCGCTATAATGATGTATTGTTATACAGAGGACAGTGACATATGTCTCCACCATGGCTACCATACATGTACATCGCTATAATGACGTATTGTTATACAGAGGACAGTGACATATGTCTCCACCATGGCTACCATACATGTACATCGCTATAATGACGTATTGTTATACAGAGGACAGTGACATATGTCTCCACCATGGCTACCATACACGTACATCGCTATAATGATGTATTGTTATACAGAGGACAGTGACATATGTCTCCACGATAGCATCCATACATGTACATCGCTATAATGACGTATTGTTATACAGAGGACAGTGACATATGTCTCCACCATGGCATCCATACACGTACATCGCTATAATGACGTATTGTTATACAGAGGACAGTGACATATGTCTCCACCATAGCAACCATACATGTACATCGCTATAATGATGTATTGTTATACAGAGGACAGTGACATATGTCTCCACCATAGCAACCATACACGTACATCGCTATAATGACGTATTGTTATACAGAGGACAGTGACATATGTCTCCACCATGGCTACCATACATGTACATCGCTATAATGACGTATTGTTATACAGAGGACAGTGACATATGTCTCCACCATGGCTACCATACACGTACATCGCTATAATGACGTATTGTTATACAGAGGACAATGACATATGTCTCCACCATGGCTACCATACATGTACATCGCTATAATGACGTATTGTTATACAGAGGACAGTGACATATGTCTCCACCATGGCTACCATACATGTACATCGCTATAATGACGTATTGTTATACAGAGGACAGTGACATATGTCTCTACCATGGCTACCATACATGTACATCGCTATAATGACGTATTGTTATACAGAGGACAGTGACATATGTCTCCACCATGGCTACCATACACGTACATCGCTATAATGATGTATTGTTATACAGAGGACAGTGACATATGTCTCCACCATGGCTACCATACATGTACATCGCTATAATGACGTATTGTTATACAGAGGACAGTGACATATGTCTCCACCATGGCTACCATACATGTACATCGCTATAATGACGTATTGTTATACAGAGGACAGTGACATATGTCTCCACCATGGCTACCATACACGTACATCGCTATAATGATGTATTGTTATACAGAGGACAGTGACATATGTCTCCACGATAGCATCCATACATGTACATCGCTATAATGACGTATTGTTATACAGAGGACAGTGACATATGTCTCCACCATGGCATCCATACACGTACATCGCTATAATGACGTATTGTTATACAGAGGACAGTGACATATGTCTCCACCATAGCAACCATACATGTACATCGCTATAATGATGTATTGTTATACAGAGGACAGTGACATATGTCTCCACCATAGCAACCATACACGTGCATCGCTATAATTACGTATTGTTATACAGAGGACAGTGACATATGTCTCCACCATGGCTACCATACATGTACATCGCTATAATGACGTATTGTTATACAGAGGACAGTGACATATGTCTCCACCATGGCTACCATACACGTACATCGCTATAATGACGTATTGTTATACAGAGGACAATGACATATGTCTCCACCATGGCTACCATACATGTACATCGCTATAATGACGTATTGTTATACAGAGGACAGTGACATATGTCTCCACCATGGCTACCATACATGTACATCGCTATAATGACGTATTGTTATACAGAGGACAGTGACATATGTCTCCACCATGGCTACCATACATGTACATCGCTATAATGACGTATTGTTATACAGAGGACAGTGACATATGTCTCCCCCATACCAACCATACATGTACATCGCTATAATGACGTATTGTTACACAGAGGACAGTGACATATGTCTCCACCATGGCAACCATACAAGTACATCGGTATAATGATGTATTGTTATACAGAGGACAGTGACATATGTCTCCACCATGGCAACCATACAAGTACATCGGTATAATGATGTATTGTTATACAGAGGACAGTGACATATGTCTCCACCATGGCAACCATACAAGTACATCGCTATAATGACGTATTGTTATACAGAGGACAGTGACATATGTCTCCACCATGGCTACCACACACGTACATCGCTATAATGACGTATTGTTATACAGAGGACAGTGACATATGTCTCCACCATAGCAACCATACATGTACATCACTATAATGACGTATTGTTATACAGAGGACAGGTCCATATATCTCCACCATAGCACCCATACACGTAAATCGCTATAATGATGTATTGTTATACAGAGGACAGTGAAATATGTCTCCACCATAGCAACCATACATGTACATCGCTATACTGACGTATTGTTATACAGAGGACAGTGACGTATGTCTCCACCATGGCTACCATACACGTGCATCGCTATAATGATGTATTGTTATACAGAGGACAGTGACATATGTCTCCACCATAGAAACCATACACGTACATCGCTATACTGACGTATTGTTATACAGAGGACACTGACATATGTCTCCACCATGGCAAGCATACACGTACATCGGTATAATAATGTATTGTTATACAGAGGACAGTGACATATGTCTCCACTATAGTAACCATACACGTACATCGCTATAATATTTATTGTTATACAGAGGACAGTGAAATATGTCTCCACCATAGCAACCATACATGTACATCGCTATAATGACGTATTGTTATACAGAGGACAGTGACATATGTCTCCACCATAGCAACCATACACGTAAATCGCTATAATGATGTATTGTTAAAGAGAGGACAGTGAAATATGTCTCCACCATAGCAACCATACATGTACATAGCTATAATGACGTATTGTTATACAGAGGACAGTGACATATGTCTCCACCATGGCTACCATACACGTAAATCGCTATACTGACGTATTGTTATACAGAGGACAGGTACATATATCTCCACCATAGCACCCATACACGTAAATCGCTATAATGATGTATTGTTATACAGAGGACAGTGAAATATGTCTCCACCATAGCAACCATACATGTACATCGCTATAATGACGTATTGTTTTACAGAGGACAGTGGCATATATCTCCATCATGGGAAACATACACGTACATCGGTATAATGATGTATTGTTATACAGAGGACAGTGACATATGTCTCCACCATGGCTACCATACATGTACATCGCTATAATGACGTATTGTTATACAGAGGACAGTGACATATGTCTCCACCATGGCTACCATACATGTACATCGCTATAATGACGTATTGTTATACAGAGGACAGTGACATATGTCTCCACCATGGCTACCATACATGTACATCGCTATAATGACGTATTGTTATACAGAGGACAGTGACATATGTCTCCACCATAGTAACCATACACGTACATCGCTATAATATGTATTGTTATACAGAGGAGAGTGAAATATGTCTCCACCATCGCAACCATACATGTACATCGCTATAATGACGTATTGTTATACAGAGGACAGTGACAAATGTCTCCACCATAGCAACCATACATGTACATCACTATAATGACGTATTGTTATACAGAGGACAGGTCCATATATCTCCACCATAGCACCCATACACGTAAATCGCTATAATGATGTATTGTTATACAGAGGACAGTGAAATATGTCTCCACCATAGCAACCATACACGTGCATCGCTATAATTACGTATTGTTATACAGAGGACAGTGACATATGTCTCCACCATGGCTACCATACATGTACATCGCTATAATGACGTATTGTTATACAGAGGACAGTGACATATGTCTCCACCATGGCTACCATACACGTACATCGCTATAATGACGTATTGTTATACAGAGGACAATGACATATGTCTCCACCATGGCTACCATACATGTACATCGCTATAATGACGTATTGTTATACAGAGGACAGTGACATATGTCTCCACCATGGCTACCATACATGTACATCGCTATAATGACGTATTGTTATACAGAGGACAGTGACATATGTCTCCACCATGGCTACCATACATGTACATCGCTATAATGACGTATTGTTATACAGAGGACAGTGACATATGTCTCCCCCATACCAACCATACATGTACATCGCTATAATGACGTATTGTTATACAGAGGACAGTGACATATGTGTCCACCATGGCAACCATACAAGTACATCGGTATAATGATGTATTGTTATACAGAGGACAGTGACATATGTCTCCACCATGGCAACCATACAAGTACATCGGTATAATGATGTATTGTTATACAGAGGACAGTGACATATGTCTCCACCATGGCAACCATACAAGTACATCGCTATAATGACGTATTGTTATACAGAGGACAGTGACATATGTCTCCACCATGGCTACCACACACGTACATCGCTATAATGACGTATTGTTATACAGAGGACAGTGACATATGTCTCCACCATAGCAACCATACATGTACATCACTATAATGACGTATTGTTATACAGAGGACAGGTCCATATATCTCCACCATAGCACCCATACACGTAAATCGCTATAATGATGTATTGTTATACAGAGGACAGTGAAATATGTCTCCACCATGGCAACCATACATGTACATCGCTATACTGACGTATTGTTATACAGAGGACAGTGACGTATGTCTCCACCATGGCTACCATACACGTGCATCGCTATAATGATGTATTGTTATACAGAGGACAGTGACATATGTCTCCACCATAGAAACCATACACGTACATCGCTATACTGACGTATTGTTATACAGAGGACACTGACATATGTCTCCACCATGGCAAGCATACACGTACATCGGTATAATAATGTATTGTTATACAGAGGACAGTGACATATGTCTCCACTATAGTAACCATACACGTACATCGCTATAATATTTATTGTTATACAGAGGACAGTGAAATATGTCTCCACCATAGCAACCATACATGTACATCGCTATAATGACGTATTGTTATACAGAGGACAGTGACATATGTCTCCACCATAGCAACCATACACGTAAATCGCTATAATGATGTATTGTTATACAGAGGACAGTGAAATATGTCTCCACCATAGCAACCATACATGTACATAGCTATAATGACGTATTGTTATACAGAGGACAGTGACATATGTCTCCACCATGGCTACCATACACGTAAATCGCTATACTGACGTATTGTTATACAGAGGACAGGTACATATATCTCCACCATAGCACCCATACACGTAAATCGCTATAATGATGTATTGTTATACAGAGGACAGTGAAATATGTCTCCACCATAGCAACCATACATGTACATCGCTATAATGACGTATTGTTTTACAGAGGACAGTGGCATATATCTCCATCATGGGAAACATACACGTACATCGGTATAATGATGTATTGTTATACAGAGGACAGTGACATATGTCTCCACCATGGCTACCATACATGTACATCGCTATAATGACGTATTGTTATACAGAGGACAGTGACATATGTCTCCACCATGGCTACCATACATGTACATCGCTATAATGACGTATTGTTATACAGAGGACAGTGACATATGTCTCCACCATGGCTACCATACATGTACATCGCTATAATGACGTATTGTTATACAGAGGACAGTGACATATGTCTCCACCATAGTAACCATACACGTACATCGCTATAATATGTATTGTTATACAGAGGAGAGTGAAATATGTCTCCACCATAGCAACCATACATGTACATCGCTATAATTACGTATTGTTATACAGAGGACAGTGACATATGTCTCCACCATAGCAACCATACACGTACATCGCTATACTGACGTATTGTTATACAGAGGACAGTGACATATGTCTCCACCAAGGCAAGCATACACGTACATCGGTATAATGACGTATTGTTATACAGAGGACAGTTACATATATCTCCACCATAGCAACCATACACGTAAATCGCTATAATGATGTATTGTTATACAGAGGACAGTGAAATATGTCTCCACCATAGCAACCATACATGTACATAGCTATAATGACGTATTGTTATACAGAGGACAGTGACATATGTCTCCACCATGGCTACCATACACGTAAATCGCTATACTGACGTATTGTTATACAGAGGACAGGTACATATATCTCCACCATAGCAACCATACACGCAAATCGCTATAATGATGTATTGTTATACAGAAGACAGTGAAATATGTCTCCACCACAGCAACCATACATGTACATAGCTATAATGACGTATTGTTATACAGAGGACAGTGAAATATGTCTCCACCATAGCAACCATACATGTACATCGCTATAATGACGTATTGTTATACAGAGGACAGTGACATATGTCTCCACTATGGCTACCATACACGTACATCGCTATAATGATGTATTGTTATACAGAGGACAGTGACATATGTCTCCACCATGGCTACCATACATGTACATCGCTATAATGACGTATTGTTATACAGAGGACAGTGACATATATCTCCACCATAGCAACCATACATGTACATCGCTATAATGACGTATTGTTATACAGAGGACAGTGACATATGTCTCCACTATGGCTACCATACACGTACATCGCTATAATGATGTATTGTTATACAGAGGACAGTGACATATGTCTCCACCATGGCTACCACACACGTAGATCGCTATAATGACGTATTGTTATACAGAGGACAGTGACATATGTCTCCATCATAGCAACCATACATGTACATCGCTATAATGACGTATTGTTATACAGAGGACAGTTACATATATCTCCACCACGGCTACCATACACGTAAATCGCTATAATGATGTATTGTTATACAGAGGACAGTGACATATGTCTCCACCATAGCAACCATACATGTACATCGCTATACTGACGTATTGTTATACAGAGGACAGTGACATATCTCTCCACCATAGCAACCATACACGTACATCGCTATACTGACGTATTGTTATACAAAGGACAGTTACATATATCTCCACCATGGATACAAAACACGTAAATCGCTATAATGATGTATTGTTATACAGAGGACAGTGACATATGTCTCCACCATAGCAATTATACATGTACATCGCTATACTGACGTATTGTTATACAGAGGACAGTGACATATGTCTCCACCATAGCATCGATACACGTACATCGCTTTAATGAGGTATTGTTATACAGAGGACAGTGACATATGTCTCCACCATGGCTAGCATACACGTGCATCGCTATATTGATGTATTGTTATACAGAGGACAGTGACGTATGTCCCCACCATGGCTAGCATACACGTAAATCGCTATAATGATGTATTGTTTTATCGAGGACAGTGACATATGTCTCCACCATGGCTAGCATACACGTGCATCACTATAATGATGTATTGTTATACAGAGGACAGTGACATATGTCTCCACCATGGCTACCATACATGTACATCGCTATAATGACGTATTGTTATACAGAGGACAGTGACATATGTATCCACCATAGCAACCATACACGTACATCGCTATAATGACGTATTGTTATACAGAGGACAGTGACATATGTCTCCACCATGGCTACCATACATGTACATCGCTAAAATGACGTATTGTTATACAGAGGACAGTGACATATGTCTCCACCATGGCTACCATACATGTACATCGCTATAATGACGTATTGTTATACAGAGGACAGTGACATATATCTCCACCATAGCAACCATACATGTACATCGCTATAATGACGTATTGTTATACAGAGGACAGTGACATATATCTCCACCATAGCAACCATACACGTACATCGCTATAATAACGTATTGTTATACAGAGGACACTGACATATGTCTCCACCATAGCAACCATACACGTACATCGGTATAATGACGTATTGTTATACAGAGGACAGTGACATATGTCTCCACCATGGCTACCATACACGTACATCGCTATTCACACGTATTGTTATACAGAGGACAGTGACATATGTCTCCACCATAGCAACCATACACGTACATCGGTATAATGATGTATTGTTATACAGAGGACAGTGACATATGTCTCCACCATGGCTACCATACATGTACATCGCTATAATGACGTATTGTTATACAGAGGACAGTGACATATGTCTCCACCATGGCTACCATACACGTACATCGCTATAATGACGTATTGTTATACAGAGGACAGTGACATATGTCTCCACCATAGCAACCATACATGTACATCGCAATAATGACGTATTGTTATACAGAGAACAGTTGCATGTGTCTCCACCATGGCTACCATACATGTACATTGCTATAATGACGTATTGTTATACAGAGGACAGTGACATATGTCTCCACCATAGCAACCATACATGTACATCGCAATAATGACGTATTGTTATACAGAGAACAGTTGCATGTGTCTCCACCATGGCTACCATACATGTACATCGCTATAATGACGTATTGTTATTCAGAGGACAGTGACATATGTCTCCACCATGGCTACCATACATGTACATCGCTATAATGACGTATTGTTATACAGAGGACAGTGACATATGTCTCCACCATGGCTACCATACACGTACATCGCTATAATGACGTATTGTTATACAGAGGACAGTGACATATGTCTCCACCATAGCAACCATACATGTACATCGCTATAATGACGTATTGTTATACAGAGAACAGTTACATGTGTGTCCACCATGGCTACCATACATGTACATCGCTAAAATGACGTATTGTTATACAGAGGACAGTGACATATGTCTCCACCATGGCTACCATACACGTACATCGCTATAATGACGTATTGTTATACAGAGGACAGTGACATATGTCTCCACCATGGCTACCATACATGTACATCGCTATAATGACGTATTGTTATTCAGAGGACAGTGACATATGTCTCCACCATGGCTACCATACATGTACATCGCTATAATGACGTATTGTTATACAGAGGACAGAAACATATGTCTCCACCATGGCTACCATACACGTACATCGCTATAATGACGTATTGTTATACAGAGGACAGTGACATATGTCTCCACCATAGCTACCATACATGTACATCGCTATAATGACGTATTGTTATACAGAGAACAGATACATACATCTCCACCATGGCTACCATACACGTACATCGCTATAATGACGTATTGTTATACAGAGGACAGTGACATATGTCTCCACCATGGCTACCATACACGTACATCGCTATAATGATGTATTGTTATACAGAGGACAGTGACATATGTCTCCACCATGGCTACCATACATGTACATCGCTATAGTGACGTCTTGTTATACAGAGGACAGTGACATATGTCTCCACCATGGCTACCATACATGTACATCGCTATAATGACGTATTGTTATACAGAGGACAGTGACATATGTCTCCACCATAGCAACCATACATGTACATCGCTATAATGATGTATTGTTATACAGAGGACAGTGACATATGTCTCCACCATAACAACCATACACGTGCATCGCTATAATTACGTATTGTTATACAGAGGACAGTGACATATGTCTCCACCATGGCTACCATACATGTGCATCTCTATAATGACGTATTGTTATACAGAGGACAGTGACATATGTCTCCACCATAGCAACCATACATGTACATCGCAATAATGACGTATTGTTATACAGAGAACAGTTGCATGTGTCTCCACCATGGCTACCATACATGTACATTGCTATAATGACGTATTGTTATACAGAGGACAGTGACATATGTCTCCACCATAGCAACCATACATGTACATCGCAATAATGACGTATTGTTATACAGAGAACAGTTGCATGTGTCTCCACCATGGCTACCATACATGTACATCGCTATAATGACGTATTGTTATTCAGAGGACAGTGACATATGTCTCCACCATGGCTACCATACATGTACATCGCTATAATGACGTATTGTTATACAGAGGACAGTGACATATGTCTCCACCATGGCTACCATACACGTACATCGCTATAATGACGTATTGTTATACAGAGGACAGTGACATATGTCTCCACCATAGAAACCATACATGTACATCGCTATAATGACGTATTGTTATACAGAGAACAGTTACATGTGTGTCCACCATGGCTACCATACATGTACATCGCTAAAATGACGTATTGTTATACAGAGGACAGTGACATATGTCTCCACCATGGCTACCATACACGTACATCGCTATAATGACGTATTGTTATACAGAGGACAGTGACATATGTCTCCACCATGGCTACCATACATGTACATCGCTATAATGACGTATTGTTATTCAGAGGACAGTGACATATGTCTCCACCATGGCTACCATACATGTACATCGCTATAATGACGTATTGTTATACAGAGGACAGAAACATATGTCTCCACCATGGCTACCATACACGTACATCGCTATAATGACGTATTGTTATACAGAGGACAGTGCCATATGTCTCCACCATAGCTACCATACATGTACATCGCTATAATGACGTATTGTTATACAGAGAACAGATACATACATCTCCACCATGGCTACCATACACGTACATCGCTATAATGACGTATTGTTATACAGAGGACAGTGACATATGTCTCCACCATGGCTACCATACACGTACATCGCTATAATGATGTATTGTTATACAGAGGACAGTGACATATGTCTCCACCATGGCTACCATACATGTACATCGCTATAGTGACGTCTTGTTATACAGAGGACAGTGACATATGTCTCCACCATGGCTACCATACATGTACATCGCTATAATGACGTATTGTTATACAGAGGACAGTGACATATGTCTCCACCATAGCAACCATACATGTACATCGCTATAATGATGTATTGTTATACAGAGGACAGTGACATATGTCTCCACCATAGCAACCATACACGTGCATCGCTATAATTACGTATTGTTATACAGAGGACAGTGACATATGTCTCCACCATGGCTACCATACATGTACATCGCTATAATGACGTATTGTTATACAGAGGACTGTGACATATGTCTCCACCATGGCTACCATACACGTACATCGCTATAATGACGTATTGTTATACAGAGGACAGTGACATATGTCTCCACCATGGCTACCATACATGTACATCGCTATAATGACGTATTGTTATACAGAGGACAGTGACATATGTCTCCACCATGGCTACCATACATGTACATCGCTATAATGACGTATTGTTATACAGAGGACAGTGACATATGTCTCCACCATGGCTACCATACATGTACATCGCTATAATGACGTATTGTTATACAGAGGACTGTGACATATGTCTCCACCATGGCTACCATACACGTACATCGCTATAATGACGTATTGTTATACAGAGGACAGTGACATATGTCTCCACCATGGCTACCATACATGTACATCGCTATAATGACGTATTGTTATACAGAGGACAGTGACATATGTCTCCACCATGGCTACCATACATGTACATCGCTATAATGACGTATTGTTATACAGAGGACAGTGACATATGTCTCCACCATGGCTACCATACATGTACATCGTTATAATGACGTATTGTTATACAGAGGACAGTGACATATGTCTCCACCATGGCTACCATACACGTACATCGCTATAATGATGTATTGTTATACAGAGGACAGTGACATATGTCTCCACCATGGCTACCATACACGTACATCGCTATAATGACGTATTGTTATACAGAGGACAGTGACATATGTCTCCACCATGGCTACCATACACGTACATCGCTATAATGACGTATTGTTATACAGAGGACAGTGAAATATGCCTCCACCATAGCAACCATACACGTACATCGCTATAATGACGTATTGTTATACAGAGGACAGTGACATATGTCTCCACCATGGCTACCATACACGTGCATCGCTACAATGATGTATTGTTATACAGAGGACAGTGGCATATGTCTCCACCATAGAAACCATACATGTACATCGCTATACTGACGTATTGTTATACAGAGGACAGTGACATATGTCTCCACCATGTCTACCATACACGTGCATCGCTATAATGATGTATTGTTATACAGAGGAGAGTACTAGTGACATATGTCTCCACCATAGAAAGCATACACGTACATCGCTATACTGACGTATTGTTATACAGAGGACAGTGACATATGTCTCCACCATAGCAACCATACACGTACATCGCTATAATTACGTTTTGTTATACAGAGGACAGTGACATATATCTCCACCATAGCAACCATACACGTACATCGCTATAATGACTTATTGTTATACAGAGGACAGTGACATATATCTCCACCATAGAAACCATACACGTACATCGCTATAATGATGTATTGTTATACAGAGGACAGTGACGTATGTCTCCACCATAGCTAGCATACACGTGCATCGCTATAATGATGTATTGTTATACAGAGGACAGTGACATATGTCTCCACCATGGCTACCATACACGTGCATCGCTACAATGATGTATTGTTATACAGAGGCCAGTGACATATGTCTCCACCATAGAAACCATACACGTACATCGCTATACTGACGTATTGTTATACAGAGGACAGTGACATATGTCTCCACCATGTCTACCATACACGTGCATCGCTATATTGATGTATTGTTATACAGAGGACAGTGACATATGTCTCCACCATAGAAAGCATACACGTACATCGATATACTGACGTATTGTTATACAGAGGACAGTGACATATGTCTCCACCATAGCAACCATACACGTACATCGCTATAATGACGTTTTGTTATACAGAGGACAGTGACATATATCTCCACCATAGCAACCATACACGTACATCGCTATAATTACGTATTGTTATACAGAGAACAGTGACATATATCTCCACCATAGCAACCATACACGTGCATCACTATAATAATGTATTCTTATACAGAGGACAATGACATATGTCTCCAAAATGGCTACCATACAAGTGCATCTCTATAATGACGTATTGTTATTCAGAGGACAGTGACATATGTCTCCACCATGGCTACCATACACGTGCATCGCTATAATGATGTATTGTTATACAGAGGACAGTGACATATGTCTCCACAATGGCAAGCATACACGTACATCGGTATAATAATGTATTGTTATACAGAGGACAGTGACATATGTCTCCACCATAGCAACCATACACGTACATCGCTATAATGATGTATTGTTATACAGAGGGCAGTGAAATATGTCTCCACCATAGCAACCATACATGTACATCGTTATAATGACGTATTGTTATACCGAGGTCAGTGACATATGTCTCCACCATGGCTACCATACACGTACATCGCTATACTGACGTATTGTTATACAGAGGACAGTGACATATATCTCCACCATGGCTACCATACACGTTAATCGCTATAATGATGTATTGTTATACAGAGGAGAGTGACATATGTCTCAACCATAGCATCGATACACGTACATCGCTATAATGACGTATTGTTATACAGAGGACAGTGACATATATCTCCACCTTGGCTAGCATAAACGTGCATCGCTATAATGATGTATTGTTATACAGAGGACAGTGACGTATGTCTCCACCATGGCTAGCATACACGTAAATCGCTCTACTGATGTATTGTTTTATCGAGGACAGTGACATATGTCTCCACCATGGCTACCATACACGTGCATCTCAATAATGACGTATTGTTATTCAGAGGACAGTGACATATGTCTCCAGTATGTCTACCATACACGTACATCGCTATAATGACGTATTGTTATACAGAGGACAGTGACATATGTCTCCACCATAGAAAGCATACACGTACATCGCTATACTGACGTATTGTTATACAGAGGACAGTGACATATATCTCCACCATAGCAACCATACACGTACATCGCTATAATTACGTATTGTTATACAGAGGACATTGACATATGTCTCCACGATGGCAAGCATACACGTACATCGGTATAATAATATATTGTTATACAGAGGACAGTGACATATGTCTCCACCATGGCTACCATACACGTACATCGCTATAATGACGTATTGTTATACAGAGGACAGTGACATATGTCTCCACCATGGCTACCATACACGTACATCGCTATAATGGCGTATTGTTATACAGAGGACAGTGACATATGTCTCCACCATGGCTACCATACATGTACATCGCTATAATGACGTATTGTTATACAGAGAACAGATACATATGTCTCCACCATGGCTACCATACACGTACATCGCTATAATGACGTATTGTTATACAGAGGACAGTGACATATGTCTCCACCATGGCTACCATACACGTACATCGCTATAATGATGTATTGTTATAGAGAGGACAGTGACATATGTCTCCACCACGGCTACCATACATGTACATCGCTATAGTGACGTCTTGTTATACAGAGGACAGTGACATATGTCTCCACCATGGCTACCATACATGTACATCGCTATAATGACGTATTGTTATACAGAGGACAGTGACATATGTCTCCACCATAGCAACCATACATGTACATCGCTTTAAATTACACTTGTGACGTCATCCTATTGTTCTTTCACTCCATTATTTTTCAGTAATGGAGAGTTACACATCACATCATATTTTTTAGGTAGAAATTTAATTTCTTTAACTTTCTAAAGCAATTTTGATAAAAGAGCAATACTTTGAGTGTAATTTAAGTAGGGTAATATCCTCGTAACTCTCCATTCCTTAAAAATAATGGGCCTCGGCCCCTCCGGGGCCTCGGCTCCATTATTTTTAAGGAATGGAGAGTTACTCGGACATTACCCTCTACATAATGACGTATTGTTATACAGAGAACAGTTACATGTGTCTCCACCATGGCTACCATACATGTACATCGCTATAATGACGTATTGTTATACACAGGACAGTGACATATGTCTCCACCATGGCTACCATACATGTACATCGCTATAATGACGTATTGTTATTCAGAGGACAGTGACATATGTCTCCACCATGGCTACCATACATGTACATCGCTATAATGACGTATTGTTATACAGAGGACAGTGACATATGTCTCCACCATGGCTACCATACACGTACATCGCTATAATGACGTATTGTTATACAGAGGACAGTGACATATGTCTCCACCATGGCTACCATACATGTACATCGCTATAATGACGTATTGTTATACAGAGAACAGATACATATGTCTCCACCATGGCTACCATACACGTACATCGCTATAATGACGTATTGTTATACAGAGGACAGTGACATATGTCTCCACCATGGCTACCATACACGTACATCGCTATAATGATGTATTGTTATACAGAGGACAGTGACATATGTCTCCACCATGGCTACCATACATGTACATCGCTATAGTGACGTCTTGTTATACAGAGGACAGTGACATATGTCTCCACCATGGCTACCATACATGTACATCGCTATAATGACGTATTGTTATACAGAAGACAGTGACATATGTCTCCAATACAGCAACCATACATGTACATCGCTATAATGATGTATTGTTATACAGAGGACAGTGACATATGTCTCCACCATAGCAACCATACACGTGCATCGCTATAATTACGTATTGTTATACAGAGGACAGTGACATATGTCTCCACCATGGCTACCATACATGTACATCGCTATAATGACGTATTGTTATACAGAGGACAGTGACATATGTCTCCACCATGGCTACCATACACGTACATCGCTATAATGACGTATTGTTATACAGAGGACAGTGACATATATCTCCACCATAGCAACCATACACGTACATCGCTATAATTACGTATTGTTATACAGAGAACAGTGACATTTATCTCCACCATAGCAACCATACACGTGCATCACTATAATAATGTATTCTTATACAGAGGACAGTGACATATGTCTCCAAAATGGCTACCATACAAGTGCATCTCTATAATGACGTATTGTTATTCAGAGGACAGTGACATATGTCTCCACCATGGCTACCATACACGTGCATCGCTATAATGATGTATTGTTATACAGAGGACAGTGACATATGTCTCCACAATGGCAAGCATACACGTACATCGGTATAATAATGTATTGTTATACAGAGGACAGTGACATATGTCTCCACCATAGCAACCATACACGTACATCGCTATAATGATGTATTGTTATACAGAGGGCAGTGAAATATGTCTCCACCATAGCAACCATACATGTACATCGTTATAATGACGTATTGTTATACCGAGGTCAGTGACATATGTCTCCACCATGGCTACCATACACGTACATCGCTATACTGACGTATTGTTATACAGAGGACAGTGACATATATCTCCACCATGGCTACCATACACGTTAATCGCTATAATGATGTATTGTTATACAGAGGAGAGTGACATATGTCTCAACCATAGCATCGATACACGTACATCGCTATAATGACGTATTGTTATACAGAGGACAGTGACATATATCTCCACCTTGGCTAGCATAAACGTGCATCGCTATAATGATGTATTGTTATACAGAGGACAGTGACGTATGTCTCCACCATGGCTAGCATACACGTAAATCGCTATACTGATGTATTGTTTTATCGAGGACAGTGACATATGTCTCCACCATGGCTACCATACACGTGCATCTCAATAATGACGTATTGTTATTCAGAGGACAGTGACATATGTCTCCAGTATGTCTACCATACACGTACATCGCTATAATGACGTATTGTTATACAGAGGACAGTGACATATGTCTCCACCATAGAAAGCATACACGTACATCGCTATACTGACGTATTGTTATACAGAGGACAGTGACATATATCTCCACCATAGCAACCATACACGTACATCGCTATAATTACGTATTGTTATACAGAGGACATTGACATATGTCTCCACGATGGCAAGCATACACGTACATCGGTATAATAATATATTGTTATACAGAGGACAGTGACATATGTCTCCACCATGGCTACCATACACGTACATCGCTATAATGACGTATTGTTATACAGAGGACAGTGACATATGTCTCCACCATGGCTACCATACACGTACATCGCTATAATGGCGTATTGTTATACAGAGGACAGTGACATATGTCTCCACCATGGCTACCATACATGTACATCGCTATAATGACGTATTGTTATACAGAGAACAGATACATATGTCTCCACCATGGCTACCATACACGTACATCGCTATAATGACGTATTGTTATACAGAGGACAGTGACATATGTCTCCACCATGGCTACCATACACGTACATCGCTATAATGATGTATTGTTATAGAGAGGACAGTGACATATGTCTCCACCACGGCTACCATACATGTACATCGCTATAGTGACGTCTTGTTATACAGAGGACAGTGACATATGTCTCCACCATGGCTACCATACATGTACATCGCTATAATGACGTATTGTTATACAGAGGACAGTGACATATGTCTCCACCATAGCAACCATACATGTACATCGCTTTAAATTACACTTGTGACGTCATCCTATTGTTCTTTCACTCCATTATTTTTCAGTAATGGAGAGTTACACATCACATCATATTTTTTAGGTAGAAATTTAATTTCTTTAACTTTCTAAAGCAATTTTGATAAAAGAGCAATACTTTGAGTGTAATTTAAGTAGGGTAATATCCTCGTAACTCTCCATTCCTTAAAAATAATGGGCCTCGGCCCCTCCGGGGCCTCGGCTCCATTATTTTTAAGGAATGGAGAGTTACTCGGACATTACCCTCTACATAATGACGTATTGTTATACAGAGAACAGTTACATGTGTCTCCACCATGGCTACCATACATGTACATCGCTATAATGACGTATTGTTATACACAGGACAGTGACATATGTCTCCACCATGGCAACCATACATATACATCGCTATAATGACGTATTGTTATTCAGAGGACAGTGACATATGTCTCCACCATGGCTACCATACATGTACATCGCTATAATGACGTATTGTTATACAGAGGACAGTGACATATGTCTCCACCATGGCTACCATACACGTACATCGCTATAATGACGTATTGTTATACAGAGGACAGTGACATATGTCTCCACCATGGCTACCATACATGTACATCGCTATAATGACGTATTGTTATACAGAGAACAGATACATATGTCTCCACCATGGCTACCATACACGTACATCGCTATAATGACGTATTGTTATACAGAGGACAGTGACATATGTCTCCACCATGGCTACCATACACGTACATCGCTATAATGATGTATTGTTATACAGAGGACAGTGACATATGTCTCCACCATGGCTACCATACATGTACATCGCTATAGTGACGTCTTGTTATACAGAGGACAGTGACATATGTCTCCACCATGGCTACCATACATGTACATCGCTATAATGACGTATTGTTATACAGAAGACAGTGACATATGTCTCCAATATAGCAACCATACATGTACATCGCTATAATGATGTATTGTTATACAGAGGACAGTGACATATGTCTCCACCATAGCAACCATACACGTGCATCGCTATAATTACGTATTGTTATACAGAGGACAGTGACATATGTCTCCACCATGGCTACCATACATGTACATCGCTATAATGACGTATTGTTATACAGAGGACAGTGACATATGTCTCCACCATGGCTACCATACACGTACATCGCTATAATGACGTATTGTTATACAGAGGACAGTGACATATGTCTCCACCATGGCTACCATACATGTACATCGCTATAATGACGTATTGTTATACAGAGGACAGTGACATATGTCTCCACCATGGCTACCATACATGTACATCGTTATAATGACGTATTGTTATACAGAGGACAGTGACATATGTCTCCACCATGGCTACCATACACGTACATCGCTATAATGATGTATTGTTATACAGAGGACAGTGACATATGTCTCCACCATGGCTACCATACATGTACATCGCTATAATGACGTATTGTTATACAGAGGACAGTGACATATGTCTCCACCATGGCTACCATACATGTACTTAAGAAATAAAGTTCCCTGTACCCCAATGTGTTTTGTAATAAAGTATAGTTTTGCCCTGAACTATTATAGTTAAAGTACGAGGACGGTAGTCCGAGTCCTTTGACGTTATAATAGTTCAGGGCAAAACTATACTTTATTACAAAACACATTGGGGTACAGGGAACTTTATTTCTTTTCTAAGATAACCCGTGACACAACATTCTGCTTTGAGTAATTTTGCAAGAAAAATAGAGTTTACTTCCTAAATATTAATAATCCATGATCAGGGCCAACTGACGAGCCGTGCGACAACAGCGACTATGACGTCATTTTTCTGTTGTGACGTCATAGTGGTTCCTGGGGTTGCCTAATGCGGATTTTGTCGTTTTGGTTCAAGTACAAAATTTAATGTAGCTTAAAATGTCAGACTTATTCAGATACAAAAGAACACATACCTTCAATAATTTTTATAACAACGCTACCGTTGTTTTAAGACATTATCATTTGCAGAAAAACACGGTCTTTTCAACTGCCCTCTTTCGTTTGGTTACCATGGGCATAGGTGACTACGAGGGGAGCGGTAACGTCATTCAATTGTTACGTCATCACAAAAACTATACCTTTATCGTCTGATAAAGTACTTTTATTTCGATTGTTCTAGCCGCTAGGCATCTTAGAAATCGCTATAATGACGTATTGTTATACAGAGGACAGTGACATATGTCTCCACCATGGCTACCATACACGTACATCGCTATAATGATGTATTGTTATACAGAGGACAGTGACATATGTCTCCACGATAGCATCCATACATGTACATCGCGTTAATGACGTATTGTTATACAGAGGACAGTGACATATGTCTCCACCATGGCATCCATACACGTACATCGCTATAATGACGTATTGTTATACAGAGGACAGTGACATATGTCTCCACCATAGCAACCATACATGTACATCGCTATAATGATGTATTGTTATACAGAGGACAGTGACATATGTCTCCACCATAGCAACCATACACGTGCATCGCTATAATTACGTATTGTTATACAGAGGACAGTGACATATGTCTCCACCATGGCTACCATACATGTACATCGCTATAATGACGTATTGTTATACAGAGGACAGTGACATATGTCTCCACCATGGCTACCATACACGTACATCGCTATAATGACGTATTGTTATACAGAGGACAGTGACATATGTCTCCACCATGGCTACCATACATGTACATCGCTATAATGACGTATTGTTATACAGAGGACAGTTACATATATCTCCACCATAGCAACCATACACGTAAATCGCTATAATGATGTATTGTTATACAGAGGACAGTGAAATATGTCTCCACCATAGCAACCATACATGTACATAGCTATAATGACGTATTGTTATACAGAGGACAGTGACATATGTCTCCACCATGGCTACCATACACGTAAATCGCTATACTGACGTATTGTTATACAGAGGACAGGTACATATATCTCCACCATAGCAACCATACACGCAAATCGCTATAATGATGTATTGTTATACAGAAGACAGTGAAATATGTCTCCACCACAGCAACCATACATGTACATAGCTATAATGACGTATTGTTATACAGAGGACAGTGAAATATGTCTCCACCATAGCAACCATACATGTACATCGCTATAATGACGTATTGTTATACAGAGGACAGTGACATATATCTCCATCATGGGAAGCATACACGTACATCGCTATAATGATGTATTGTTATACAGCGGACAGTGACATATATCTCCACCATAGCAACCATACAAGTACATCGCTATAATGACGTATTGTTATACAGAGGACAGTGACATATGTCTCCACCATGGCTACCATACATGTACATCGCTATAATGACGTATTGTTATACAGAGGACAGTGACATATGTCTCCACCATGGCTACCATACATGTACATCGCTATAATGACGTATTGTTATACAGAGGACAGTGACATATGTATCCACCATAGCAACCATACACGTACATCGCTATAATGACCTTATTGTTATACAGAGGACAGTGACATATGTCTCCACCATGGCTACCATACATGTACATCGCTAAAATGACGTATTGTTATACAGAGGACAGTGACATATGATTCCACCATGGCTACCATACATGTACATCGCTATAATGACGTATTGTTATACAGAGGACAGTGACATATATCTCCACCATAGCAACCATACATGTACATCGCTATAATGACGTATTGTTATACAGAGGACAGTGACATATGTCTCCACTATGGCTACCATACACGTACATCGCTATAATGATGTATTGTTATACAGAGGACAGTGACATATGTCTCCACCATGGCTACCATACATGTACATCGCTATAATGACGTATTGTGATACAGAGGACAGTGACATATGTCTCCACCATGGCTACCACACACGTAGATCGCTATAATGACGTATTGTTATACAGAGGACAGTGACATATGTCTCCATCATAGCAACCATACATGTACATCGCTATAATGACGTATTGTTATACAGAGGACAGTTACATATATCTCCACCACGGCTACCATACACGTAAATCGCTATAATGATGTATTGTTATACAGAGGACAGTGACAAATGTCTCCACCATAGCAACCATACATGTACATCGCTATACTGACGTATTGTTATACAGAGGACAGTGACATATCACTCCACCATAGCAACCATACACGTACATCGCTATACTGACGTATTGTTATACAAAGGACAGTTACATATATCTCCACCATGGATACAAAACACGTAAATCGCTATAATGATGTATTGTTATACAGAGGACAGTGACATATGTCTCCACCATAGCAATTATACATGTACATCGCTATACTGACGTATTGTTATACAGAGGACAGTGACATATGTCTCCACCATAGCATCGATACACGTACATCGCTTTAATGAGGTATTGTTATACAGAGGACAGTGACATATGTCTCCACCATGGCTAGCATACACGTGCATCGCTATATTGATGTATTGTTATACAGAGGACAGTGACGTATGTCCCCACCATGGTTAGCATACACGTAAATCGCTATAATGATGTATTGTTTTATCGAGGACAGTGACATATGTCTCCACCATGGCTAGCATACACGTGCATCACTATAATGATGTATTGTTATACAGAGGACAGTGACATATGTCTCCACCATGGCTACCATACATGTACATCGCTATAATGACGTATTGTTATACAGAGGACAGTGACATATGTATCCACCATAGCAACCATACACGTACATCGCTAAAATGACGTATTGTTATACAGAGGACAGTGACATATGTCTCCACCATGGCTACCATACATGTACATCGCTATAATGATGTATTGTTATACAGAGGCCAGTGACATATGTCTCCACCATGGCTACCATACATGTACATCGCTATAATGACGTATTGTTAAACAGAGGACAGTGACATATGTCTCCACCATGGCTACCACACACGTACATCGCTATAATGACGTATTGTTATACAGAGGACAGTGACATATGTCTCCATCATAGCAACCATACATGTACATCGCTATAATGACGTATTGTTATACAGAGGACAGTTACATATATCTCCACCACGGCTACCATACACGTAAATCGCTATAATGATGTATTGTTATACAGAGGACAGTGACATATGTCTCCACCATAGCAACCATACACGTACATCGCTATACTGACGTATTGTTATACAAAGGACAGTTACATATATCTCCACCATGGATACAAAACATGTAAATCGCTATAATGATGTATTGTTATACAGAGGACAGTGACATATGTCTCCACCATAGCAACCATACACGTACATCGCTATACTGACGTATTGTTATACAGAGGACAGTGACATATCTCTCCACCATAGCAACCATACACGTACATCGCTATACTGACGTATTGTTATACAAAGGACAGTTACATATATCTCCACCATGGATACAAAACATGTAAATCGCTATAATGATGTATTGTTATACAGAGGACAGTGACATATGTCTCCACCATAGCAATTATACATGTACATCGCTATACTGACGTATTGTTATACAGAGGACAGTGACATATGTCTCCACCATAGCATCGATACACGTACATCGCTTTAATGAGGTATTGTTATACAGAGGACAGTGACATATGTCTCCACCATGGCTAGCATACACGTGCATCGCTATATTGATGTATTGTTATACAGAGGACAGTGACGTATGTCCCCACCATGGCTAGCATACACGTAAATCGCTATAATGATGTATTGTTTTATCGAGGACAGTGACATATGTCTCCACCATGGCTAGCATACACGTGCATCACTATAATGATGTATTGTTATACAGAGGACAGTGACATATGTCTCCACCATGGCTACCATACATGTACATCGCTATAATGACGTATTGTTATACAGAGGACAGTGACATATGTATCCACCATAGCAACCATACACGTACATCGCTATAATGACGTATTGTTATACAGAGGACAGTGACATATGTCTCCACCATGGCTACCATAAATGTACATCGCTAAAATGACGTATTGTTATACAGAGGACAGTGACATATGTCTCCACCATGGCTACCATACATGTACATCGCTATAATGACGTATTGTTATACAGAGGACAGTGACATATATCTCCACCATAGCAACCATACATGTACATCGCTATAATGACGTATTGTTATACAGAGGACAGTGACATATGTCTCCACTATGGCTACCATACACGTACATCGCTATAATGATGTATTGTTATACAGAGGACAGTGACATATGTCTCCACCATGGCTACCATACATGTACATCGCTATAATGACGTATTGTTATACAGAGGACAGTGACATATGTCTCCACCATGGCTACCACACACGTACATCGCTATAATGACGTATTGTTATACAGAGGACAGTGACATATGTCTCCATCATAGCAACCATACATGTACATCGCTATAATGACGTATTGTTATACAGAGGACAGTTACATATATCTCCACCACGGCTACCATACACGTAAATCGCTATAGTGATGTATTGTTATACAGAGGACAGTGACATATGTCTCCACCATAGCAACCATACATGTACATCGCTATACTGACGTATTGTTATACAGAGGACAGTGACATATCTCTCCACCATAGCAACCATACACGTACATCGCTATACTGACGCATTGTTATACAAAGGACAGTTACATATATCTCCACCATGGATACAAAACATGTAAATCGCTATAATGATGTATTGTTATACAGAGGACAGTGACATATGTCTCCACCATAGCAACCATACATGTACATCGCTATACTGACGTATTGTTATACAGAGGACAGTGACATATGTCTCCACCATAGCATCGATACACGTACATCGCTTTAATGACGTATTGTTATACAGAGGACAGTGACATATGTCTCCACCATGGCTAGCATACACGTGCATCGCTATAATGATGTATTGTTATACAGAGGACAGTGACGTATGTCCCCACCATGGCTAGCATACACGTAAATCGCTATAATGATGTATTGTTTTATCGAGGACAGTGACATATGTCTCCACCATGGCTTTCATACACGTGCATCACTATAATGACGTATTGTTATACAGAGGACAGTGACATATGTCTCCACCATGGCTACCATACATGTACATCACTATAATGACCTATTGTTATACAGAGGACAGTGACATATGTATCCACCATAGCAACCATACATGTACATCGCTATAATGACGTATTGTTATACAGAGGACAGTGACATATGTCTCCACAATGGCTACCATACATGTACATCGCTAAAATGACGTATTGTTATACAGAGGACAGTGACATATGTCTCCACCATGGCTACCATACATGTACATCGCTATAATGACGTATTGTTATACAGAGGACAGTGACATATGTCTCCACCATGGCTACCACACACGTACATCGCTATAATGACGTATTGTTATACAGAGGACAGTGACATATGTCTCCACCATAGCAACCATACATGTACATCACTATAATGACGTATTGTTATACAGAGGACAGTTACATATATCTCCACCACGGCTACCATACACGTAAATCGCTATAGTGATGTATTGTTATACAGAGGACAGTGACATATGTCTCCACCATAGCAACCATACATGTACATCGCTATACTGACGTATTGTTATACAGAGGACAGTGACATATGTATCCACCATAGCAACCATACACGTACATCGCTATACTGACGCATTGTTATACAAAGGACAGTTACATATATCTCCACCATGGATACAAAACATGTAAATCGCTATAATGATGTATTGTTATACAGAGGACAGTGACATATGTCTCCACCATAGCAACCATACATGTACATCGCTATACTGACGTATTGTTATACAGAGGACAGTGTCATATGTCTCCACCATAGCATCGATACACGTACATCGCTTTAATGACGTATTGTTATACAGAGGACAGTGACATATGTCTCCACCATGGCTAGCATACACGTGCATCGCTATAATGATGTATTGTTATACAGAGGACAGTGACGTATGTCCCCACCATGGCTAGCATACACGTAAATCGCTATAATGATGTATTGTTTTATCGAGGACAGTGACATATGTCTCCACCATGGCTTTCATACACGTGCATCACTATAATGACGTATTGTTATACAGAGGACAGTGACATATGTCTCCACCATGGCTACCATACATGTACATCGCTATAATGACCTATTGTTATACAGAGGACAGTGACATATGTATCCACCATAGCAACCATACATGTACATCGCTATAATGACGTATTGTTATACAGAGGACAGTGACATATGTCTCCACAATGGCTACCATACATGTACATCGCTAAAATGACGTATTGTTATACAGAGGACAGTGACATATGTCTCCACCATGGCTACCATACATGTACATCGCTATAATGACGTATTGTTATACAGAGGACAGTGACATATGTCTCCACCATGGCTACCACACACGTACATCGCTATAATGACGTATTGTTATACAGAGGACAGTGACATATGTCTCCACCATAGCAACCATACATGTACATCACTATAATGACGTATTGTTATACAGAGGACAGTTACATATATCTCCAACACGGCTACCATACACGTAAATCGCTATAATGATGTATTGTTATACAGAGGACAGTAACATATGTCTCCACCATAGCAACCATACATGTACATCGCTATACTGACGTATTGTTATACAGAGGACAGTGACGTATGTCTCCACCATGGCTACCATACACGTGCATCGCTATAATGATGTATTGTTATACAGAGGACAGTGACATATGTCTCCACCATAGAAACCATACACGTACATCGCTATACTGACGTATTGTTATACAGAGGACACTGACATATGTCTCCACCATGGCAAGCATACACGTACATCGGTATAATAATGTGTTGTTATACAGAGGACAGTGACATATGTCTCCACTATAGTAACCATACACGTACCTCGCTATAATATTTATTGTTATACAGAGGACAGTGAAATATGTCTCCACCATAGCAACCATACATGTACATCGCTATAATGACGTATTGTTATACAGAGGACAGTGACATATGTCTCCACCATAGCAACCATACACGTAAATCGCTATAATGATGTATTGTTATACAGAGGACAGTGAAATATGTCTCCACCATAGCAACCATACATGTACATAGCTATAATGACGTATTGTTATACAGAGGACAGTGACATATGTCTCCACCATGGCTACCATACACGTAAATCGCTATACTGACGTATTGTTATACAGAGGACAGGTACATATATCTCCACCATAGCACCCATACACGTAAATCGCTATAATGATGTATTGTTATACAGAGGACAGTGAAATATGTCTCCACCATAGCAACCATACATGTACATCGCTATAATGACGTATTGTTTTACAGAGGACAGTGACATATATCTCCATCATGGGAAACATACACGTAAATCGGTATAATGATGTATTGTTATACAGAGGACAGTGACATATGTCTCCACCATAGCAACCATACAAGTACATCGCTATAATGACGTATTGTTATACAGAGGACAGTGACATATGTCTCCACCATGGCTACCATACATGTACATCGCTATAATGACGTATTGTTATACAGAGGACAGTGACATATGTCTCCACCATGGCTACCATACATGTACATCGCTATAATGACGTATTGTTATACAGAGGACAGTGACATATGTCTCCACCATAGTAACCATACACGTACATCGCTATAATATGTATTGTTATACAGAGGAGAGTGAAATATGTCTCCACCATAGCAACCATACATGTACATCGCTATAATGACGTATTGTTATACAGAGGACAGTGACATATGTCTCCACCATAGCAACCATACACGGACATCGCTATACTGACGTATTGTTATACAGAGGACAGTGACATATGTCTCCACCAAGGCAAGCATACACGTACATCGGTATAATGACGTATTGTTATACAGAGGACAGTTACATATATCTCCACCATAGCAACCATACACGTAAATCGCTATAATGATGTATTGTTATACAGAGGACAGTGAAATATGTCTCCACCATAGCAACCATACATGTACATAGCTATAATGACGTATTGTTATACAGAGGACAGTGACATATGTCTCCACCATGGCTACCATACACGTAAATCACTATACTGACGTATTGTTATACAGAGGACAGGTACATATATCTCCACCATAGCAACCATACACGCAAATCGCTATAATGATGTATTGTTATACAGAAGACAGTGAAATATGTCTCCACCATAGCAACCATACATGTACATAGCTATAATGACGTATTGTTATACAGAGGACAGTGAAATATGTCTCCACCATAGCAACCATACATGTACATCGCTATAATGACGTATTGTTATACAGAGGACAGTGACATATATCTCCATCATGGGAAGCATACACGTACATCGCTATAATGATGTATTGTTATACAGCGGACAGTGACATATATCTCCACCATAGCAACCATACAAGTATATCGCTATAATGACGTATTGTTATACAGAGGACAGTGACATATGTCTCCACCATGGCTACCATACATGTACATCGCTATAATGACGTATTGTTATACAGAGGACAGTGACATATGTCTCCACCATGGCTACCATACATGTACATCGCTATAATGACGTATTGTTATACAGAGGACAGTGACATATGTATCCACCATAGCAACCATACACGTACATCGCTATAATGACGTATTGTTATACAGAGGACAGTGACATATGTCTCCACCATGGCTACCATACATGTACATCGCTAAAATGACGTATTGTTATACAGAGGACAGTGACATATGTCTCCACCATGGCTACCATACATGTACATCGCTATAATGACGTATTGTTATACAGAGGACAGTGACATATATCTCCACCATAGCAACCATACATGTACATCGTTATAATGACGTATTGTTATACAGAGGACAGTGACATATGTGTCCACTATGGCTACCATACACGTACATCGCTATAATGATGTATTGTTATACAGAGGACAGTGACATATGTCTCCACCATGGCTACCATACATGTACATCGCTATAATGATGTATTGTTATACAGAGGACAGTGACATATGTCTCCACCATGGCTACCACACACGTAGATCGCTATAATGACGTATTGTTATACAGAGGACAGTGACATATGTCTCCATCATAGCAACCATACATGTACATCGCTATAATGACGTATTGTTATACAGAGGACAGTTACATATATCTCCACCACGGCTACCATACACGTAAATCGCTATAATGATGTATTGTTATACAGAGGACAGTGACATATGTCTCCACCATAGCAACCATACATGTACATCGCTATACTGACGTATTGTTATACAGAGGACAGTGACATATCTCTCCACCATAGCAACCATACACGTACATCGCTATACTGACGTATTGTTATACAAAGGACAGTTACATATATCTCCACCATGGATACAAAACACGTAAATCGCTATAATGATGTATTGTTATACAGAGGACAGTGACATATGTCTCCACCATAGCAATTATACATGTACATCGCTATAATGACGTATTGTTATACAGAGGACAGTGACATATGTCTCCACCATAGCATCGATACACGTACATCGCTTTAATGAGGTATTGTTATAGAGAGGACAGTGACATATGTCTCCACCATGGCAAGCATACACGTGCATCGCTATATTGATGTATTGTTATACAGAGGACAGTGACGTATGTCCCCACCATGGCTAGCATACACGTAAATCGCTATAATGATGTATTGTTTTATCGAGGACAGTGACATATGTCTCCACCATGGCTAGCATACACGTGCATCACTATAATGATGTATTGTTATACAGAGGACAGTGACATATGTCTCCACCATGGCTACCATACATGTACATCGCTATAATGACGTATTGTTATACAGAGGACAGTGACATATGTATCCACCATAGCAACCATACACGTACATCGCTAAAATGACGTATTGTTATACAGAGGACAGTGACATATGTCTCCACCATGGCTACCATACATGTACATCGCTAAAATGACGTATTGTTATACAGAGGACAGTGACATATGTCTCCACCATAGAAACCATACACGTACATCGCTATACTGACGTATTGTTATACAGAGGACACTGACATATGTCTCCACCATGGCAAGCATACACGTACATCGGTATAATAATGTGTTGTTATACAGAGGACAGTGACATATGTCTCCACTATAGTAACCATACACGTACCTCGCTATAATATTTATTGCTATACAGAGGACAGTGAAATATGTCTCCACCATAGCAACCATACATGTACATCGCTATAATGACGTATTGTTATACAGAGGACAGTGACATATGTCTCCACCATAGCAACCATACACGTAAATCGCTATAATGATGTATTGTTATACAGAGGACAGTGAAATATGTCTCCACCATAGCAACCATACATGTACATAGCTATAATGACGTATTGTTATACAGAGGACAGTGACATATGTCTCCACCATGGCTACCATACACGTAAATCGCTATACTGACGTATTGTTATACAGAGGACAGGTACATATATCTCCACCATAGCACCCATACACGTAAATCGCTATAATGATGTATTGTTATACAGAGGACAGTGAAATATGTCTCCACCATAGCAACCATACATGTACATCGCTATAATGACGTATTGTTTTACAGAGGACAGTGACATATATCTCCATCATGGGAAACATACACGTACATCGGTATAATGATGTATTGTTATACAGAGGACAGTGACATATGTCTCCACCATAGCAACCATACAAGTACATCGCTATAATGACGTATTGTTATACAGAGGACAGTGACATATGTCTCCACCATGGCTACCATACATGTACATCGCTATAATGACGTATTGTTATACAGAGGACAGTGACATATGTCTCCACCATGGCTACCATACATGTACATCGCTATAATGACGTATTGTTATACAGAGGACAGTGACATATGTCTCCACCATAGTAACCATACACGTACATCGCTATAATATGTATTGTTATACAGAGGAGAGTGAAATATGTCTCCACCATAGCAACCATACATGTACATCGCTATAATGACGTATTGTTATACAGAGGACAGTGACATATGTCTCCACCATAGCAACCATACACGTACATCGCTATACTGACGTATTGTTATACAGAGGACAGTGACATATGTCTCCACCAAGGCAAGCATACACGTACATCGGTATAATGACGTATTGTTATACAGAGGACAGTTACATATATCTCCACCATAGCAACCATACACGTAAATCGCTATAATGATGTATTGTTATACAGAGGACAGTGAAATATGTCTCCACCATAGCAACCATACATGTACATAGCTATAATGACGTATTGTTATACAGAGGACAGTGACATATGTCTCCACCATGGCTACCATACACGTAAATCACTATACTGACGTATTGTTATACAGAGGACAGGTACATATATCTCCACCATAGCAACCATACACGCAAATCGCTATAATGATGTATTGTTATACAGAAGACAGTGAAATATGTCTCCACCATAGCAACCATACATGTACATAGCTATAATGACGTATTGTTATACAGAGGACAGTGAAATATGTCTCCACCATAGCAACCATACATGTACATCGCTATAATGACGTATTGTTATACAGAGGACAGTGACATATATCTCCATCATTGGAAGCATACACGTACATCGCTATAATGATGTATTGTTATACAGCGGACAGTGACATATATCTCCACCATAGCAACCATACAAGTATATCGCTATAATGACGTATTGTTATACAGAGGACAGTGACATATGTCTCCACCATGGCTACCATACATGTACATCGCTATAATGACGTATTGTTATACAGAGGACAGTGACATATGTCTCCACCATGGCTACCATACATGTACATCGCTATAATGACGTATTGTTATACAGAGGACAGTGACATATGTATCCACCATAGCAACCATACACGTACATCGCTATAATGACGTATTGTTATACAGAGGACAGTGACATATGTCTCCACCATGGCTACCATACATGTACATCGCTAAAATGACGTATTGTTATACAGAGGACAGTGACATATGTCTCCACCATGGCTACCATACATGTACATCGCTATAATGACGTATTGTTATAAAGAGGACAGTGACATATATCTCCACCATAGCAACCATACATGTACATCGCTATAATGACGTATTGTTATACAGAGGACAGTGACATATGTGTCCACTATGGCTACCATACACGTACATCGCTATAATGATGTATTGTTATACAGAGGACAGTGACATATGTCTCCACCATGGCTACCATACATGTACATCGCTATAATGATGTATTGTTATACAGAGGACAGTGACATATGTCTCCACCATGGCTACCACACACGTAGATCGCTATAATGACGTATTGTTATACAGAGGACAGTGACATATGTCTCCATCATAGCAACCATACATGTACATCGCTATAATGACGTATTGTTATACAGAGGACAGTTACATATATCTCCACCACGGCTACCATACACGTAAATCGCTATAATGATGTATTGTTATACAGAGGACAGTGACATATGTCTCCACCATAGCAACCATACATGTACATCGCTATACTGACGTATTGTTATACAGAGGACAGTGACATATCTCTCCACCATAGCAACCATACACGTACATCGCTATACTGACGTATTGTTATACAAAGGACAGTTACATATATCTCCACCATGGATACAAAACACGTAAATCGCTATAATGATGTATTGTTATACAGAGGACAGTGACATATGTCTCCACCATAGCAATTATACATGTACATCGGTATAATGACGTATTGTTATACAGAGGACAGTGACATATGTCTCCACCATAGCATCGATACACGTACATCGCTTTAATGAGGTATTGTTATAGAGAGGACAGTGACATATGTCTCCACCATGGCAAGCATACACGTGCATCGCTATATTGATGTATTGTTATACAGAGGACAGTGACGTATGTCCCCACCATGGCTAGCATACACGTAAATCGCTATAATGATGTATTGTTTTATCGAGGACAGTGACATATGTCTCCACCATGGCTAGCATACACGTGCATCACTATAATGATGTATTGTTATACAGAGGACAGTGACATATGTCTCCACCATGGCTACCATACATGTACATCGCTATAATGACGTATTGTTATACAGAGGACAGTGACATATGTATCCACCATAGCAACCATACACGTACATCGCTATAATGACGTATTGTTATACAGAGGACAGTGACATATGTCTCCACCATGGCTACCATACATGTACATCGCTAAAATGACGTATTGTTATACAGAGGACAGTGACATATGTCTCCACCATGGCTACCATACATGTACATCGCTATAATGACGTATTGTTATACAGAGGACAGTGACATATATCTCCACCATAGCAACCATACATGTACATCGCTATAATGACGTATTGTTATACAGAGGACAGTGACATATGTCTCCACTATGGCTACCATACACGTACATCGCTATAATGATGTATTGTTATACAGAGGACAGTGACATATGTCTCCACCATGGCTACCATACATGTACATCGCTATAATGACGTATTGTTATACAGAGGACAGTGACATATGTCTCCACCATGGCTACCACACACGTACATCGCTATAATGACGTATTGTTATACAGAGGACAGTGACATATGTCTCCATCATAGCAACCATACATGTACATCGCTATAATGACGTATTGTTATACAGAGGACAGTTACATATATCTCCACCACGGATACCATACACGTAAATCGCTATAATGATGTATTGTTATACAGAGGACAGTGACATATGTCTCCACCATAGCAACCATACATGTACATCGCTATACTGACGTATTGTTATACAGAGGACAGTGACATATGTCTCCACCATAGCATCGATACACGTACATCGCTTTAATGACGTATTGTTATACAGAGGACAGTGACATATGTCTCCACCATGGCTAGCATACACGTGCATCGCTATAATGATGTATTGTTATACAGAGGACAGTGACGTATGTCCCCACCATGGCTAGCATACACGTAAATCGCTATAATGATGTATTGTTTTATCGAGGACAGTGACATATGTCTCCACCATGGCTTTCATACACCTGCATCACTATAATGACGTATTGTTATACAGAGGACAGTGACATATGTCTCCACCATGGCTACCATACATGTACATCGCTATAATGACGTATTGTTATACAGAGGACAGTGACATATGTATCCACCATAGCAACCATACATGTACATCGCTATAATGACGTATTGTTATACAGAGGACAGTGACATATGTCTCCACCATGGCTACCATACATGTACATCGCTAAAATGACGTATTGTTATACAGAGGACAGTGACATATGTCTCCACCATGGCTACCATACATGTACATCGCTATAATGACGTATTGTTATACAGAGGACAGTGACATATATCTCCACCATAGCAACCATACATGTACATCGCTATAATGACGTATTGTTATACAGAGGACAGTGACATATGTCTCCACTATGGCTACCATACACGTACATCGCTATAATGATGTATTGTTATACAGAGGACAGTGACATATGTCTCCACCATGGCTACCATACATGTACATCGCTATAATGACGTATTGTTATACAGAGGACAGTGACATATGTCTCCACCATGGCTACCACACACGTACATCGCTATAATGACGTATTGTTATACAGAGGACAGTGACATATGTCTCCATCATAGCAACCATACATGTACATCGCTATAATGACGTATTGTTATACAGAGGACAGTTACATATATCTCCACCACGGCTACCATACACGTAAATCGCTATAATGATGTATTGTTATACAGAGGACAGTGACATATGTCTCCACCATAGCAACCATACATGTACATCGCTATACTGACGTATTGTTATACAGAGGACAGTGACATATCTCTCCACCATAGCAACCATACACGTACATCGCTATACTGACGTATTGTTATACAAAGGACAGTTACATATATCTCCACCATGGATACAAAACACGTAAATCGCTATAATGATGTATTGTTATACAGAGGACAGTGACATATGTCTCCACCATAGCAACCATACATGTACATCGCTATACTGACGTATTGTTATACAGAGGACAGTGACATATGTCTCCACCATAGCATCGATACACGTACATCGCTTTAATGACGTATTGTTATACAGAGGACAGTGACATATGTCTCCACCATGGCTAGCATACACGTGCATCGCTATAATGATGTATTGTTATACAGAGGACAGTGACGTATGTCCCCACCTTGGCTAGCATACACGTAAATCGCTATAATGATGTATTGTTTTATCGAGGACAGTGACATATGTCTCCACCATGGCTAACATACACGTGCATCACTATAATGATGTATTGTTATACAGAGGACAGTGACATATGTCTCCACCATGGCTACCATACATATGCATCTCTATAATGACGTATTGTTATTCAGAGGACAGTGAAATATGTTTCCACTATGTCTACCATACACGTACATCGCTATAATGATGTATTGTTTTATCGAGGACAGTGACATATGTCTCCACCATGGCTAGTGTGACGACCATGAAAACATAGCCTCTGTCAGGATGGCTAATCTTTTCAATTCATATATTCCAAGGCAAAAGACAATTCAACAAGGTATTTAGATTCAATAACAGTTTTATTCAACAGGTAAACAAGTAACTTCAACAAGTTAAAATGAGATCAGTAAATATATATATGACCAATAATACTGCTTGCTTTTCAGTGTTTCTCCAAGATTCACATCAAATACACCTCAATGATTGATTACTTATTCAACAGTTACATATCATAGTGAAAATCAGTATGTAATATATCACAATATTATGAAGATATGCCTATGCAAGTCAAAGATCAACTGATTCCTGAGGATTGCCTTATCAAGATGAATGCACAAGATGATATTATTGGATATTACTATGAGACACGATTATGTAAGTTTATGTTGATGCTCCTACCAACAAGATAATATACACTCTCACGAATAATCACGTCAAATTGTCAACGAGAATACCCTGCACTACTACAATACTGTATCTTATATCACTGATACTATTCTGCCAGCTCGTAATACTATCAGAAACAACACACTAAATTACTTCCTATTCACTTTCAGTGTCAACTTTATAAATATACATAACAACAATGTATACAACTCTACAACTAATATAACCATACAATATTTCAAGATTTATTCACAACTCTGCACTTGCAGCCTGAGATTCACTCAATCTGCTTTCATCGTAAACTTATGCAAAGAAATCCCGAAACACTCCTGTGAAACTTTAATAAATACGAGGAAGTGTTCGTAACTATTCTAACTGCCGAAATGAGCCTAATTATGTCCTAATATTAATTATATGAGTCTACTCGTTAAATAAAAGATGGATCCCTCAACGAATTTCTATTAAATCCCAACTAACCTATCTGACATATTGACAATCTCACTGAGCGTCGACCCGAGTAAGACTGGCGGAAGTAAACAAACAGCTCTATTTATAACCTTCGTCACGTGACTTGTTGGAACCAACCAAAACCGACAGAACGCACCATATTTGGTGGGAACCAACGAGCTATTGGTGGAAACCAACATGTGGGAACCGACAGTGATCGGTGGGAACCAACCGTTGACTGTGGGAATCCACCGCCGTGGGAATCAACACTCATTGGTTGGAAAAGTACTTAGTGACCTAAATATAGAAAGTGATCGCCGATGAAGTTACGGGCGAGTAAAATATGAACGAATGCATAGATAAAGGATATTTCCTATACATTAAATATTGGATCTTTATAATGAAACATTACGATAAATTCATGAAAAGGAGAATGTTTTATACTCAGTCATTTACGATCGATGGAAATGGGAGCTGACAGCCATTATTGTGAACGAGCGATACAAACTACAAATGACTGAAGTTTATGTTCACGGGAAATTGTACGTCTAAAAAGTAGCAAAATTTATTCTAGAATCAATATAATAGACACAAAGACATAAATAAACATTTAGGTAACTCTTATTCACATGTTTTGAAATAATAAAATATGACCGTTCAGAGACGTGAAACTTACCCGCGGAAAGTTTGACAGCTGTGACCAGGAAACACATAAGTTGACCTGGGTCACAGAGGTCAAGGTGAATAGCGGTATTTACAAGGTTGTTGATAAGAATACACGTTGGAGAGGATTGTGAGATAATCATGAGGTATATAATTGTTGATTTATTGAGATTGTTTACCATGATAGAAGGATATAATGCAAATATTAACGTGAAGAATTTACGATTACGAGATGAGCCGAAGATTATATTTCTAGAACTTGAACGTACGGTCTAAATATACAAGTTCGAAAGGAGATGAAGCAATTATTGTAAATAATGATAAAGGGAGTTTGATACTTTAGAATGAATATGGAAAGTTAATGTAATATGAAATTATTTAGAAGATAAAAATAGTGCAATAAAACCGATTCCTCACAATACCCTCCACTTAAAGACGTTTTACGCCCTCGTAAAAGTGAGATGATTACGTATTAAGGTAAATAACAATAAGTGGAAACATGAAATTCAACATGGCAAAAACAATTATCAATTAGAGCATCTTCAATATCGTCTTCTTCCGTGGAAGTCCCTCTTCCTGTTCTCCACAAATGGTGGGCGTCGCTCAGGTGATCGGTCATGTTTCATTTCCTTCAGGGTCGTTGTCAACTCTTTCACTGCCTCAGTCCATCGGGCCATTCCTGTAGTGAGGGTGCCGATAGCCGTGGCGACGGTGGTAAGCAAGTCCTTCACCTCGCAGGAGGAGGCTGAAGATGACGAAGACGCTGCTGACGGCGAAGGGACGGGTGCAAGGGTCGGTATTTCTTGTCTCTCCGACTCCTGATGAGATTCTGCCTTGCCGAGCGTCACCTCCCTTCTGTCATTAGTTGGTGCTGATTCGTTTATGGCTGGAAGGCTGAACATGTCCATATCAAACAAACTCAGTACATCGTCATTGGTGTTCATGTCTGGCTCTGTCATCCCTACAGACGGCAGTGTAGCAATGGGCAATGCAGTGGCTGCTATGGGCTGTTTAGAGACTGTCGATGACTTCCCCCTCTGCCCCCATGTCTGGTTTGACTCTTCTGTAGACAGCCGCACTAGGTCCGTATCCAAGATAAAGTACGGCGCCATTGATGCTCTTAGAAATTGGGCCGCCACTACTTCCTCTCCGTTCTCCTCCATCCGAGAGCTCCGATCGCGGTGTTCAGCATAAGCCAAAACGTGTCTTTCGAGGTCGTCCTTAGTTTCACTCCTGAAGTTGCACAGGGTGCAGTAATATGGACTCTGGTCCAGAGGTACGTGGTGTTTATAGAAGTGGCTCCTCGCCCTCTTCCTCTCCGCGATTTCTCCACACTTGCCGCATCGGTTTGCCCTGCCCCTTGAATTTTTCATTGTAGCCATGTCACGATTGTTGCTGTAAAAACAAATTTGCTTGGTTAGATATGGCTATCTTACATTCAGGCACATTAGATTTTCTTTTTTTGTTTCAAGGCCCTAAGGATCCACTTTGGCTTAAAGTCAGCGCTGTATGGCTTCAACCTATTATGGTGGATAACCCTCTGTTTCCCTGAACCATCCGTCCTGATGACATAATCTAATGCGCTTAATTGTTTATCAATGATTGCAGGCCCCTGATATGGCATCTGTAACTTTTGACAAATCCCTTCCCTTCTGCTAACGTTAAGGTACCAAACCAAGTCTCCCTGTGTGTACGTATTGACTGACTGCTTAATATCATACGTGTCTTTCTGTCGTTTTGAAGCTGCTTTCAAATTTTGTCGTGCAATGTCATGTGCCCGTTGAAGGTTGTCCTTCAACTTCTCAACGTACTCTCCGTACGATGAGACATTTTCTCCTACCAGGGTGGTACCGCTCTCGAATGATATTTCGGCCGGTAGACGTACTTCCCACCCTAGCATCAAGAGATTTGGAGTCATACCTGTACTCTCTTGTGGCGTGGATCTATATGCGGCGGCTAGACATCCCAGGTTAAGATCCCAGTCCGTCTGTTCCCCTTTCAAATACGCTCTGATCATTCTGATCATAACTCTGTTGAAATTTTCAGTTTGCCCATTACACCTAGGGTTATACGGAGAAGTGCGTGTTTTCCTCACTTCTAGCATTTCACAGAGTTCCCGGAAAACTGCGCTCTCGTAGTTCCTCCCTTGATCGCTATGGAGGTCAAGGGGACAACCATATCGAGCGATGACCTCGTTCAATATGGTGCGTGCTGTAGTTTCTGCACTTTGGTCTGGAACTGCGAAGATCTCAACCCATTTTGAGAAGCTATCCGTAACCACTAAGATGTATCTATTGCCTCTAGAAGTTCTAGGCAGGGGACCCACAAAATCAGTCGCAAGTCGATCTAGAGGAGCGCCTACCCTCATGTTCCCTAACGGAGCTCTAGGTGGTTGGTGGAGATTTATTAGCACCGCATACTCCGCATTGCGCTAACCAATTATTTACATCCTCTCTCGCCTTGAACCAATAGAATTTAGACAACAATTTGCCTTTAGTCTTTTTACGTCCTAAGTGACCTGACAGCAGACTATCGTGCATTTGGTACAGGATCTCCTTCCTCATACCCCTGGGTACCAGCAGCTGCAGATGATTGTCGCTACCTGACGATGTGCATTTTCTAAACAATAAACCATCCTCCACTACCAAGTTGTCCCAAAACAACAGATAGTGTCTTGTGGTAGGACTCATCGTACATGACTCCTCTCTGCTCGGGCGCTTGCCCTGCCCTAACCATTTAAAGATCGGCTTCAGATCTAAATCTATCATCTGCTTCCGACAAATTTCATCTGAGGTGACTGCGAATCGCCAAGGAAACCATTTTTCCTTCAGACGCTCAGTGTGTCTCGTAGACACCCTTCTGCATATGTCACCGATTCTCCGTGACCATGCATCCCTTATGCCCTTAAGCCTGCAAAGCGGGTCACTTATTAACCCTCCACTCAACAATCGAGTCACTCTACCACAAATCACATGTTTCGCTGTATTCAGTCGACTTGAAACAGCGCTAAACATCTACAACATATTCCTCATGACTACCGACATACTGCAGGAGCTATCACTGCTCAAGCCCAGTATTGTCGTAATCAGCAGAACAACAACTTATCTCTCAATACCCTGACATTTTCCCCTGCTTGAAGGCAACCTCCAAGAAATAAATAATCAGCGGTGTAAGTTCTCCTCGTCCTAGACGTAACGTTCTGCATTTCATCGGCTCTTTTCTTGCACTTGTTGCAGGGTCCACACTTGAGCTCCCCTGTCAAATCATCGTCTGCACAAGTGCAATCTCCTGGATTTGGACAACGGGACATGCTGTCAGCGTTGCCGTGCCTAGTACCCTTCCGGTACTGAATGTCATAGTTGTACGCGGATAATATTTCAATCCAGCGTGCAACTCTCCCCTTTGGCTCCTTGAAATTCATGAGCCACTTCAATGCTTGGTGATCAGACCTGATCACAAATTTTCTACCTAGAAGATAATGATTAAAATATTCTACAGTATCTTACTGCCAATAATTCTTTGTCAGTTACGCAATAATTCCTCTCAGATTTGCTCAGTGTACGACTGGCGTACGCAATCACTCGCTCTTGGCCATCATGGATCTGTGACAAAACAGCTCCCACTGCGAAATCTGAGGCATCAGTATCTAGGATGTAGTCACCACCATGAATCGGTGAGGCCATAATACTGGGACCAGTCAGTGCGCCTTTCAGTGCGTTGAATGACACTTGACAGGGCTCAGACCACTCGAGTGTGCTATCGTCTTTCGTCAGGTCGAACAGAGGCTTAGCGATTTTGGAAAAATCTTTGATGAAACGACGATAGTACGAACACATGTCTAAAAACTGTCTAACTTCTTTTGCATTTTCAGGCTCTTTCCATCTGAGAACTTTCGCCACGTTGTTCGGGTCTGGCTTCACTCCCGATGCTGACACTTTATGTCCTAGAAATGTGACTTCTGATTTCATGAGCTGGCATTTTTCTGGACGTAATTTCATGCCTGCGTTCTTCAATCTTTCTAAGACCTGGCCAAGTCTCTCGATATTCTGCGGCTCATCAATTGATGGAATGATCAGATCATCAATATACAAGATGCAGCATGTCCACTGTAATCCCTTGAGTGCAAGTTCCATTACTCGTTGAAATGTTGCGCCGGCTGTCTTCAGTCCCATCGGCATGGTGATGAACTCATAAAGACCATATTTGCTTACGAAGGCTGTTTTCGGGATGTCTTCAGCCCTGACAGGCACCTGATGGTAACCTGACGTCATGTCCAGCGTGGAAAACACTCTACATCCAGCTACAGTGTCAAGACAATCTTGTATCTTCGGAGTGGGGAAGGCATCATCCAAACTGGCTAGATTTATCCGGCGAAAATCTATCGTTGCCCTGACCCCCCCTGACTTCTTACGGACGAGAACTAATGGTGAGCTCCAAGGGGAGCTGCTTTCTCTTATTACGCCTTGGGCCTTAAGTTTGTCAATTGCCTTTTTTTCCTCGTTTTGAAAAGCTGCTGGAGTCCTCCTGAATGATTGCTTTATTGGTGGTGTGTCACCTGTTCGAATAGCGTGCTCTGCTAAATGCGTCTTCCCAATGTCATTTTCATTCACCGAGAATGTATCTTTGTGCTGGATCAACAACTCTGCAAGTTTTGATTGTATTCCTCTATCTTTGCCTTTAATTGCATCTTCATATAATTTCTTTGATTTCAAATCTTGTTTTGTAGTGGTTTTTGCTGTAGCTTTGTCATTCTGTTTTGTTCTTGCAGTGACTGCTGGCTGTACCATTGGAACATCAAACAAAATACGGCGAATTCGATTGGTGTTTGTGGCCATCTCTTCATCCTCCGTATCCAGTATAGTGCATACAACTCCGTTTTCAGTGATGTCTTCGGCGTAACCAATTACCGCGTCCTGCTTGATTGAAAAGGGAGTAGAAAACGGATTCATGACCCTGACTTTTGCCGTTGTCCCGTGATTGAGGTCTGCTAGACTTGGAGCCATGACGAGTGGATAGTTTTCCTGAAAGTTGGTTGTTGGTTCAATAATTACTTCGCATCTTTTGCTTTTGTCATCACTTTCCCATCGGTCCACTAAAGCGTCAATGATCATCTCTGACGAGGGTTGAACTACAAAGTGATCTGCCGCTCGCACCTTGCGGATGTAATTCTCGGCGTCCGTGAAGAGAGGTATCTCTATCCCATGAAGGGTCATTTTCCCCTTGCTTAGGAGGATGTCCGCTGGTTCTTTGCCTTTCTCTTTCAAGATATCCATTCCAACTAGGCAATCATCGGATATATCGGTGACAATTACTGGTTTAGTGATGGTGATAGGCCCAAAATCTAGTGGCAGAACACACTTTCCAAAACTGGTTAGCGGTTCTCCCCCTGCATGTGACACTTTTGTCTTTTTTCCTAATGTTGGACGCTTTGCTGCTTCGATGCTGTCAAATATTTCTTTCGATATGAGTGTCTTCTCGGCGCCAGTGTCAATGATGAAATTTACCGTGACTCCTAAAATAGTCCCTTTAATGATTGCATCTTTCGCGGACGAAACTTCTCTTCTAACTGTAGTATCTGGTTCTTCTGACGCACCTGTTTGTTCCTTCTCTTTTTCCCCCGAAAATATGTTTTCATGTTGTTTTTGGCCTGATGTCTTGTCGACCAACTTTAGGCCTGATGAGTTGGTCCCATGCAGTTTAAAGCGTTTCCTTGTTCACTGTTATTGGTCATTTTCTTTAACTGTTGCGCATAGCCTGGATTGGTCGATGCTCGATTTGGGCATTCCCTGACGAAATGCGATGGGTCACCACAGTGATAGCATGCTCTTGGTCCAGACTGTTGTCTCGCTGGAGCTTGATATCTGTTTGTCCTGTTGGGCGGCCGTTGATTTTTCTTCATCTCTTCCAGCAGTAACTTGATGTCTTGTTTCATCTGATCGAACTCATTTGTTTGCTTCTTTTCAACATCATTGGTTGGCTGGAAGGTCTTCTTAATTATCCTGTTCTTGTTTGCCGGGTGGGTCCTAGCTATGACGTTCTCGTCTTCTTCTTCAGAACTCCTCTCGTCCTCGACGGTGGTTGCCCGAGCAAATTTTTCTCTCGGTCTGTCTGGGGTTGCCCTCTGCATTTCTTTAAAGCAGACCATTTCGTAAACCGCGTCATCGATTGTTGCAGGTTCCTTGATATACTCAACATGAAATCTGGCTTTGTCGTCATATGCGCAATCGAAAAATTTCCTCAGCAAATCTTCTTGTCTTGTTTCTTGATCTCTTCGGGGGTATGCCTTATCGTAGAGTCTCTTAAGATCTGCCGCATAGTCCTCCGGAGATTCACCTGACTTTTGTTGCCGCCGACTGTATTGAGTCTTGTAGCTCTTCGTGGTTTCAATGACACGAAAACGGTTGTGGAGCTCCCTGCATAATGCCTTGTAATTTCGTCTGGTTTCCGACGATAGCTGTTCAAAGACAAATTCGCCCGCATGGCCTTGAAGCCTTGGTAGCAATTCATCTAACTTCTCATCGGAATTCAGGCCTTGACGCGCTGAGACTTCCTGGAATCGATTGAACCACACGGTCCATGATTCCTTGCCTGTGAAGGGTGGGAGCTTAAGGTGTTTTTGTGACCTGGCTACAGGCCTACTTTGAAACGAGGTGTTGTTCGCTTCGCTTTCCCCTTCAGATTCGCTTGTGTGTGGCGAATCATATCGTCTAGTGTGTCTAAGTCTCCTACGATTGGACTGGAATCGCTGTTCAGCCATGTCCATATGTAGACCATCTACTGCCCCCCCAAGTGTTGATACTATTTGACAAACGTGTTGCATCTGATCTTTCATTGCTGCTATATCATTGATGGCAATGCTTGGCGGCTGTATAAATGTGTGTGATGCGCCGCTATGTTGGGACGAGTGCATGCTATTGCTGGAGATGGGAGCATGTTCATATGTTTCATTGTGATGAGTTTCAAGATGAACTAATTCAGGACTGATGGTGCAGGGATCTTGATGAAGGAGTGTGGGACTTATTCTTTGGGACATTGATCTTGTCGTGATCTTGTTTTCATTGGGTGAAGCCATGGTGGATCAATTGAACCTTAGTCTAATAAATTATTAATTTTGTTTATCACTAAGATTTCTAATATCTAAATCTAATATATAACTAAATTTGAAGCTTAAATTCTAATAGAATAAAAAGATAAATGTGCTTTCAGTTTTAAGATACTACTAAAGCTAAGTAAGGCTTAACTCTACTTTCTAAAGTTGATTATTACCTTTTGCCTTGAACTCACAATTGCATAAACAAATGCTATACCCAAAAATTAATTGGCCATCAATTTAGAATAAGTTTTTGAGAAAAGATAAATTTACAGGTTCGAATCGCTGGATGTGTTAAAAATTTAATCACATCCCACTTCTGACACCAAAAGTTGTGACGACCATGCAAACATAGCCTCTGTCAGGATGGCTAATCTTTTCAATTCATATATTCCAAGGCAAAAGACAATTCAACAAGGTATTTAGATTCAATAACAGTTTTATTCAACAGGTAAACAAGTAACTTCAACAAGTTAAAATGAGATCAGTAAATATATATATGACCAATAATACTGCTTGCTTTTCAGTGTTTCTCCAAGATTCACATCAAATACACCTCAATGATTGATTACTTATTCAACAGTTACATATCATAGTGAAAATCAGTATGTAATATATCACAATATTATGAAGATATGCCTATGCAAGTCAAAGATCAACTGATTCCTGAGGATTGCCTTATCAAGATGAATGCACAAGATGATATTATTGGATATTACTATGAGACACGATTATGTAAGTTTATGTTGATGCTCCTACCAACAAGATAATATACACTCTCACGAATTTTTTTTTTATGTTTTTATTTCCCATCAGATGTTTACATATACATGTTCATTGTTGTATACAACAGTAAAGTTGTTCACATATCAGTAAACTTTACACAAAGTTCCATTTTGCAGGTATTGAAGTTCATGGACAATTGCAAGATTTTATGGTTTTCAAAGTCTTATCTGTATTATTTACAAAAATTATATCTCGTTTTCTAAATGTCTAAATAATGTGTGGAAGGAAGACCAAAATGAATAGAATCTGGGCTGTCTATTATTTGTAAAGGCAATGTATTTACATGCCTGGTAATATCTTAGTATTTCCTTTTGGATACATTTAAACTTCGGTATCTTACCTTTTCTGCTTATTGCATAGATATTTTGTTTCACTAGTAGACAAATGGCATTTAGTGGGTTATTATTTCTTCCCTTAAATCCAAAAATTATATTTTCCGTTGTTAAATCAATAACTCCCTCAGCCAGGTTTTCTAACCATTTAGCCAATTCCTTCCACACTTTACTAGTATATATACAATCACATAATAAGTGTATTGTGCTCTCAGGCACTTGTTTGCAGAAAGAACACAATGGTGAATCAATATATCCAATCTTATGTAAAAAAATGTTGGTTGTCAAAATATTCTGATTGATCTTATATTGAAACCATTTTAAGTTAACACTTTGCGTACATCTATTAGCCATCAAATTACAATTTTCCCATTCATTCTGTTGGAATTCCTTATCAAATATATCTTCCAATTTTAATTGGCCATTAGATTTTGTAAAGCTAAATTGGCATAATATTTTATAAAAATGTTTACTATTGTCTATAACTGAGATATTGTATGGAAGAATTGGGAAAGAGTGTATATTTTTCAACTGATTGGTAGTGAAATTATATTTTTTCAAATATTGAAGTACAGTTCTCTTCAAACCTTGATATGTAAGAAAATTTAGACAAATATTGTATTTGTTAATCAATTCTTCTAAAGAGAGGATGTTGCCATCTTCCTTCATAATGTTTCTCAGATAGGTTATACCCCTTTCTTCCAATTTTTTGTAAAATACTGTTTCCCCGCCTATCAAGATGTTGTTATTGTACCAAAGCGATTGATTTAAAACATTAGAGTAACACTTTTCATCCTGGTAGCATATTGTTAGATACTCTGCCCATGCCTCAACAACATCCTGCCAAAAGTGGTTTGAAATAGTAGGCACCATACTTTTACCAATATAAATACCATCAGCAAGCCATAGTTTCTGAATATTTGGAATATATAAGGCAGCATTTTTACTCCATATAGAACTGTCATATAGCAATCTTTTAATCCATGTAATTTTTTGAGCTTTAATAATATTTTTCACTATTGGAACATTGATTCCTCCATTTTTAGGAGTGGATGAAATAATATTTCTTTTAATTTTATCTTTTTTTATTCTTTTTTTGAATAATCACGTCAAATTGTCAACGAGAATACCCTGCACTACTACAATACTGTATCTTATATCACTGATACTATTCTGCCAGCTCGTAATACTATCAGAAACAACACACTGAATTACTTCCTATTCACTTTCAGTGTCAACTTTATAAATATACATAACAAAAATGTAAACAACTCTACAACTAATATAACCATACAATATTTCAAGATTTATTCACAACTCTGCACTTGCAGCCTGATATTCACTCAATCTGCTTTCATCGTAAACTTATGCAAAGAAATCCCGAAACACTCCTGTGAAACTTTAATAAATACGAGGAAGTGTTCGTAACTATTCTAACTGCCGAAATGAGCCTAATTATGTCCTAATATTAATTATATGAGTCTACTCGTTAAATAAAAGATGGATCCCTCAACGAATTTCTATTAAATCCCAACTAACCTATCTGACATATTGACAATCTCACTGAGTGTCGACCCGAGTAAGACTGGCGGAAGTAAACAAACAGCTCTATTTATAACCTTCGTCACGTGACTTGTTGGAACCAACCAAAACCGACAGAACGCACCATATTTGGTGGGAACCAACGAGCTATTGGTGGAAACCAACATGTGGGAACCGACAGTGATCGGTGGGAACCAACCGTTGACTGTGGGAATCCACCGCCGTGGGAATCAACACTCATTGGTTGGAAAAGTACTTAGTGACCTAAATATAGAAAGTGATCGCCGATGAAGTTACGGGCGAGTAAAATATGAACGAATGCATAGATAAAGGATATTTCCTATACATTAAATATTGGAGCTTTATAATGAAACATTACGATAAATTCATGAAAAGGAGAATGTTTTATACTCAGTCATTTACGATCGATGGAAATGGGAGCTGACAGCCATTATTGTGAACGAGCGATACAAACTACAAATGACTGAAGTTTATGTTCACGGGAAATTGTACGTCTAAAAAGTAGCAAAATTTATTCTAGAATCAATATAATAGACACAAAGACATAAATAAACATTTAGGTAACTCTTATTCACATGTTTTGAAATAATAAAATATGACCGTTCAGAGACGTGAAACTTACCCGCGGAAAGTTTGACAGCTGTGACCCGGAAACACATAAGTTGACCTGGGTCACAGAGGTCAAGGTGAATAGCGGTATTTACAAGGTTGTTGATAAGAATACACGTTGGAGAGGATTGTGAGATAATCATGAGGTATATAATTGTTGATTTATTGAGATTGTTTACCATGATAGAAGGATATAATGCAAATATTAACGTGAAGAATTTACGATTACGAGATGAGCCGAAGATTATATTTCTAGAACTAGAACGTACGGTCTAAATATACAAGTTCGAAAGGAGATGAAGCAATTATTGTAAATAATGATAAAGGGAGTTTGATACTTTAGAATGAATATGGAAAGTTAATGTAATATGAAATTATTTAGAAGATAAAAATAGTGCAATAAAACCGATTCCTCACACTAGCATACACGTGCATCACTATAATGATGTATTGTTATACAGAGGACAGTGACATATGTCTCCACCATGGCTACCATACATATGCATCTCTATAATGACGTATTGTTATTCAGAGGACAGTGAAATATGTCTCCACTATGTCTACCATACACGTACATCGCTATAATGACGTATTGTTATACAGAGGACAGTGACATATGTCTCCATCATGGGTACCAAACACGTACATCGCTATAATGATGTATTGTTATACAGAGGACAGTGACATATGTCTCCACCATAGCAACCATACACGTACATCGCTATAATTACGTATTGTTATACAGAGGACAGTGACATATGTCTCCACCATGGCTACCATACATGTACATCGCTATAATGACGTATTGTTATACAGAGGACAGTGACATATGTCTCCACCATGGCTACCATACACGTACATCGCTATAATGACGTATTGTTATACAGAGGACAGTGACATATGTCATCACCATGGCTACCATACATGTACATCGCTATAATGACGTATTGTTATACAGAGGACAGTGACATATGTCTCCACCATGGCTACCATACACGTACATCGCTATAATGACGTATTGTTATACAGAGGACAGTGACATATGTCTCCACCATGGCTACCATACATGTACATCGCTATAATGACGTATTGTTATACAGAGGACAGTGACATATGTCTCCACCATGGCTACCATACATGTACATCGCTATAATGACGTATTGTTATACAGAGGACAGTGACATATGTCTCCACCATGGGTACCATACACGTACATCGCTATAATGATGTATTGTTATACAGAGGACAGTGACATATGTCTCCACGATAGCATCCATACATGTACATCGCTATAATGACGTATTGTTATACAGAGGACAGTGACATATGTCTCCACCATGGCATCCATACACGTACATCGTTATAATTATGTATTGTTATACAGAGGACAGTGACATATGTCTCCACCATGGCTACCATACACGTACATCGATATAATGACGTATTGTTATACAGAGGACAATGAATTATGTCTCCACCATAGCAACCATACACGTACATCGCTATAATGACGTATTGTTATACAGAGGACAGTGACATATGTCTCCACCATAGCAACCATATATGTACATCGCTATAATGACGTATTGTTATACAGAGGACAGTGACATATGTCTCCACCATGGCTAGCATACACGTGCATCGCTATAATGATGTATTGTTATACAGAGGACAGTGACGTATGTCTCCACCATGGCTAGCATACACGTAAATCGCTATAATGATGTATTGTTTTATCGAGGACAGTGACATATGTCTCCACCATGGCTAGCATACACGTGCATCACTATAATAATGTATTCTTATACAGAGGACAGTGACATATGTCTCCACCATGGCTACCATACAAGTGCATCTCTATAATGACGTATTGTTATTCAGAGGACAGTGACATATGTATCCACCATAGCAACCATACACGTACATTGCTATACTGACGTATTGTTATACAGAGGACAGTGACATATATCTCCACCATGGCTACCATACACGTAAATCGCTATAATGATGTATTGTTATACAGAGGACAGTGACATATGTCTCCACCATAGCATCGATACACGTACATCGCTATAATGACGTATTTTTTATACAGAGGACAGTGACATATGTCTCTACCATGGCTAGCAGACACGTGAACCGTTATAATGATGTATTGTTGTACAGAGGACAGTGACGTATGTCTTCACCATGGCTAGCATACACGTGAACCGTTATAATGATGTATTGTTGTACAGAGGACGGTGACGTATGTCTTCACCATGGCTAGCATACACGTAAATCGCCATAATGATGTATTGTTTTATCGAGGACAGTGACATATGTCTCCACCATGGCTAGAATACACGTGCATCACTATAATGATGTATTGTTATACAAAGGACAGTGACATATGTCTCCACCATAGAAACCATACACGTACATCGCTATAACGACGTATTGTTATACAGAGGACAGTGACATATGTCTCCACCATGGCTACCATACACGTACATCGCTATAATGACGTATTGTTATACAGAGGACAGTGACATATGTCTCCACCATGGCTAGCATACACGTGAACCGCTATAATGATGTATTGTTATACAGAGGACAGTGACATATGTCTCCACCATGGCTAGCATACACGTAAATCGCTATAATGATGTATTGTTTTATCGAGGACAGTGACATATGTCTCCACCATAGCTAGCATACACCTGCATCACTATAATGATGTATTGTTGTACAGAGGACAGTGAAATATGTCTCCACCATAGCCACAATACACCTACATCGCTATAATGACGTATTGTTATACAGAGGACAGTGACATATGTCTCCACCATGCCTACCATACACGTGCATCGCTATAATAACGTATTGTTATACAGAGGACAGTGACATATGTCTCCAGCATAGCAACCATACACGAACATCGCTATAATGACGTATTGTTATACAGAGGACAATGACATATGTCTCCGCCATAGCAACCATACACGTACATCGCTATAATGACTTATTGTTATACAGAAGACAGTGACATATGTCTCCACCATGCCTACCATACACGTGCATCGCTATAATGACGTATTGTTATACAGAGGACAGTGACATATGTATCCACCATGCCTAACATACACGTGCATCGCTATAATGATATATTGTTATACAGAGGACAGTGAAATATGTCTCCACCATAGCAACCATACATGTACATCGCTATAATGACGCATTGTTATACAGAGGACAGTGACATATGTCTCCACCATAGCTAGCATACACGTGCATCACTATAATGATGTATTGTTATACAGAGGACAGTGACGTATGTCTCCACCATGGCTAGCATACACCTATATCGCTATAATGATGTACTGTTATACAGAGGACAGTGACATATGTCTCCACCATGACTTGCATACACGTAAATCGCTATAATGATGTATTGTTTTATCGAGGACAGTGACTTATGTCTCCGCCTTAGCAACCATACATGTACATCGCTATAATGACGCATTGTTATACAGAGGACAGTGACATATGTCTCCACCATAGCTAGCATACACGTGCATCACTATAATGATGTATTGTTATACAGAGGACAGTGAAATATGTCTCCACCATGGCAACCATACACGTGCATCGCTATAATGATGTATTGTTATATAGAGGACAGTAACGTATGTCTCCACCATGACTTGCATACACGTAAATCGCTATAATGATGTATTGTTTTATCGAGGACAGTGACTTATGTCTCCGCCATAGCAACCATACATGTACATCGCTATAATGACGTATTGTTATACAGAGGACAGTGACATATGTCTCCACCATAGATACCATACACGTACATCGCTATACTGACGTATTGTTATACAGAGGACAGTGACATATGTCTCCACGATAGCAACCATACACGTACATCGCTATAATTATGTATTGTTATACAGAGGACAGTGACATATGTCTCCACCATGCCTACCATACACGTGCATCGCTATAATGATATATTGTTATACAGAGGACAGTGACATATGTCTCCACCATAGCTAGCATACATGTGCATCGCTATAATGACGTATTGTTATACAGAGGACAGTGACATATGTCTCCACCATGGCAAGCATACACGTGCATCGTTATAATGACGTATTGTTATACAGAGGACAGTGACGAAATCCTCCACCTTGGCTACCATACACGTACATCGCTATAATGACGTATTGTTATACAGAGGACAGTGACATATGTCTCCGCCATAGCAACCATTCATGTACATCGCTATAATGACGTATTGTTATACAGAGGACACTGACATATGTCTCCGCCATAGCAACCATACACGTACATAGCTATAATGACTTATTGTTATACAGAGGACAGTGACATATCTCTCCACCATAGCAACCATACACGTACATCGCTATAATGACGTATTGTTATACAGAGGACAGTGACATATGTCTCCACCATGCCTACCATACACGTGCATCGCTATAATGACGTATTGTTATACAGAGGACAGTGACATATGTCTCCACCATGCCTACCATACACGTACATCGCTATAATGAGGTATTGTTATACAGAGGACAGTGACGTATGTCTCCACCATGCCTACCATACACGTGCATCGCTATAATGATGTATTGTTATACAGAGGACAGTGACATATGTCTCCACCATAGCAACCATACACGTACCTCGCTATAATAATGTATTGTTATACAGAGGACAGTGACGTGTGTCTCCACCATGCCTGCCATACACGTGCATCGCTTTAATGACGTATTGTTATACAGAGGACAGTGACGTATGTCTCCACCATGCCTACCATACACGTGCATCGCTATAATGACGTATTGTTATACAGAGGACAGTGACATATGTCTCCACCATGCCTACCATACACGTGCATCGCTTTAATGACGTATTGTTATACGGAGGACAGTGACATTTGTCTCCACCATGGCATCCATACACGTGCATCGCTATAATGATGTATTGTTATAACGAGGACAGTGACATATGTCTCCACCATGCCTACCATACACGTGCATCGCTATAATGATGTATTGTTTAACAGAGGACAGGGACGTATGTCTCCACCATGACTACCATACACGTGCATCACTATAATGACGTATTGTTATACAGAGGACAGTGACGTATGTCTCCACCATGCCTACCATAGACGTGCATCGCTATAATGATGTATTGTTATACAGAGGACAGTGACGTATGTCTCCACCATGGCAACCATACACGTACATCGCTATAATGACGTATTGTTATACAGAGGACAGTGACATATGTCTCCAACATGCCTACCATACACGTACATCGCTATAATGATGTATTGTTATACAGAGGACAGTGACATATGTCTCCACCATAGAAACCATACACGCACATCGCTATACTGACGTATTGTTATACAGAGGACAGTGACATATGTCTACACCATGCCTACCATACACGTGCATCGCTATAATGACGTATTGTTATACAGAGGACAGTGACATATGTCTCCACCATGCCCACCATACACGTACATCGCTATAATGACGTATTGTTATACAGAGGACAGTGACGTATGTCTCGACCATAGCAACCATACACGTACATCGCTATAATGACGTATTGTTATACAGAGGACAGTGACATATGTCTCCACCACAGCAACCATACACGTACATCGCTATAATGACGTATTGTTATACATAGGACAGTGACATATATCTCCACCTTAGCAACCATACACGTACATCGCTATAATGATGTATTGTTATACAGAGGACAGTGACATATGACTCCACCATGCCTACCATACTCGTACATCGCTATAATGACGTATTGTTATACAGAGGACAGGGACGTATGTCTCCACCATGCCTACCATACACGTACATCGCTATAATGATGTATTGTTATACAGAGGACAGTGACATATGTCTCCACAATGCCTACCATACACGTAAATCGCTATACTGACGTATTGTTATACAGAGGACAGTGACATATGTCTCCACCATGCCTACCATACACGTACATCGCTATAATGACGTATTGTTATACAGAGGACAGTGACATATGACTCCACCAAGCCTACCATACACGTACATCGATATATTGACGTATTGTTATACAGAGGACAGTGACATATGTCTCAACCATGCCTACCATACACGTACATCGCTATAATGACGTATTGTTATACAGAGGACAGTGACGTATGTCTCCACCATGGCATCCATACACGTACATCGCTATAATGATGTATTGTTATACAGAGCACAGTGACGTATGTCTCCACCATTGAATCCATACACGTACATCGTTATAATGAGGTATTGTTATACAGAGGAAAGTGACATATGTCTCCACCATAGCAACCATACACGTACATCGCTATAATGATGTATTGTTATACAGAGGACAGTGACGTATGTCTCCATCATGCCTGCCATACACGTGCATCGCTATAATGATGTATTGTTATACAGAGGCCAGTGACGTATGTCTCCACCATGGCAACCATACACGTACATCGCTATAATGACGTATTGTTATACAGAGGACAGTGACATATGTCTCCAACATGCCTACCATACACGTACATCGCTATAATGACGCATTGTTATACATAGGACAGTGACATATGTCTCCACCATGCCTACCATACACGTGCATCGCTATAATGGCGTATTGTTATACAGAGGACAGTGACATATGTCTCAACCATGGCATCCATACACGTGCAGCGCTATAATGGTGTATTGTTATAACGAGGACAGTGACATATGTCTCCACCATAGAAACCATACACGCACATCGCTATACTGACGTATTGTTATACAGAGGACAGTGACATATGTCTCCACCATGCCTACCATACACGTACATCGCTATAATGACGTTTTGTTATACAGAGGACAGTGACGTATGTCTCCACCATAGCAACCATACACGTACATCGCTATAATGACGTATTGTTATACAGAGGACAGTGACATATGTCTCCACCATAGCAACCATACACGTACATCGATATAATGACTTATTGTTATACATAGGACAGTGACATATATCTCCACCTTAGCAGCCATACACGTGCATCACTATAATGACGTATTGTTATACAGAGGACAGTGACATATGACTCAACCATGCCTACCATACACGTACATCGCTATAATGATGTATTGTTATACAGAGGACAGTGACATATGACTCCACAATGCCTACCATACACGTACATAACTATAATGATGTATTGTTATACAGAGGACAGTGACGTATGTCTCCACCATGGCATCCATACACGTACATCGCTATAATGACGTATTGTTATACAGAGGACAGTGACATATGTCTCCACCACAGCAACCATACACGTACATCGCTATAATGACGTATTGTTATACATAGGACAGTGACATGTATCTCCACCTTAGCAACCATACACGTACATCGCTATAATGATGTATTGTTATACAGAGGACAGTGACATATGACTCCACCATGCCTACCATACTCGTACATCGCTATAATGACGTATTGTTATACAGAGGACAGGGACGTATGTCTCCACCATGCCTACCATACACGTACATCGCTATAATGATGTATTGTTATACAGAGGACAGTGACATATGTCTCCACAATGCCTACCATACACGTAAATCGCTATACTGACGTATTGTTATACAGAGGACAGTGACATATGTCTCCACCATGCCTACCATACACGTACATCGCTATAATGACGTATTGTTATACAGAGGACAGTGACATATGACTCCACCAAGCCTACCATACACGTACATCGATATATTGACGTATTGTTATACAGAGGACAGTGACATATGTCTCAACCATGCCTACCATACACGTACATCGCTATAATGACGTATTGTTATACAGAGGACAGTGACGTATGTCTCCACCATGGCATCCATACACGTACATCGCTATAATGATGTATTGTTATACAGAGCACAGTGACGTATGTCTCCACCATTGAATCCATACACGTACATCGTTATAATGAGGTATTGTTATACAGAGGAAAGTGACATATGTCTCCACCATAGCAACCATACACGTACATCGCTATAATGATGTATTGTTATACAGAGGACAGTGACGTATGTCTCCATCATGCCTGCCATACACGTGCATCGCTATAATGATGTATTGTTATACAGAGGACAGTGACGTATGTCTCCACCATGGCAACCATACACGTACATCGCTATAATGACGTATTGTTATACAGAGGACAGTGACATATGTCTCCAACATGCCTACCATACACGTACATCGCTATAATGACGCATTGTTATACATAGGACAGTGACATATGTCTCCACCATGCCTACCATACACGTGCATCGCTATAATGGCGTATTGTTATACAGAGGACAGTGACATATGTCTCAACCATGGCATCCATACACGTGCAGCGCTATAATGGTGTATTGTTATAACGAGGACAGTGACATATGTCTCCACCATAGAAACCATACACGCACATCGCTATACTGACGTATTGTTATACAGAGGACAGTGACATATGTCTCCACCATGCCTACCATACACGTACATCGCTATAATGACGTTTTGTTATACAGAGGACAGTGACGTATGTCTCCACCATAGCAACCATACACGTACATCGCTATAATGACGTATTGTTATACAGAGGACAGTGACATATGTCTCCACCATAGCAACCATACACGTACATCGATATAATGACTTATTGTTATACATAGGACAGTGACATATATCTCCACCTTAGCAGCCATACACGTGCATCACTATAATGACGTATTGTTATACAGAGGACAGTGACATATGTCTCCACCATAGCAACCATACAAGTACATCGCTAAAATTACGTATTGTTATACAGAGGACAGTGACGTATGTCTCCACCATGGCATCCATACACGTGCATCGCTATAATTATGTATTGTTATACAGAGGACAGTGACATATATCTCCACCATGCCTACCATACACGTACATCGCTATAATGATGTATTGTTATACAGAGGACAGTGACATATGTCTCCACCATGCCTACCATACACGTAAATCGCTATACTGACGTATTGTTATACAGAGGACAGTGACATATGTCTCCACCATGCCTACCATACACGTACATCGCTATACTGACGTATTGTTATAAAGAGGACAGTGACATATGTCTCCACCATGCCTACCATACACGTACATCGCTATAATGACGTATTGTTATACAGAGGACAGTGACGTATGTCTCCACCATGGCATCCATAGACGTACATCGCTATAATGATGTATTGTTATACAGAGGACAGTGACATATGTCTCAACCATGGCATCCATACACGTGCATCGCTATAATGATGTATTGTTATACAGTGGACAGTGACATATGTCTCCACCATGCCTACCATACACGTACATCGCTATAATGACGTATTGTTATACAGAGGACAGTGACGTATGTCTCCACCATGGCATCCATACACGTACATCGCTATAATGATGTATTGTTATAGAGAGGACAGTGACATATGTCTCCACCATGCCTACCATACACGTACATCGCTATAATGACGTATTGTTATACAGAGGACAGTGACGTATGTCTCCACCATGGCATCCATAGACGTACATCGCTATAATAATGTATTGTTATACAGAGGACAGTGACATATGTCTCCACCATAGCAACCATACACGTACATCGCTAAAATTACGTATTGTTATACAGAGGACAGTGACGTATGTCTCCACCATGCCTACCATACACGTACATCGCTATAATGACGTATTGTTATACAGAGGACAGTGACGTATGTCTCCACCATGGCATCCATACACGTACATCGCTATAATGATGTATTGTTATACATAGGACAGTGACATATGTCTCCACCATGCCTACCATACACGTACATCGCTATAATGACGTATTGTTATACAGAGGACAGTGACGTATGTCTCCACCATGGCATCCATAGACGTACATCGCTGTAATTACGTATTGTTATACAGAGGACAGTGACGTATGTCTCCACCATAGCAACCATACACGTACATCGCTATAATGATGTATTGTTATACAGAGGACAGTGACATATGACTCCATCATGCCTACCATACACGTACATCGCTATAATGACGTATTGTTATACAGAGGACAGTGACATATGTCTCCACCATAGCAACCATACACGTACATCGCTAAAATTACGTATTGTTATACAGAGGACAGTGACGTATGTCTCAACCATGGCATCCATACACGTGCATCGCTATAATGATGTATTGTTATACAGTGGACAGTGACATATGTCTCCACCATGCCTACCATACACGTACATCGCTATAATGACGTATTGTTATACAGAGGACAGTGACGAATGTCTCCACCATGGCATCCATACACGTACATCGCTATAATGATGTATTGTTATACAGAGGACAGTGACGTATGTCTCCACCATAGCAACCATACACGTACATCGCTATAATGATGTATTGTTATACAGAGGACAGTGACGTATGTCTCCACCATAGCAACCATACACGTACATCGCTATAATGATGTATTGTTATACAGAGGACAGTGACGTATGACTCCATCATGCCTACCATACACGTACATCGCTATAATGACGTATTGTTATACAGAGGACAGTGACATATGTCTCCACCATGGCATCCATACACGTACATCGCTATAATGATGTATTGTTATACAGAGGACAGTGACGTATGTCTCCACCATAGCAACCATACACGTACATCGCTATAATGATGTATTGTTATACAGAGGACAGTGACGTATGTCTCCACCATAGCAACCATACACGTACATCGCTATAATGATGTATTGTTATACAGAGGACAGTGACAAATGTCTCCACCATAGCTACCATACACGTACATCGCTAAAATTACGTATTGTTATACAGAGGACAGTGACGTATGTCTCCACCATGGCATCCATACACGTACATCGCAATAATGATGTATTGTTATACAGAGGACAGTGACGTATGTCTCCACCATAGCAACCATACACGTACATCGCTATAATGATGTATTGTTATACAGAGGACAGTGACGTATGTCTCCACCATAGCAACCATACACGTACATCGCTATAATGATGTATTGTTATACAGAGGACAGTGACATATGACTCCATCATGCCTACCATACACGTACATCGCTATAATGACGTGTTGTTATACAGAGGACAGTGACATATGTCTCCACCATAGCAACCATACACGTACATCGCTAAAATTACGTATTGTTATACAGAGGACAGTGACGTATGTCTCAAACATGGCATCCATACACGTGCATCGCTATAATGATGTATTGTTATACAGTGGACAGTGACATATGTCTCCACCATGCCTACCATACACGTACATCGCTATAATGACGTATTGTTATACCCAGGACAGTGACGTATGTCTCCACCATGGCATCCATAGACGTACATCGCTATAATGATGTATTGTTATACAGAGGACAGTGACATATGTCTCCACCATAGCAACCATACACGTACATCGCTAAAATTACGTATTGTTATACATAGGACAGTGACGTATGTCTCAACCATGGCATCCATACACGTGCATCGCTATAATGATGTATTGTTATACAGTGGACAGTGACGTATGTCTCCACCATGCCTACCATACACGTAAATCGCTATACTGACGTATTGTTATACAGAGGACAGTGACATGTGTCTCCACCATGCCTACAATACACGTACATCGCTATAATGACGTATTGTTATACAGAGGACAGTGACATATGACTCCACCATGCCTACCACACACGTACATCGATATAATGACGTATTGTTATACAGAGGACAGTAACATATGTCTCAACCATGCCTACCATACACGTACATCGCTATAATGACGTATTGTTATACATAGGACAGTGACGTATGTCTCCACCATAGCAACCATACACGTGCATCGCTATAATAACGTTTTGTTATACAGAGGACAGTGACATATGTCTCCACCATAGCAACAATACATGTACATCGCTATAATGACGTATTGTTATACAGAGGACAGTGACATATGTCTCCACCATGCCTACCATACACGTGCATCGCTATAATGATGTATAGTTATACAGAGGAAGGTGACGTATGTCTCCACCATGCCTACCATACACGTGCATCGCTATAATGACGTATTGTTATACAGTGGACAGTGACATATGTCTCCACCATGCCTACCATACACGTACATCGCTATAATGACGTTTTGTTATACAGAGGACAGTGACGTATGTCTCCACCATAGCATCCATACACGTACATCGCTATAATGACGTATTGTTATGCAGAGGACAGTGACATATGTCTCCACCATGCCTACCATACACGTACATCGCTATAATGACGTATTGTTATACAGAGGACAGTGACATATGTCTCCACCTTAGCAACCATACACGTACATCGCTATAATGACGTATTGTTATACAGTGGACAGTGACATATGTCTCCACCATGCCTACCATACACGTGCATCGCTATAATGATGTATAGTTATACAGAGGACAGTGACGTATGTCTCCACCATGCCTACCATACACGTGCATCGCTATAATGACGTTTTGTTTTACAGAGGACAGTGACATATGTCTCCACCATGCCTACCATACACGTACATCGCTATAATGACGTATTGTTATACAGAGGACAGTGACGTATGTCTCCACCATGCCTACCATACACGTGCATCGCTATAATGACGTATTGTTATACAGAGGACAGTGACATATGTCTCCACCATGCCTACCATACACGTACATCGCTATAATGACGTATTGTTATACATAGGACAGTGACGTATGTCTCCACCATGCCTACCATACACGTGCATCGCTATAATAACGTTTTGTTATACAGAGGACAGTGACATATGTCTCCACCATAGCAACAATACATGTACATCGCTATAATGACGTATTGTTATACAGAGGACAGTGACATATGTCTCCACCATGTCTAGCATACACGTGCATCGCTATAATGATGTATTGTTATACAGAGGACAGTGACGTATGTCTCCACCATGGCAACCATACACGTACATCGCTATAATGACGTATTGTTATACAGAGGACAGTGACATATGTCTCCAACATGCCTACCATACACGTACATCGCTATAATGACGCATTGTTATACAGAGGACAGTGACGTATGTCTCCACCATGCCTACCATACACGTGCATCGCTATAATGACGTTTTGTTTTACAGAGGACAGTGACATATGTCTCCACCATGCCTACCATACACGTACATCGCTATAATGACGTATTGTTATACAGAGGACAGTGACGTATGTCTCCACCATGCCTACCATACACGTGCATCGCTATAATGACGTATTGTTATACAGAGGACAGTGACATATGTCTCCACCATGCCTACCATACACGTACATCGCTATAATGACGTATTGTTATACATAGGACAGTGACGTATGTCTCCACCATGCCTACCATACACGTGCATCGCTATAATAACGTTTTGTTATACAGAGGACAGTGACATATGTCTCCACCATAGCAACAATACATGTACATCGCTATAATGACGTATTGTTATACAGAGGACAGTGACATATGTCTCCACCATGTCTAGCATACACGTGCATCGCTATAATGATGTATTGTTATACAGAGGACAGTGACGTATGTCTCCACCATGGCAACCATACACGTACATCGCTATAATGACGTATTGTTATACAGAGGACAGTGACATATGTCTCCAACATGCCTACCATACACGTACATCGCTATAATGACGCATTGTTATACAGAGGACAGTGACATATGTCTCCACCATGCCTACCATACACGTGCATCGCTATAATGACGTATTGTTATACAGAGGACAGTGACATATGTCTCCACCATGGCATCCATACACGTGCATCGCTGTAATGATGTATTGTTATAACGAGGACAGTGACATATGTCTCCACCATGCCTACCATACACGTGCATCGCTATAATGACGTTTTGTTTTACAGAGGACAGTGACATATGTCTCCACCATGCCTACCATACACGTACATCGCTATAATGACGTATTGTTATACAGAGGACAGTGACGTATGTCTCCACCATGCCTACCATACACGTGCATCGCTATAATGACGTATTGTTATACAGAGGACAGTGAGATATGTCTCCACCATGCCTACCATACACGTACATCGCTATAATGACGTATTGTTATACATAGGACAGTGACGTATGTCTCCACCATGCCTACCATACACGTGCATCGCTATAATAACGTTTTGTTATACAGAGGACAGTGACATATGTCTCCACCATAGCAACAATACATGTACATCGCTATAATGACGTATTGTTATACAGAGGACAGTGACATATGTCTCCACCATGTCTAGCATACACGTGCATCGCTATAATGATGTATTGTTATACAGAGGACAGTGACGTATGTCTCCACCATGGCAACCATACACGTACATCGCTATAATGACGTATTGTTATACAGAGGACAGTGACATATGTCTCCAACATGCCTACCATACACGTACATCGCTATAATGACGCATTGTTATACAGAGGACAGTGACATATGTCTCCACCATGCCTACCATACACGTGCATCGCTATAATGACGTATTGTTATACAGAGGACAGTGACATATGTCTCCACCATGGCATCCATACACGTGCATCGCTGTAATGATGTATTGTTATAACGAGGACAGTGACATATGTCTCCACCATGCCTACCATACACGTGCATCGCTATAATGATGTATTGTTTAACAGAGGACAGGGACGTATGTCTCCACCATGACTACCATACACGTGCATCACTATAATGACGTATTGTTATACAGAGGACAGTGGCGTATGTCTCCACCATGCCTGCCATACCGGTGCATCGCTATAATGATGTATTGTTATACAGAGGACAGTGACGTATGTCTCCACCATGGCAACCATACACGTACATCGCTATAATGACGTATTGTTATACAGAGGACAGTGACATATGTCTCCAACATGCCTACCATACACGTACATCGCTATAATGACGCATTGTTATACATAGGACAGTGACATATGTCTCCACCATGCCTACCATACACGTGCATCGCTATAATGACGTATTGTTATACAGAGGACAGTGACATATGTCTCCACCATGGCATCCATACACGTGCATCGCTATAATGATGTATTGTTATAACAAGGACAGTGACATATGTCTCCACCATGCCTACCATTCACGTGCATCGCTATAATGATGTATTGTTATACAGAGGACAGTGACATATGTCTCCACCATGGCTACCTTACACGTGCATCGCTATAATGATGTATTGTTATACAGAGGACAGTGACATATATCTCCACCATAGAAACCATACACGTACATCGCTATACTGACGTATTGTTATACAGAGGACAGTGACATATGTCTCCACCATGCCTACCATACACGTACATCGCTATAATGACGTTTTGTTATACAGAGGACAGTGACGTATGTCTCCACCATAGCAACCATTCACGTACATCGCTATAATGACGTATTGTTATACAGAGGACAGTGACATATATCTCCACCTTAGCAACCATACACATGCATCACTATAATGACGTATTGTTATACAGAGGACAGTGACATATGTCTCCACCATGCCTACCATACACGTACATCGCTATAATGACGGATTGTTATACAGAGGACAGTGACATATGTCTCCACCTTAGCAACCATACACGTGCATCACTATAATGACGTATTGTTATACAGAGGACAGTGAAATATGACTCAACCATGCCTACCATACACGTACATAACTATAATGATGTATTGTTATACAGAGGACAGTGACATATGACTCCACCATGCCTACCATACACGTACATCGCTATAATGACGTATTGTTATACAGAGGACAGTGACGTATGTCTCCACCATGGCATCCATACACGTACATCGCTATAATGATGTATTGTTATACAGAGGACAGTGACGTATGTCTCCACCATAGCAACCATACACGTACATCGCTAAAATTACGTATTGTTATACAGAGGACAGTGAAGTATGTCTCCACCATGGCATCCATACACGTACATCGCTAAAATTACGTATTGTTATACAGAGGACAGTGACGTATGTCTCCACCATGGCATCCATACACGTGCATCGCTATAATGATGTATTGTTATACAGAGGACAGTGACGTATGTCTCCACCATGGCAACCATACACGTGCATCGCTATAATGACGTATTGTTATACAGAGGACAGTGACATATGTCTCCAACATGCCTACCATACACGTACATCGCTATAATGACGCATTGTTATACACAGGACAGTGACATATGTCTCCACCATGCCTACCATACACGTGCATCGCTATAATGACCTATTGTTATACAAAGGACAGTGACATATGTCTCCACCATGGCATCCATACACGTGCATCGCTGTAATGATGTATTGTTATAACGAGGACAGTGACATATGTCTGCACCATGCCTACCATACACGTGCATCGCTATAATGATGTATTGTTTAACAGAGGACAGGGACGTACGTCTCCATGACTACCATACACGTGCATCACTATAATGACGTATTGTTATACAGAGGACAGTGACGTATGTCTCCACCATGCCTGCCATACACGTGCATCGCTATAATGATGTATTGTTATACAGAGGATGGTGACGTATGTCTCCACCATGGCAACCATACACGTACATCGCTATAATGACGTATTGTCATACAGAGGACAGTGACATATGTCTCCATCATGCCTACCATACACGTACATCGCTATAATGACGCATTGTTATACAGAGGACAGTGACATATGTCTCCACCATGCCTGCCATACACGTGCATCGCTATAATGATGTATTGTTATACAGAGGACAGTGACATATGTCTCCACCATAGCAACCATACAAGTACATCGCTAAAATTACGTATTGTTATACAGAGGACAGTGACGTATGTCTCCACCATGGCATCCATACACGTGCATCGCTATAATTATGTATTGTTATACAGAGGACAGTGACATATATCTCCACCATGGCATCCATACACGTGCATCGCTATAATGATGTATTGTTATAACGAGGACAGTGACATATGTCTCCACCATGCCTACCATACACGTACATCGCTATAATGACGCATTGTTATACAGAGGACAGTGACATATGTCTCCACCATGCCTACCATACACGTGCATCGCTATAATGACCTATTGTTATACAGAGGACAGTGACATATGTCTCCACCATGGCATCCATACACGTGCATCGCTGTAATGATGTATTGTTATAACGAGGACAGTGACATATGTCTGCACCATGCCTACCATACACGTGCATCGCTATAATGATGTATTGTTTAACAGAGGACAGGGACGTACGTCTCCATGACTACCATACACGTGCATCACTATAATGACGTATTGTTATACAGAGGACAGTGACGTATGTCTCCACCATGCCTGCCATACACGTGCATCGCTATAATGATGTATTGTTATACAGAGGATGGTGACGTATGTCTCCACCATGGCAACCATACACGTACATCGCTATAATGACGTATTGTCATACAGAGGACAGTGACATATGTCTCCATCATGCCTACCATACACGTACATCGCTATAATGACGCATTGTTATACAGAGGACAGTGACAAATGTCTCCACCATGCCTGCCATACACGTGCATCGCTATAATGATGTATTGTTATACAGAGGACAGTGACATATGTCTCCACCATAGCAACCATACAAGTACATCGCTAAAATTACGTATTGTTATACAGAGGACAGTGACGTATGTCTCCACCATGGCATCCATACACGTGCATCGCTATAATTATGTATTGTTATACAGAGGACAGTGACATATATCTCCACCATGGCATCCATACACGTGCATCGCTATAATGATGTATTGTTATAACGAGGACAGTGACATATGTCTCCACCACGCCTACCATACACGTGCATCGCTATAATGATGTATTGTTTAACAGAGGACAGGGACGTATGTCTCCACCATGACTACCATACACGTGCATCACTATAATGACGTATTGTTATACAGAGGACAGTGACATATGTCTCCACCTTGGCTACCATACACGTGCATCGCTATAATGATGTATTGTTATACAGAGGACAGTGACATATATCTCCACCATAGAAACCATACACGTACATCGCTATACTGACGTATTGTTATACAGAGAACAGTGACATATGTATACACCATGCCTACCATACACGTGCATCGCTATAATGACGTATTGTTATACAGAGGACAGTGACATATGTCTCCCCCATGCCTCCCATACACGTGCATCGCTATAATGATGTATTGTTATACAGAGGACAGGGACGTATGTCTCCACCATGACTACCATACACGTGCATCGCTATAATGACGTATTGTTATACAGAGGACAGTGACATATGATTTCACCATGGCTACCATACACGTGCATCGCTATAATGATGTATTGTTATACAGAGGACAGTGACATATGTCTCCACCATAGAAACCATACACGCACATCGCTATACTGACGTATTGTTATACAGATTACAGTGATATATGTCTACACCATGCCTACCATACACGTGCATCGCTATAATGACGTATTGTTATACAGAGGACAGTGACATATGTATCCACCATTTCTACCATACACGTACATCGCTATAATGACGTTTTGTTATACAGAGGACAGTGACGTATGTCTCCACCATAGCAACCATACACGTACATCGCTATAATGACGTATTGTTATACAGAGGACAGTGACATATGTCTCCACCATAGCAACCATACACGTACATCGCTATAATGACGTATTGTTATACATAGGACAGTGACTTATATCTCCACTTTAGCAACCATACACGTGCATCACTATAATGACGTATTGTTATACAAAGGACAGTGACATATGACTCAACCATGCCTACCATACACGTACATCGCTATAATGATGTATTGTTATACAGAGGACAGTGACATATGACTCCACCATGCCTACCATACACGTACATCGCTATAATGATGTATTGTTATACAGAGGACAGTGACATATGTCTCCACCATAGCAACCATACACGTACATCTCTAAAATTACGTATTGTTATACAGAGGACAGTGACGTATGTCTCCACCATGGCATCCATACACGTGCATCGCTATACTTATGTATTGTTATACAGAGGACAGTGACATATATATCCACCATGCCTACCATACACGTACATCGCTATAATGATGTATTGTTACACAGAGGACAGTGACATATGTCTCCACCATGCCTACCATACACGTAAATCGCTATACTGACGTATTGTTATACAGAGGACAGTGACATATGTCTCCACCATGCCTACCATACACGTGCATCGCTATACTTATGTATTGTTATACAGAGGACAGTGACATATATCTCCACCATGCCTACCATACACGTACATCGCTATAATGATGTATTGTTATACAGAGGACAGTGACATATGTCTCCACCATGGCAACCATACACGTACATCGCTATAATGACGTATTGTTATACAGAGGACAGTGACATATGTCTCCGCCATGCCTATCATACACGTGCATCGCTATAATGACGTATTGTTATACAGAGGACAGTTACATATGTCTCCACCATTCCTACCATACACGTGCATCGCTATAATGACGTATTGTTATACAGAGGACAGTGACATATGTCTCTACCATAGCAACAATACACGTGCATCGCTATAATGACGTATTGTTATACAGAGGACAGTGACATATGTCTCCGCCATGCCTACCATACACGTGCATCGCTATAATGACGTATTGTTATACAGAGGACAGTGACATATGTCTCCGCCATGCCTACCATACACGTGCATCGCTATAATGACGTATTGTTGTACAGAGGACAGTGACATATGTCTCCACCATAGCAACCATACACGTACATCGCTATAATGACGTATTGTTATACAGAGGACAGTGACATATGTCTCCACCATGGCTAGCTTACACGTGCATCGCATCGAGTCAAGTAGATATGGTTACCTTCACTTGTGGCGCATTTCTTCTACTCGAAATTAGATATGCATAGACATTCATGTATTGAATGTTATTGATTTTATGAATGGAGCAATCATTGCGTCATCCTTTTATGACAATGTTATCTGATCGCAAGCGCTATTTCACGGACAAACTTTGTAAATGTGTTATTAGCATCTCCGTTGCATCAGTCAAATACGTCATCTTATAACAAGAGATGCCCCTAAATACTTGTACACATGCTTGTACATTCAAGACTCGATTACAGTAATAGCTTACTGAATCAGTAATTGTCAATTATACAAAATCCAGAAGGTTCAGAACACAGCCGCAATAATTGTAATCAGAACGCCAAAATCCCGTCGCATTACACCCGTACTTAAGGGTCGTCACTGGCTTCGCATTGAAGCAAGAATCAAGTTTAAAGTTCTTTGTATCACATACAAATGTCAACATAATAATATGGCTCCATCACATCTTTCAAATACATTAGAGGTGTACCCCTGTAAAAACCCTCCGTTCCTATTATATGAATCTTCTCAAGATGCCAAAATGCAACAGCACCAGTTATGGACAAAGATCATTCGGTCGCGCTGCGCCAAACTTTGGAACCAACTTCCACATGTCATTGAGATGTCTTCCTCACTGACTGTTTTTAAATCTCAACTTAAAACTCGCCTATTTTCTAGCTATTACTCATAGACTGTACTTAATCATGTTCTCATTGTACTTAATTTCTTTGCCAATTTAAATCTGTGATACTTGATGTGCTTTTAATCGTTTCTCCCATTTTTAGATTTTATTTCCTAGTATTTCATATCATTCCCTTCAATTTCTTACTTTCCTATGCGCTTTGAGCATGCACCTTGTTTGTGGATAAAGCACCTATTTCCTAAATGCCTATTATTATTAGGTCTTCAAGACGAATATCTCGAAGAACTATTGTTATTACTATGTCCTTTTCTTCTTCTTCTTCTTCTTCTTCTTCTTCTTCTTCTTCTTCTTCTTCTTCTTCTTCTTCTTCTTCTTCTTCTTCTTCTTCTTCTTCTTCTTCTTCTTCTACTTCTTCTTCTTTTTTGTTAGTTTTTGGTGCGCCACACTGTGAAGTAACCACTGAAGCGTTTCGCATGAAATTTTCAGGGAAAGCCAGACACAGTATCTAGTTCTGTACGTTCGCCGATTTTTTATTTTGATTTGCCCAAAGAGGGGAGATAACTCAAAACATGAAAAACTTCAAACCGTAATAGCTCAAAAACTAAGGACGATAATTTCACGAAACTTTCACCAAAATGTGGGCTACAAAATTCCCCATCGATTAGGCATATAGCAGTTTTCGGCCGTAATAATAATTTTTTGGTTTTTGAGGGTAGGCATCTTTGAAAATCTTCTTCTCACTGACGGGACCACGTACAGGTATACGTAATAGCTCATTATAAAGCCAAATAAAATTCAAAGGGCCTGTAAGAGCCCGAATTTAGAATTTCCACTTAGAACTTTAAATATCTGTCCTTGAATATCGTCCTTTTCTTAAATGTTGGCTTTTCGGTTCCATGCTGAATCACCTACATAACTCGAATAAAATTATGTCAAAGTTATTGATTGTTATCTCTTCATAATAACAATTCCAAAACATATCATTATCATATAAAAGTTAATAGTTTCGGCACAATTTGGACATATTTCACAAAAAGTAACTTTTCGTGATTTTGATCTTTTTAGGGTTTTTTTCTTTGGAGAATTTTCTATCGTAAACCACTGAAGATACAATTATGTTTCATTGCTCATATTGAAGTAGAGATGCTATATGTATTAAGAACAATAACCCTCAAAAATGTATCTGTCATAGTTTAAGTGTGACAAGTCACAGAAAATGGTCATTTATCAAAAATCGCCATTTTTAGTAAAGTTCAAAGAATCATGACTGCTTAACTAATCACGATGTTTTGTATTAACACCTACGGATGAACAATTTCAAGAACAAAATTTTGTTGTTGAACCCTTTCATCAAAAAGTTGATAGTTAAGCTCCGAACATCGCAAACGTTGTCTATAGGGGTCCAAATATAAGCGTTTTTAAGTATTACTTATGTATGCAATCTAAATGATGATTACATCTACTTAAATCTACTGGAAATTTAAGCACATTATGTTCTATGTTACACCTTTGTATGAAAATATTAACCATTTTGTCTTAATTGTGAGAAAGATCATGTAGGGGTCCATTAATAAGCGATTGTTCCATTTTCAGAGGGTCATTGTCTTTGGAGAATTTTTGTAAAAAAAACCTACTCAAGATAGAGACATGTTTGACAGCTCATTTCAAAGCAGAAAAAACTGGCAATTAACCGAGAGTCCACTAAGCGAAAATACGGGTTTTATTTTAACCGATATATGCTGTTTTGCACCAATGCATCATGTATATTTCTGTCTCTCGACTTCAATGATCTTCGGCGTTATTTGTAATATAGAGAAAAGAAGGACAGAGGAACGATTGATTACTGGAAATATGCCCAAGTTTAAATAATATTCACATAATCAGACGCCCCAATAAACAGACAAATCAGTGTGGTACGTTTGAGGTACGTTTGAGGTACGTTTGACAGTACGTTTGACAGTACGTTTGAGGTACGTTTGACAGTACGTTTGAGGTACATGTACGTTTGACAAGCTAGTGTTACCCACTGATATAAGAGACTAACAAGATGGTTATAGATGCTCTGAATGATAGGACTGTGACTCTTTGCAAGTGATACTGAGCATTGTTTCTATAAGAATAAATTAACATTGCAATATGAAATGCATGTTTTTACAGTTTAGGTAGGATTGATGTTCAAAGTGACAGTATACTTGTTGTTACATTAATAATAGGTCGAGAAGTAACCAGGTTGGTGTTTCATGCTGAATGATAAGTGTCATTATGTGTAATGTGTGTTTCTGAAGTTATTGAGACAAAATCATAGTCTATTCCGAATAAGGTCATTCTCTATAAATCTTATTTGTTATTGTTTGAACCAGTCCATTATACAGGTAAGGAGATAGAGAGATAGAGAGATATATAGTCTATTCAAGTGTCACACATACAACTCATCAATTATGTACAATATAACACAATGTAAGAGTAAATGCCCAGTCAAAGTGGCTTATGAGACACATAGTACAGTTTTAAACAGATTGTCAACAAACAGGGAATATAAGTTATAAGTAAATTGAAAAGATAAGATGGTTCTAAGAAATAAAACGTCATATACTAATGTTCAGAAGAGGTCACATAACCAATGTCGACACCACAGTCGAGTCTCTTTATCTCTTTGTTTACGTAGATAGAACCTTGTTTCACACCGATGTCAACTTTAAAATATTCAGCTACGTAATCGTTGACACGTAGTGCACAGCTGACGTCATCATATAGGGATTGCACAGCATTGGTAACTTTACGGACATACCCATCCATGTCAGCTTATACCAGAGATAGTTCCTGTCAACGGTGTCAAACGCCTTAGTTAGGTCCACGAAGCATATAAATGAAGATTTTTTCTTCATTTTCATGTTGCTGATAAAGCTTATAGGGAGTATATAATAATTAAGGTCCTTTCAGCGCGGAAGCCGTTTTGTTCATTTGCCAGGAGATTATGTCGTTCCAACAACGCTTGTATATGTACATTTAAAATACCAGCATAGACCTTGCATGGTAAAGATATCAATGTTATAGCCCTGTAACCAAGTGGGTCCTGGGGTTCACCTCCGCCCTTTGGTGTAGGTGCTATGACGCCCGAATTCCATGCAGCCGGGATACATGCATTACTCTTGCCAGTCTGCATTACTGGCTGATTTAAGTCTTGCCGTATTTTCCTCGCTTTGTTGTGCCTAGATAGTGAATAGCTGCACCAGAAATACAAGGTTACCCTGGAGTTCTAAGCACAGATAAATCAGCCATTAGTTGAGACTGGAAAGAGTTATGCTTTGCATTGGGAAGTTGGGATACATGTTGAGTTTCATAGTACCTCACATGATCTGTTGTGTCGGTCTGTCGCTTTCCCATTTTCATGAGAAAGATTACTTTTTCATTCATCGATCGTGATAGGTTCAATCAATTCTGGATCATACCAGAACACCTACCATCTATCTCAAGTGACTGAACTCTGGCTCTTATCAGAACACCTACCATCTATTCCAAGTGACTGGACTCTGGATCATACTAAAACACCTACCATCTATTCCAAGTGACTAAACTCTGGATCATACTAAAACACCTACCATCTATCTCAAGTGACTGAACTCTGGCTCTTATCAGAACACCAACCATCTATTCCAAGTGACTGGACTCTGGCTCTTATCAGAACACCTACCATCTATTCCAAGTGACTGGACTCTGGATCATACTAAAACACCTACCATCTATTCCAAGTGACTAAACTCTGGATCATACTAAAACACCTACCATCTATCTCAAGTGACTGAACTCTGGCTCTTATCAGAACACCAACCAGCTATTCCAAGTGACTGAACTCTGGATCATACTAAAACACCTACCATCAGTTCCATGTCACTGAACTCCGGTTCTTTCATAACACCTACCATCTATTCCAAGTGACTGAACTCCGGTTCTTTCCAGAACACCTACCATCTATTCCAAGTGACTGAACTCTGGATCATACTAAAACACCTACCATCTATTCCAAGTGACTAAACTCTGGATCATACTTAAACACCTACCATCCGTTCCATGTCACTGAACTCCGGTTCTTTCAAAACACCTACCATCTATCCCAAGTGACTGATCTCTGGTTCTTACCAGCACACCTACCATCTATCCTAAGTGACTGAACTCTGGATCTTACCAGAACACCTACCATCTATCTCAAGTGACTGAACTCTGGATCTTACCAGAACACCTACCATCTATCCCATGTGACGGAACTTTGGCACTTACCAGAACACCTACCATCTATTCCATGTCATACAAACCATTTTCAATTCACTTTCATGAATAAATACATGAACTGGATTGGTCAACAAGCTCAGTAAAATTTACATGAAGATTGCTCAATTGTACACGCAAACATTTACATTATGATTATACAGATTGATATAGACAACGAACATTATCGAATGAAAGAATTATGTTACCAGTAGCATCTTAATGCGCATCTCGTAAATGAAGACGAAATGGATTAATGAATAGGCTGATAGCCTTTACGCGTCGCTTCAACACACCAACACTCAATTCTCAGTTTAGCGTACCATATAGATGTTTCTTCCAGATCAAAGGGGAGAAGTGTTGTTACAGCAAATTAGTTTACTCAATTAAGAAGCTGAGTATGTGAGAAGGGCGGAGTGTAATTATGTTTGTACAGATAACAAGTTTACTGGACCGGTTCAATTATATAACAAATGGCATGTTGGTGACCGGCATGTCATATATGTTTATTGTCAAACGTCCTATCTTGGTGACACAAAGGAAATAGGAAATACACATTAACGCGACATTCAGTCTAGATCTTGTCAGTCAATGTAAGTAAGGAACACATATTAAACCAATGGAATTTAGGAATAGGATGATAGTGTATTCTGTAGGCTTTTCTGTCATTTGAAGAATCGTTGTAAGATTACTGAGGATAAACGATGATATACATGGGTTATCAAGCTCATGGTGAAAACAGGTTCGTTATTCTAATCATTGGTCACATTGTAGGTTGCTAATCGCATGCGAAATACTTACAGTATCATTACAATGTAATAACTGATTATATGTACTTTTGTTATTTACAAAATGATATAAATATACGCCGCATGTATGTTTTCTTGGAGAGCGATACATAAGGCCTTGGCGGGTTTGACGATCCACTTCTTTTTTATCATGGTAACAAAACTACCATGTAAAACAAAAAAGATTGATGATTATTAGTATTTGTTTCGATTAAAAGACATTCCTATTCACGCTTGAACGGCAAGTCGTGGCGAGTAGCCTTACCCACTCTGCAAACAAAACAATCTTCCGGGAAGTGATCTGAATACAGACGTGAGGCCGACATTGGTTCAATGGTTGTGCTACCACAACGCTCTCTTCGCTCGAACAAAATCAACCCTACCGTCTAACCCTATAAGCCCCGCCCCATTTTTCGTTTGTCGTTGGCTGCTGGAAAGCAGACGATATTTTTGCAATGTTTAAGTCGCTCTAGTTTTATATAGGATCAACAAATAATATATTTCGGTCATCCTTTAAGAGTTTTACACCCAAAATTTAATAAAATACTTATATAAAAAGAAATCCAGAAATGTGTGATATTAAATCACGCATTTTAAGAAACTTATTCATTTGGTCATGAAAAAATGTACAAAGTTTCACCTAGCCTCGTGGTTTACTGGTTAGTTCGTTCGGCCAGAAAGCAACAGGACACAGGTTCGATCCCAGATGTCTTATATGTTCATATTCAATCTGACATTTTATAAAGTACCATCACTTAGATTTGGAAATTACGAACATTGACTCCATAATTTCTCAGTTGTTAAAACACCTACACTTGTAACCATAGCAACAAGACCGGAATTGGGGTATAATTTATATTTTGAAATTTTGTTTGAAAAAGGCTTACAACTTGCTTGTTCATTTAGACAATTAAGGTTGTTGGCAATATAAATCTTTTTTTTAACCAATTTCGAGAAACAATTGTTAGCTTGTTTCAGTCGACATTAGATAATAGCTCCGGCTATGGTTCAAACAGAATGTTAAAAAGCTTACTTCAAGTCGAAAAATATATTTCACATTTAACATCTAAGACATTCCTTAGTACCATCTAGATAATAGCTGAAACACTTAATGTTAAATGAAGGTACATGCAGGTACAAATCGATCCGGACAAAAACAATAGAATGTGTCCATTTTGTAAAGAAGCTATTGAAAACGAAATCAACTTTGTATTTGTTTGTCAATCTTACGTCGACTTTCGTAAACAATATATCCCAGACTGTTCTCCTCCCAAGCCTCAACATAAACTGAAGCACAAAAGAAACGTCACACCTCAATTGATTTCGATTAATTCAATATTTTAAAGAAATGAGATGCATTTGATTATGGCACGATGCAATAACACCTTTTGGCAGTAGTTTTAATGACTTAATTGGTGACTGTTTTTAAAAAAAATGTTATTACAATATCATGTTTTATACTAGATAGGGGTAAGAAATGAAATCTACACCAACATGACCCCTACCATGTTTAAATTGTTGTTAATGTGTGCAGGACGAGGTATATTTATTGATTTTCACACAGAGTATGTGTTATATGTCGATGAACAGTTGTGTTTTATCATAATTAATTTTGGGGAATTTTAAATTTCAAAATTTTGATTTTCAATTATTATTTTTAAAAATACGTAAAACAATTCTTTGACTGATTTAATATTTTGGACTAATTTGCAAAACTATTCAGTTTTGGAATACGACGTCTAAAAACTCGAGAAATTTGACTTTAAGAATTATACATATGATAAAAACAACTGAGGTGTGACGTTTCTTTTGTGCTTCAGTTTAGCTTCAACGTTAAAACATAAACGTTATTCTCATAGCATTAGTAAACTTTCACAATATGTTACCTATGCCCGATCTTATCGGGGGGGGGGGGGGGGGGGGGGGGGGGGGGGGTAGTGGTATAGTCAGGTAATTGAATGTTGCTTAAACGGTGCATAATTCTTAGTAGCTATTTTGTATTTCATTTGCCATGTGAAAGTGCACTCAGTTCTTACGAAATATGACTTCTAACAAGTTTGCTGAGAGTAAGCACAAACTTCCACTATTCGCAATACATCGTACTTCTTTTCACCTCAATAAAAAAAAAAGAGCCATGGGCTCTGTAACTCATCAGAAATTGCATGATTTAATATCTCAGGTTAATGACTTAGTGAGTGAATTGTTTAACAACTGCTTATATCAGAATTAGATAATAATATGATGTAATTATAACTGCTTCAAAAGATATGTCTACACAAGATTTCAGCATTCTAGTTCTTTTTGTTCATTTATTTGGGGGGGGGGGGGGGGGGGGCAGCAAGAGGCAGACTTAGCGAGGTACTAGGTCCGTCCCTGTCCATGCTATTCCAGCTAACAACCAGTAACTGGACTGCAGGGAAACCTGATAAGCTCTATCTTGCTTAATTTCTATGATACACATATAATGAAAGTTGCGTTAGAAAGCTCTTTAAAACACCTTTCTTTCAAATATATTAAACATTGCTAACGTTTATGGTAGCGTTAATGTTAGCAATATGGTAAACCATTTAAATGTGTTCATTTATAACTTTCTTACTTTTCATCCAAAAGACTTGAAATTTGGAATTCTTGTTATTCACTAAATATAGATGATATCCTGAAAATGTGAGTGTTCTAGGGTCATTGGTTTCTGAGAAGAAAAATATACCTTTATATGAACCCCTGTCACAATCAAAGTATCAAAGTTTCAGTATTAAAATTTACAAATCATAATCTCCATCATTTTTAAAAAAACAAACACTGCCCAGGTTTCTGGATATCTCCTATTGCTGGTTCATGAGAAGAAGTCGTTTGAAGCTTTTAGGGTAAACCCCCTGCAAAGTTCATATTTCATAATTTATCTCAACCAAATTTACAAACTTGTATCTCCATCCCACAAAGATGTTAATGACAATATTTCACATTCCTATATCAAGCGCTTTCGGAGAAGAAGCCATATTTGTGGGAGTTGGAATTCGTGATGAACAAACTTTGACCCCTAGGTGACGGGTACACACCCACCAGATTACAGCTTTGGGGCTGTAGCGGTTCTGGAGGTGAAGTCGAAGAGTGAAAAGTTTACGGACGACCGACGACGGACGGACGCCGGACGCCGGGCGACGGCACATGCCATAAGCACATCTGGCCTTTCAGGCCGTATGAGCTAAAAAGTGTAATAACGTCGTTAGAAGTGATCATTCTTTTCATTTCACGATATTATCAACTCCTATAAAACCTATATTCTAAATTATTAACACAGTAGCAACCATATTGTGTTTTGCAACAAAGGGAAGTTAACCCTAAACTATCGAATTCATATTATGTATAAATATATATACTCGTTCAGGGCAAAATGTACTTTGCATAAAACATGATGGTACTTAAACTTTTAAATAATATTCGATGAAACAATACAAGCGTTTACCTACAAAATATCCACATATATGCGTTTAATACGATTGTGAAAAACGCCAGATTCGAGAAAGTGATCCAGGCTTTATAGAAATTATAATAGGGTTTTAAATTTGCTTAAAACTGCTTATATCAGAATTAGATAATAATATGATGTAATTATAACTGCTTCAAAAGATATGTCTACACAAGATTTCAGCATTCTAGTTCTTTTTGTTCATTTATTTGGGGGGGGGGGGGGGGGGGGGGGGGCAGCAAGAGGCAGACTTAGCGAGGTACTAGGTCCGTCCCTGTCCATGCTATTCCAGCTAACAACCAGTAACTGGACTGCAGGGAAACCTGATAAGCTCTATCTTGCTTAATTTCTATGATACACATATAATGAAAGTTGCGTTAGAAAGCTCTTTAAAACACCTTTCTTTCAAATATATTAAACATTGCTAACGTTTATGGTAGCGTTAATGTTAGCAATATGGTAAACCATTTAAATGTGTTCATTTATAACTTTCTTACTTTTCATCCAAAAGACTTGAAATTTGGAATTCTTGTTATTCACTAAATATAGATGATATCCTGAAAATGTGAGTGTTCTAGGGTCATTGGTTTCTGAGAAGAAAAATATACCTTTATATGAACCCCTGTCACAATCAAAGTATCAAAGTTTCAGTATTAAAATTTACAAATCATAATCTCCATCATTTTTAAAAAAACAAACACTGCCCAGGTTTCTGGATATCTCCTATTGCTGGTTCATGAGAAGAAGTCGTTTGAAGCTTTTAGGGTAAACCCCCTGCAAAGTTCATATTTCATAATTTATCTCAACCAAATTTACAAACTTGTATCTCCATCCCACAAAGATGTTAATGACAATATTTCACATTCCTATATCAAGCGCTTTCGGAGAAGAAGCCATATTTGTGGGAGTTGGAATTCGTGATGAACAAACTTTGACCCCTAGGTGACGGGTACACACCCACCAGATTACAGCTTTGGGGCTGTAGCGGTTCTGGAGGTGAAGTCGAAGAGTGAAAAGTTTACGGACGACCGACGACGGACGGACGCCGGACGCCGGGCGACGGCACATGCCATAAGCACATCTGGCCTTTCAGGCCGTATGAGCTAAAAAGTGTAATAACGTCGTTAGAAGTGATCATTCTTTTCATTTCACGATATTATCAACTCCTATAAAACCTATATTCTAAATTATTAACACAGTAGCAACCATATTGTGTTTTGCAACAAAGGGAAGTTAACCCTAAACTATCGAATTCATATTATGTATAAATATATATACTCGTTCAGGGCAAAATGTACTTTGCATAAAACATGATGGTACTTAAACTTTTAAATAATATTCGATGAAACAATACAAGCGTTTACCTACAAAATATCCACATATATGCGTTTAATACGATTGTGAAAAACGCCAGATTCGAGAAAGTGATCCAGGCTTTATAGAAATTATAATAGGGTCACAGAGGACTAGGTATCTCCTTCGAGGGAGATACTATATTTCCAACAAAACATGTACGTACGGGATACTAAGTGACGAGTCCTACTATCTGAGATTTCCTTCGTAGCAAATAGTATGACAGAATTCTTCATTATGACCCTATCACGCTTACGTAGAAATGAGTACACGGTCCTGCAGTAGACAGACGCACTGCGGGCTGGCCTGCAGTAGACAGACGCACTGCGGGCTGGCCTGCAGTAGACAGGCGCACTGCGGGCTGGCCTGCAGTAGACAGGCGCACTGCGGGCTGGCCTGCAATAGACAGACACACTGCGGGCTGGCCTGCAGTAGACAGACACACTGCGGGCTGGCCTGCAGTAGACAGACACACTGCGGGCTGGCCTGCAGTAGACAGACGCACTGCGGGCTGGCCTGCAGTAGACAGACGCACTGCGGACTGGCCTGCCTGTTCCTCTCTCTCTCTCTCTCGCCTTCCTTGTCTGCGCTTACCTAACTCCGTGTCAGCTCCAGTCGGCTCTCAGCTCTCTCTTTTAATAATGACCACGGAGCGATTTCTCACTGTCTCAACAGCAGAAAATACTAGAAAAAATCGAAGGCTAAGAATCGTGTCTGGGTGAGAGAACTGCCCTGAATACCAAATGAAAAGCGCGTCTTGCCTGAAAAAGTTAATAATGTGGCTGCGACCCAAGGTTTCGGTGAGCTGTCGAAGAAGCTTAAGGATGCATGTGGTGCTACAGAGTGTCTGTAGCGTATTGATCTGCGGTGGAGAGATGACAGGCGAGGGAACTGGGGGCGGTGTTACCGGGTGGGGAGGAGCTCTCTGGTCGTGGACCCCAGACGACCGTATCAGCATCAGGTCACCGACTAACAGTAGAAGCTGCAGTGGATGTCTCGCTCCTTGCGGACTTGTAGCTCGCGGACTGTTACTTACCTAGATATGGAGCACTAAATGAGACTCTAATCCTGCTTAATACACGACTTAATTAAATTAATTAGTAAGCATTTTTAATTGGCAAGGGGAAACACAGCTCACATTACCCCGCTTGTAGTTTGACCGGCTTCTCATAACATTTAGAATTAATTTGAAGACATATACAGTCAATGCTTCACAATAATTGTTAGTGGACACTCTGGGGCTGTTATCCAATCAGAAATTTCGAAACAAAGTCGGTAAACTTTATTGGTCAGAATTCAAAACATTATGACATACTGTAACCCCTAAAAAATATACACGGTCATTGCAAAGATTACTCCAATTTGCCGATTATGCAGATTCTAATAAGTAGTAATATTTTTCGTTTTTTTTCCGAAAAAAGGTGGAAAATCGAATTTTGGGTACCCCGAAGTTGTCATCGCTCACAGGCACAAAAGTCGGGGCAAAATAAATTTTAACCCCCAAAATATTGCTACAATTGGTTTCAACTGATTCTAGTGATTTTAGTGTACTTCATAACATACTAAAAGTTTACCAAAGTTGGACCCCCGAAAAAGATGGCGTCCAAGATGGCCTCTTAATGATCATAACTCAAATGTGATGATCTTGGTGTCTATCCTTAGGTTTTTGGGCGCAACAAACACATATAGATACTAAAAAATGGTAATTGTCCATCATGGAACACAGGACTCCAATACGGCATCAAAAAAGGCCGTTGACACCTCCAAATGACCGCAAGTCCAAAACTATTCACTCAAATTTGATGATCAAGGTGTCAATACTCAGTTTTGTGGGGCAAAGTACACATTAAGACAACCTTGAATATCACTGAGCTGTTTAATCATTATGAATCCATGACCTTCAGCTGTGCCCCTAATGCACAACCATCTTTGTCCATAAAATAAGTCTCAGAGCGTTCAGTTGTCAGTGTCATCCTCCTGCTCCAAAGAACTTGACATACTTAAAAGGTCCAGAAAAGGAAGTATATATAAAAATACCGAAATCATTTATTCACAGCAATGACGTTGTCGTCATATAGGTTTATGGCGCCTTACCCATTCATTTAGCATAATAGAGCCTTAGAACAATGTCATGACTGTATGTTAATGAATACACCTCTTTCACTGCTCGGAATCGTACTATATACTTATAAGTAAACAGTCTTTATGTAAATATTGTTCATTTGTTTTAACAATATGTACATTTGCGATCACACATTACAAGAAAAAAACACTGACATAGGCCAAAAGAAAAAAGCCTATATGCCAGAGCATGCGCTACTTTTCAAGGGACCACATAATAAGGTTAAGACTAAGGTATATAACAATTCATTAACCTCAAAGATGATGACAACATGTTCGCTCATATGTTCATCGCATGTCAATTCCGCCAAACTGATTTGACACAATTTTCTATTTCGAAAATCACCATGGCCACTAGCTCTGTAACAACATGGAAACTTCAGACTTCCAACTTACAAAATTGAACTTTTGGATTGCGTGAAAACCTCTAGGATACCCTTTGGAGAGTACAGTGATCTCACATTTCTAACCTTGGTAACAAGGCAACTAACTGACTGTTCAAGTAGACATTGTATGGGACCACTACAAGAAAGAAGTCTCAAGTCTGCAACCAGATACAAAAGAGACAAAGGATCAAGACGCGTACGCAATGTTCAAACAAAATTTCCTAAGTTTCTCAAAAACTCAAAATACAAAGAAGAAGAAGAAGAAGAAGAAGAAGTACTAACAGATAGTGTCAATACAAGCACATTTGAGGCAGGTAAAGAAGTGCACGGAATATTAGGAGAACAGTGTTTGCCAATGGTCGTGAATCAACAGTTTTGTCAGATTAAACGGATACTAACACTCGACATGGTTCTCCATGTACGAGATGCTTTCATCAAGGCGCATTCTTGTCAGCAAAGTCGGTACAGATGTGTTCGTGGTTCTTCTTGTAGTAATATCTGAGCTGAAACAAATCAACCAAAGATAGGTCTGGTTGTCTATTGGTAAAGTCAAGAACTATACATTACATAATGTGAATGCCATTAATCAAGAGTTTGGAGACAATTGTGCATTAGCTCTTCCTTTTCTCCATGTATGTACACGACACATCAAAGAACACGTACAGCCTATACATGTATCCTATCCTCACGTAACAGAAGCTTTTATTTTCCAAAAATTCCCTATCAGCCGATTGACAGTGATGGGGAACGGTTGACCCTCATAGAACGATATGTGTGTATCATGTGTGACCACACGACATCACTTACCACAGTGAATAGTGTTAAACAAGACTTGTTCTGCCATGGAGAGCACACAAAACTCAAGCATGTGTTTCCACCAACATAGGATGTCCCTATTCGGCACACAAATAGGGCCATCTACCAAGCAAGTGTTTGGACAAAGAGTGTATATTTGAAGAGAAAATCCTCCAATCCCTCGGGATTTTGGATGTTACTAAAAGGAAGAACATTGGTATCCACTATGGGTGAATGTTGCATAAGTGTCCAGGTCGTGCAGAGAACTGGTGGTATGTGGGTGCAAAGTAAAACATGTGTGCTCAAATGTAGGTCAAATGGTAGCGCCATATTGGACAAAGTTAGATTTACTTGTAACATAATGGCCCAATTGCATGTTTAATGGTCCTAACCTGTTCCTTGCCCCAAAAGGACATCTAGATCATCAAATTTGAGTGAAAGGTCATTGATTTGCGGTCATTTGGAGGTGGCTGTCCCTGTTCGAGGGGGGCGGGGGGAATTGAGGGGGTATTTTCCATATATTGAACACCAACACGTAACATACATAAATTATTTCGAATAATACAACAGTTGAAGTTCATTTGAAGTCGTACATTCTTCATTCGTCCATACATGCGATTTCTGTCAAGGGGATTTGAGAATTGCAGCTTAATATTGACTTTTTGAATTGTTAGAAACAATGATTTAATGTGTTCAAAAACTTGTAAGATGTTCATTAAAAGAAAAGTTCAATATATTTTCTTTTTATTATTGTCTAATTTTAACAAGATAACAAGATGTAGTAAGTATCATTTCCGGAGTTTCTAAATTTTCAAATTTTCAAATATTTCATACATATGTGGTTTTCTTTTTTCCATTAAAATTGTTTAACAGTTTCATACTGATTTATTTGTCAAGAATAGCAACACATGGCTTTCTTTTAACTCTGACTTGCTTAAAATGATTAAAACATGACTAGTTTTAAGTTTGTAGTAATTTATATCAATAACTGAGTGTTTTTCTGGTCAGCTACCTGATTTCATATACAAGTATTGTCTAATAAATATTTTCATTGACATGCCTATGTGGTGTTTTTGGAGGGTTAGAAAAGGACATTTGAAGGAAAGTGATTTATCGATTGGTAGTTCCCGAGTTGAAAAGTCCTTTGTCTAAATATCAACTATTCATGACACAGTTGAAGTGTACTAAATAAAGGGGAAAGTATGAGAATATATACCGTCTATATTACATCTGATCAATGGTCTGACAGTCACTTAAAAATTGCCCTGGAAAGAAACCATGATTAAACAGTGACACAAAACACAGACATACGACTCTGTGGTTAGGTGGTCATTTATTAGTCACAATAGAAAATGTTGAGCTTAAAACAGCAATAATGCAGGAGACATATTTCAAACTAAACTAAACACAAAAGACGTTAATCCAACGTTAGCATAAGTGTTAGACAAGTGAATATTATATGCAAGAGGGGAATATCCAATAATAGTTTGTTAAGCGTGTGTTAATGAGTGTACGAATGAATACGAAATAAGTGCATACAAGGAACTCAATATAAGTTTAATTATATAAGAGTATCTAAGCCATGGAAATGTATTTTCAAATTTAAAAAAAAAGTAAAATAAAGTAAAAAGTATACACAGTATATGCACGTGAAGTATATGCGAGCGGAATTTATATAAGACAAGTATATACACGTGAAGTATATGCGAGCGGAATTTATATAAGGCAAATATATGCACGTGAAGTATATGCGAGCGAAATTTATGTAAGACAAGTATATGCACGTGAAGTATATGCGAGCGAAATTTATGTACGACAAGTATATGCACGTGAAGTATATGCGAGCGAAATTTATGTAAGACAAATATATGCACGTGAAGTATATGCGAGCGAAATTTATGTACGACAAGTATATGCACGTGAAGTATGTGCGAGCGGAATTTAAATAAGACAAGTATATACACGTGAAGTATGTGCGAACGGAATGTATATAAGACAAGTATATACACGTGAAGTATGTGTGAGTGGAATTTATATAAGACAAGTATATACACGTAAAGTATATGCGAGCGGAATTTAAATAAGACAAGTATATGCACGTGAAGTATGTGCGAGCGGAATTTAAATAAGACAAGTATATACACGTGAAGTATGTGCGAGCGGAATTTAAATAAGACAAGTATATACACGTGAAGTATGTGCGAACGGAATGTATATAAGACAAGTATATACACGTGAAGTATGTGTGAGTGGAATTTATATAAGACAAGTATATACACGTAAAGTATATGCGAGCGGAATTTAAATAAGACAAGTATATGCACGTGAAGTATGTGCGAGCGGAATTTAAATAAGACAAGTATATACACGTGAAGTATGTGCGAGCGGAATTTAAATAAGACAAGTATATACACGTGAAGTATATGCGAGCGGAATTTATATAAGACAAGTATATACACGTGAAGTATATGCGAGCAGAATTTATATAAGGCAAATATATGCACGTGAAGTATATGCGAGCGAAATTTATGTAAGACAAGTATATGCACGTGAAGTATATGCGAGCGAAATTTATGTACGACAAGTATATGCACGTGAAGTATATGCGAGCGAAATTTATGTAAGACAAATATATGCACGTGAAGTATATGCGAGCGAAATTTATGTACGACAAGTATATGCACGTGAAGTATGTGCGAGCGGAATTTAAATAAGACAAGTATATACACGTGAAGTATGTGCGAACGGAATGTATATAAGACAAGTATATACACGTGAAGTATGTGTGAGTGGAATTTATATAAGACAAGTATATACACGTAAAGTATATGCGAGCGGAATTTAAATAAGACAAGTATATGCACGTGAAGTATGTGCGAGCGGAATTTAAATAAGACAAGTATATACACGTGAAGTATGTGCGAGCGGAATTTAAATAAGACAAGTATATACACGTGAAGTATGTGCGAGCGGAATTTAAATAAGACAAGTATATGCACGTGAAGTATGTGCGAGCGGAATTTAAATAAGACAAGTATATACACGTGAAGTATGTGCGAGCGGAATTTATATAAGACAAGTATATACACGTGAAGTATGTGCGAACGGAATGTATATAAGACAAGTATATACACCTGAAGTATGTGTGAGTGGAATTTATATAAGACAAGTATATGCACGTAAAGTATATGCGAGCGGAATTTATATAAGACTAAACATATCTATTGATCTGAAACTCACTGATAATAGGGTTCCTGTTACCAATTGTCTGAGACATCCATATGAAACCAAAACCATGAGAAAACAATAAATATCTGATATCAGTTGTCCAAGTATGTTTTCCTAAATTATCCAGATCTCAAGGCATATTGAAGGCTAATTTCGGGAGACGTTGTTCGTGCATATTTAGAATCCTAAACCAAAATCTTGAACATCTCAATTGGGAATTAATGTACAAGGGCATTGACTGTATAGAGTTGTTTGCTGACGCACAGGTGAAGTTTAGCGCAAATATGTTGCGCAACAGAGATGAACGACCAGTTTTCCCTATGCGCGACACCTGTGGCTGACGATACAATATTTTAACGATCATTACAAAGCTAATATCAAATATACATGTACATCTTTTAAATTGTATGTGTCACGGGCCATTCAAATCACTACGATAAAGTGGTATATCTATCTCGTGAAGTTAACAAATCTGCTGGAATTCATACCCAACAGTCTTTGAATGACTTTTAACACCATGTTTCAATAAATAATTCAGTAGACTAAGGCGGCGTTTACACTTGCACGATTTTGGAATCCGCATTGACACGTATTAAATCGTGGCAATGCGTATCTTCTTTGCAAACCGGCGTGAATATTTCGCTAACTGTTCGTGAGAGCGTTCCAATGCGTAAAGAAATAACCAAATGTTTGGTTATTTCTTCATGCACTTCAGTGCATGCCAATTGCGCAATATGTTCGTGAACTTGTCTCAACTTGTTCGTATGTTATTCCTATGATGTCGTGTAATGCGTGCACAGTTTTCTTGTGTCACGATAAAAGCAAGACTAGGTTGAGCATTTCAAGCAAGTGGCACGAAATTCAAACAATTGACAACATTCGTGAGTATTCTTCCGTGCTAATGCGACGAATATCATCTCCCACTTCAATGATGTTTTATTCCAGTACTCAGTCTCGCACTTGGCGCACTGCACAAGTCTATTTCAATCACATGGCCGAACCAATCAACAATGAGCACGCATCGTGCACCCCCATATAAATAGGTGTCCCAGGAATGGACAACCATATCATCCCCAAAACCCTACATATAATAATTTATAGACATAATTTATAAGGGCCATAAGTACAGTGCTGCGGAATCCCTTGTAGTTGTAGTAGAAGGATCCAGCATCGGGTGGCTTCTCCATTGCAACATGTTTTCCAAAGCTTACAAGCAGTTGTGGTAGTACCACCTCGAACTGAGCTCGAGACATTGAGCAACGTCTTTCCACTACTTCCGCCTTGAACATATCAATGATGACTCTGCAAACCTCGGGTAGGAACTTGCAGATACTACAAACAGGTACCTGGAGCCTTGTTAATTATCACCAGTGGCAAGGAAGCGAAGTGTGGTTGCCAGTATCAGCCCAACCTCAAGTGGTTCTCATACGAAAGTCTTTTTCTTCTCCAGATGAGGAGTTAACTTATCAACCATTTCTTGGAATACCTCTAGGACTATAGGCCCTTCTTGTCCAAGAAGTAAAAGTGTCAGATACATGAGCCTTTTCCTCTCTTCAATAATGGCGATATCTTGTGAATTGTTCATGGTGTTCACTTTGTGAAAGTATAGAGGATGAACTGATTTAAGATTGGATACTGCCTTTATAGACACTTCCAATGCGGGCAGTACCGTACACCAAGCGTGACTAAAAAAATGTCATGATCTTGACAAGCATGCGTGATTTAGTCGTGCCTGTGTGTGCACTTGCGCATACTCCGTACCAAAACGCAACTTCATCGGACCATAGACGGAACATATTCGTGCACAGAACGCAACATAGTCGTGGTTGTGCGCGAATTATGCGTGCAATGCGGGGTCATCGTGGCACTTTGTGTGCAATTTTGCGCGTCAAATGAACAACTATAAGAATAATCAACGAGTTGCGAGGAATTACGGATTATCTGTCCCGAGTTAATTATTGTGATAAACTCCGAGCTTTAGCGAGGAGTTTGACATAATAATTCACGAGGGACAGATAATTCGTAATTCCGAGCAACGAGTTGGTTATTATTTTTCTTACCCAAATTCATTTTAATGCGTAAAAATCGAAAAATTAGACAATCTAAGATTGTAAAATATAAATTGTAGATTCATACGCCATTCATAAACTTTGTCACACCTTCAGGATGCGCGCATCTAAATAGTTTGCTACTAACGCTCTTATGTTTTAGTAAGATTCTGATGTAATTGTTGAACTTTATTCCCAAACGGAATTTCGGACAAAAAAAACAACTTGTAAATTATTATCGCAGAATGACAGAAACTTAGTCAAACGTAATCTAGCAATCGCTCAGTTGCATTGCAAGATAGGAATGTAATTACGTCACTATATGACGTCATAGTTAATGACGTCATAAAGTCTTGACGTCACGGCAGTTCCGCCGGCGACTCTTGCATGCTGCTTCGCCTTGCAAATATACTACTGTAATTACGGCCTCGGAAACATAGAATCAACATGATTTTTAATTTTATATGCTTTACTGTCGTGTGACCTTAAATAGGTATGCTCGAATGTTGTTCATTTATGTGATTTAGCTAAAACAGGACAGGTAAGAATTTCATGAATGGGCGTATTAAAGTAGTTCCGTCAACCAATCAAAATGCAAGTTATATTTAGAAAAACTGTAATTCCCATGACCATTATGAAAACTTTAATACCCGGCATATCCTTTCCCGCTTGGGTAAGAAATATAAGTGAGGTGTGCGAGAATGATGCGCAAACGAAGGTGTGCGCATTGTTATGTAAACAAATTATATAAACAATGCTTCACGCATTGGCACGCACTATAGTCTTGAAATGCGGATGGAAAATTCGTGAAAGCGTAAACGCACCTAATGCCTCTTTTGTGCACTTGCCCGCAAAATGGCCAAGTCGCATTCCGATGTATCACGCTTATTGCGGAAGAAATCGTGGAGTGAAATCAACAAATTGGCCTGTCAATCAATTTTTTCGTGAACGCGATGGTTGCCAGGCTAAACGTGATATGTGCACATGTGCTCATATCAATAACATTAACTAGGTTATTTTCAACTATATGAGTAATAAAAATATATATACATCCTTTCAAAGGAGGCACTAGTCACAAGAGTTCTAGTCCCCGTTCCCTCTCGGAGGTGGGATGTGGAGGGTCTCGTACTCCTTGAGTACTCAGTTTTAATCCGTTATAGACTGGCGGGCAAAGGCCTAGCCAGGCTTAGACCTGAGCGGAGGAGCGCCAGTCCTTTTGTCAAAAGAATTTAGGAATGCGTGTTAACAACTGACGCTCGGCGGTTCTGAGCGGAACTGGTTTTGTCGGGGCTTTCAATGGCGGCAGAAAGCGGAAGAGAGAGGAGGACAGCGTGCAGATTTTGGCCGATAATGGCTTTGAAATTTTGCGTTTACACTTGTTCGCACTAAGTTAAAAGGTTTGCGAATACTTCACGCGATGTTCCGTAAGCAAATTGCGGAGCCGAAATTCAAACTGATTTGAATTTTTACTCCGCCGTTTTCCGCACGTTAAGCCGTGGTAAACCCAATTAAAACCTTATAAAACGTTTTCCGGGAGTGATTTGACCTTTGTCCACGTTTTGTACTCCAAGACAAGAATTTTATCGGGCCCTCGCGGAGGCATTTTGTGGGCAAGTGTAAACGAGGCATAATGGCTAAAGTAATCGACACAGATACATCGTGCATCCAGCCGTCACTGTTTTGGCCAATTTTTGCTGTTATTCTTGTGCTATCTTGATCTTAGTTTCTGTATAAATCTTTCGAAATCCGCACCCTTGACATAGGTAAATCAGCCTGGATACCATTCTCTTCCCACATGTTACTCCCTTCAGATTTCCGATCCTATTAAAACTCTGTTGTTTTATGCCCCATTGACACTTTCACGCAATTGTGGTACGTTTTGTACGCTAAAGTTCGTACCAAGACGGAAATTATGCGTACCATCGCGGGAAACAGTCGTAAACTATGCGTACCATTGCGTGCCATGCGTGACACTGCCGACTCAAAACCTTGAATTTGTCTAAGCTCATGCCACGCCCTCCAGGCCGTACCAGGGCGTACCATTTTCGTAAACTATGCGCAAACTATGCGTACCTGGTGCTTAAAAGTGTCAATGGAAATTATGTCACGCACTGCGCGGAACTCGATGTCACGCACTGGTGCGCAAGGTTCATCATTTGTACGACAAGATCAGCAATGGTGCTCATGGGTTGATGTAGGTATCTGCCAGTGGTCAGGAATTGTTCCCGTCACTTAACGTGTGTCACTCACTGGTGCTCACAATTTACTCATTGATCGTCACAGTGTACTCACTGGTGCTCATAGTTTACTCACTGGTGCTCATAGTTTACTCACTGGTGCTCATAGTTTACTCACTGGTGCTCATAGTTTACTCACTGGTGCTCATAGTGTACTCTAATATACTCATTGGCAGGTTTGCTTCACTCACAGACGCAGCACCAATCAGAGGCCTCCACGTTTTCACAACGTTTTGTATAAATAACCAGGTTCATGTGATTTTCATCTTATTTCAGATTGCCACCTAAAGGAACAAGGAAGAGTGGACGAGTGTCAAAAACCATGAATGAGTCTACAAGCATGTTATCAATTATATATAATCATATTTTATCTCTGTGAGCAAAAACAGTATTGTAATCTACCTTTCAATAACAAATGTATACAATGACCCTATTGCAACATGACCAAATAATGTTCACACACTTTGAACTAAATAGGTATTAACAACACATAATCGAATGGCAAAGAACAGTGTTTATTAAGATATTGATAAATTGTTATAGAGACATCATCTCACAACTTCATTGGGTTTTGATATCTGTTTCTCAAGCCATGCAACAGCACCAGCTGATGATGAGTAGTAGTAGGATAAGTACTCCCGAAGTTATGTTGCTTCTTTCTGGTAGAAGCGTCCAAACAAAGACTTCAGACCTTCCATCTGCTCACTGTCCAGACAAAGACTTCAGACCTTCCATCTGCTCACTGTCCAGACAAAGACTTCAGACCTTCCATCTGCTCACTGTCCAGACAAAGACTTCAGACCTTCCATCTGCTCACTGTCCAGACAAAGACTTCAGACCTTCCATCTGCTCACTGTCCAGACAAAGACTCCAGACCTTCCATCTGTTCACTGTCCCTCCATGAACCAGGCCGAAGGTCGTGTGTTACTTGATCTTCATTGTAAACATGTGTTGTTGCCAATGGGTACCTTTGAAGAATGAGGTTGTGCATAATACAGGCAAACATGGTTATCTCATTGATCGTCTGTGGGTGTTGTTGCATGGTAGTAGACACACCTCTGAAGCTGAAAGGATAATATAAAAAATAGAGCCATGGGCTCTGTAGCTCATCAGGCTTTATATACATTAACTAATTCAAAATGTCAACTTCTAGGTGAGAGGTACAACACATTTTAAATACACTTTAAATGGAGAAGATGAAATAGGACTGAAGGTGCTTATCCCTCTGACCTATCATTGAGGCCAGAGATAAAATCCCCTACAAATAAAGACACACTTGAAGATTTAATTCATTACTTTTGTTCCCTTTAGAGAGCACATAAAATCTCAAGATGAAATAGCTTTTCAGGTCATGACGTCTGTGACCTATATTTGGGGCTGCAGGATCACAAAATCTACAATTTAGAATCCTCATTGGCCAACGAGTCTGCACATGACTTTTCAGCTCTCTAGACCATTTGGAACTGGAGAAGATGAAAACTGGTTTTTAAGGTTGTGATCCTTGTGACCCTATTTGGGGTCAGGGCGTCACGAAATCTACAATTTAAAATTCCTAGTAGCCAAGAGGTCTGCACACAACATTTCAGATCTCTAGACCTTTTGGAACTGGAGAAGAAGATGGAAATAGGTTTTTGGGATTGTGACCCCTGTGACCCCATTTGAGGTCACAGGGTCATGAAATCTACAATTTAGTATCCCCATTAGCCAAGGAGTCTGCACACAACATTTCAGCTTTCCAGACCATTTGGAACTGGATAAGAAGATGAAAATAGGTTTTTGGGGTTGTGACCCCTGTGACCCCATTTGAGGTCATGGAGTCATGAAATCTACAATTTAGTATCCCCATTAGCCAAGGAGTCTGCACACAAGATTTAAGCTCTCTAGACCTTTTGGAACTGGAGAAGAAGATGAAAATAGGTTTTTGGGGTTGTGACCCCTGTGACCCCATTTGAGGTCACGGGGTCATCAAATCTACAATTTAAAATCCCCATTAGTCAAGGAGTCTTCACACAAAATTTCAGCTCCCTAGACCAAGTGGTTCTGAAGAAGAAGATGAAAATGTGAAAAGTTTACAGACGGACGGACGGACGGTCCGGACGCCGGACACTATGCCATGCCATAAGCCCATCGGGCCTTTCAGGCCAGATGAGCTAAAAAGTAATTACAGATTCAAAGAAACGTTAATGAACAACTCACAATAAATGCACATATTTCAAAAACATATCAAAACATTAGTCTTGTTATCATCATTAAGAAAATGCCATTACAAAGCTATACAAAGTTATAAAACATATCAACATGCTTACCTTTGAGACAAGATCCCAAATGCATTCTCTACAACTCGCCGAGCACGAGACAACCGGTAGCTTTGATCCAATGAACGGTGTGAGTAGGGTTTCATGAGCCATGTTTTCAGTGCAAACGCGTCGTCGGCAACAAAGTGGTAGGGGACAGGCCTATCATCATTGGTTGAGGAAGCGGGTGGGGGCAGTCTGGCTCTCTTGTTCTCAACAGCTTCATGTAACGTACAGTTGCTCCATGTTCCACCATCAGAAGCTCCACCTTCCGCTCCATCATCAAGGTACAGAAATTGGTACCCAGCATCCACCACTGCAAGGAGCACGATGCTATGAAAGTTCTTGTAGTTAAAGTAGAAGGATCCACCCGAGGGGGGTTTCTTCATAGCAACAGGATTGCCGTCAACGGTTCCAAGACAGTTGTGGTAATTCCATCTGCTACTAAAACCTTCAATCATTTTCTTTGTTATTGTTTGTCTACATTGTATTTACAAATTATACCTATGGTATGGATGTGTGTATGTGTGTGATAGTGTTGTATCTGTAGTTTCCAAAAAATCCGAATCCATCATGTCTGTACTTTATTAAACATGAAGGCAAGGCCCTCCCTGGCACCTTGACCTGATTTGTAACAGGGACTCGGAAATAAAATATTGATTACAAAAAAAAAAATAGTCTTTCATTGGTCTTTTGTTCTAGGACAAATTAATACTTGTAGACCTTGACGATAGCTTTACATACTTCTGGTAGAAACTTGAATATAGTGCTAAGTTTAACTCTGAAATTGTATTGGAGACTTGCATAGGAATCGCCATTGGCTATGAAGCGGAGTGTGATTGCTAACTTCAGGCAAACTTCATGAGGTTCGGTCATAAATGTTTTATTCTTCTTCAGGTGTGGGGTCAAGTTTTCAATCATCTCTTGAAACAGTTCGGGGATGATACGTAGTAAGTTCCGGTAACCTCTGCGATCTTCCTTGTGTAGTTCCGACAATCACTGGTCATAACGGCCAAAATGTTGTCTCCTTGTCAACCATTGCCTCACCCAGAGTCGACTGGCTTCTCTTTTCTTGCTGCGGGAAGACGTTCTGTCGGTGTCTGCTGTAAAATGTACGTTTTGTAAGTAAGGTTCCTTTCCTCAAGGTCACTGGAGTTCATCATTTTGAAGAGTTGCCGACGGAATGGACCATATCCCAATACCTTTACTTTATATATATTATGTCTATGAAGCGTGCCAGTGCGTGCCACAAAATGACTCACATAATGGTCACACATGCTTAAAACTGAGTACACTAGCATAACCAATACCTGACAGTGCAGAAACTGGCGTACCATAACGCAAGTGCGCGGTCCCCTGTTTGTGCGCAAACTATCCGCAGATATTGCGTACTGTAACAGGACAATGATGGACGATGCGGGACACATGAAAGACAACTAAATGGTACGAATGCGCACCAGTGCTGACAGATTTTGCATACTGTGAGCAAAAGTTGGTCAGAAACGGCACGAACTATTTGATTGACAGGTGAAATGTACATGATATCCATCCGCATTGGTACGCATTAATGATTACCATTGCGGATTCAAAATGCGTGAAAGTGTCAATTGGGCATTACGCTTGAAATCGAGGGCAGAAAGGGAGTGTCCTCATTGGTTGCAACTGAATCTAGTTGTGCAATCAGCGACGCCGTTGTAAAAGTGACATTTGCCAATGACACGTCATAATGATAAAATAAACGTAAGACAAACGTTTTCTCGTTTAATGTGTTTTCAAATATGCTATTTGATTTTGTGAAAACTATAAACTTGCTTATAAATAAAGAAGGCCAAATCGGAGACAATTATCCAAAATAAGGCATTTGTGTTATTTACATATCAGACATATTCGAAGGACATATGCTAATGAGCAAGACCCTTGAGAGTAAAATGCCTAGATCTTTGAAGTCACTCGGTCGACTGGCCACTGAAAGATGAGTTTTCATTGGTTAAGAAGCAGGGATACAGTACGATATTCCGCTTTCCTCCGCTAGGGGACTTTGCTTCTGCTCTCGATTTCAAGCGATATAAAACAGAGGTTAGGATCGGAAATCTGAAGGGAGTAACCTCTGTGGGAAGAGAATGTTAGGATCGGAAATCTGAAGGGAGTAACCTCTGTGGGAAGAGAATGTTCGGATTGGAAATCTGAAGGGAGTAACCTCGGTGGGAAGAGAATGCCTGGTTACCAAATCATACTAAAACTGCCTCAACATCTTTTATTTGGACATTTTTCAATAATTTTGCCTTAGCCTATAATATTTCAATTCATAGTGAAGATGAAAGATAGGCCTTTATTATATTTCAACACAAGAAATTTAGAAATGTTTGCTCCAAGAATCGGACCACTTGAGCTTATATCTACCACGATTTGTAATGATCAAGTCTTTGGTAGGCCTAATTTGGTTACAGTCATTTTGTAAATGTGTGACATCTGTAGGCCTATAAACTTTATGTATTATTTATGCATTGATGTTCGCTCTTCACTCGGCTCCTATATTCTGGTGCGTGTGCGTGTACATTTCATCCTGCTGCACGTGCGGTGAAACATGCTCAGGCGTTTTTCCGTTACCTGAAGGCCACCCTCCATACAGGCAGCGCGCAAGCAGCGCTGCGCGTATCAGTGCGTCGGCGCGTTGACTTTGTGCCTCTGTTCGAGCAGCGCGTTACCGCGTCAAATACAAAACTCACCACAGGTATGTCACTGACATCGTCATACAGGATAAGAGATCAGGGGTAATAATTGGGGGATATTATTTTGGGAAACCGAAAACAAGATTCAACATTCAAGCCTGTGGTAGCATTGATATACTTCATTTTTAATCTAACAATTCTTTTTTTTAACTTTTAATTTTTGGATCTCCATCATTACAATTCATTTAAACAATTCAATACATACACATGCTAAATACATATACTATAAAGATACATGCAGAGTCTGAAAACAGGCATTTAATATTTAATTTAGGTTTAATATTGATTCTGTTTCAGATGTGCAAAATGTACATATTTTATTGTTTTTATATTTCATTTTTGCTAACAAATTAATCATTTGCAGGTAGAAACCTATGAAGTATACTGTATTGTAATATAATAGTTCTTGTCACACTTAGTGAACATAGAAGAAGCAGTCAGACACTGTTTAAAACAGTCTTATTGCAAAACTTTCAATGGTGTTTTCGAAGCTGTCGTAGGTTGACAACACATTGAACTTACAGTGCAATGTATATAGTAACATTAACATGGGGTTTCTTACAGTAATAGCCACATCAACGTGTAATAGGTGTCGTTTAATTTATTAATTGAAAATTTAAATAATGACAATTAGACACAATTTTAAACTGAAGTGTTAGCAGTGATTGAACTAGGATATCTGAAAGCCGAATATGTGTATGAAAGGGTTGCGCTATTATTGAATATAAATTTAGTATAAAACTGATGTTCTTCATTGCCATCATTCATTTTATTTATATGCAGCCAGAATGTGCGAACAGAGAAAAGATTACAGAGACCCCTTTGTCCATTTTTCTCAAATATTTAGACTAAACATACAGGGAATAATTTTGTATGTGTAGTATTCAAATGCTGCAGTCAATTAATAAGGGTTTGGACATTATATGTGGATACATTGTAATGTCAAATACAGCAGCAAAAATCGCTTTTTTCGCGATTCAGAAATTTTGACGCTGACGCGCTGCTTGAATGGAGGGACATAAACGTAAAATAACTAAATCTATTTATTTTGTCATGACGCGACGCGCTGCCTGTATGGAGTGTGGCCTTAAAGACACTGGTAGGCCCAAACATGACCTTATCCTATTTATATGAAGATGGTCCCTATTATCGTGGGTCTTATATAAATTGTTCATGCATATTTCCATGAAGATTTGTTTTAAACTTAGGCAAATATCCTCCAAAATATCTAAAATGAAACTCATATCTATGGAAAATATGTTTCTTGATGTGGAAGGGAACATCATTGTCTGTGCAGTTCATTTCAACAGTAGCGTCCCTATTAGCGGGGTATTTTAAATTTCATTGATAAATTTATGTTAATGAATAAATGACCAAAGTAAAATCATCCGAAATAAAACAAAATTATGTTTCAATGTTATTATATCATTAAAGGAATTTTATTGCATAAAAGTGTTATGCCAAAGGTTTTATCGGGAAGACATTTTTAAAGGTAAGCTTTGATAATATATCAGAAGAAGGCTAAGATTTCACTATCAGGTTTTGATAATATTTTAGTTTTCTTGATTCTGAATTATCTGAACATTGTTTTCAATTATGTCCTGACGATATGATGAAAATTATCATACATTGTCTATTTGATACGTTTTAACATTTCACTGAAATAAGGCAAGTTGCGGGAAGCAGTAAGCACCAGTGAAACCCTCAATGCCTCTTTCATTTACACATTTCTGATTGATAACTATCTAACTATTTACAAACAAAAGTTAGAACCCTATGGACAATATTTATTTTTAAAAAACAGGATGGTTTTCGTCAGTGAGACGCATGCAGTAAATTTTAAAAAGTGTAAATTACACTGTACACTTCAAATTATTTTTTAGATGGTGCTGCACTTTGATTAATCATTTGTTAAGTGTTCTACCAAAATAAGAACTCAAGATCAGACCTTTGGACAGAAATGATTCTGCCACCTACCTCAGTAATAGGGTCACTCATCATACAGTAGGCATGTAATATGTGAAGTTTATTTTAGTTCAGACACAGCCGAAACATTTGTCTATTTTGCCAAACTTTTCTTTCAGAGTCCCTATCAAACATCATGTAAGATACCTCATTGGATTGGAGATTGAATTATATTTCATTTGGGTACCCTAAGATGGTGATGCAAATATTCCTTGGTACCCTCATACTAGACCAGGTCTAAGTTGTAGGGGAGACCGGGGCAAAACGCGCTCCTTAACTTTGCAAGGCATTTTTTTTAAACTGTAAAATTTTCAGCTGCGTATATTTAGACCTTCGGGAGAACTTAGTTTTGGAGTATGAAATTAACACACTCTTTTACTTCTGGTCACCATCGTTTTCGCCTTAGAAGGAAAACATTTTGTTTTAACATGGGCCACTTTGCCCCGTGGTCCGGGGGGGGGGGGGGGGGGGGGGGGGGGGGGGGGGGGGGGGGTGGATCGAGCCTGGGTGTTGATTGGTTGGGGGGGGGGGGCGAATTAGCTTCTCAGGATGACGGGGGGGGGGGGGGGGGATCTTACTCAGTTTGGATGGGTTTAAAGCGTGTTTCACTGATTATTTAAATTTACAATCTCGTGACCATGCTTTGGGGCCAAAAAAGGTCACGTGACCTTGCTTTTGAGGCCAAAACAAGTCACTTGACACAGATGTGGCTGTAAAAAATCGAGTTTATGTCAAGAAAATACACCAAATTGTACCCAGATCAAATCAGAAATGAACATTGGAAAATGTGTTTGAACTGAAACATGCACCTGAATAGAATAAGCACCGTTAACACATTTTTAAAGGCGGAAATTTTTAAAAATTATAATAGAAATCATTCATTTTGAGAGAAAGGACAGTATGTCCTAGCTGTGAAAGGGACAGAGACCTATACTCGAGAGATAGTTGAAAGTTACCATGTATCATATTCCTAGTTCTTTTGTTCTTAATATTTCGGATAATAATCATTACAAATGTTTAATCTGCATATGCTGCGTTTACACTAGGCCACGATTAGTCCATAATCGCAACAATTTGGAATTTTTGAGTGCGTGTGTTAGGGTACTCAGGACCATATAGTTGTAATTGCAAGGGATATGTATGAGCTTCAATATTTGCAAACAAGACAACGGAAGTCACGATAAAATGGAAATAAAATAGGATTGAAATAAAGTCGACAAATTTTACTTGTTCCAGAAACGGAGAAAGAACATACATATCTCAGTTCGATCAGAATTAATCCTGAAAAAGCATCCAAAATGACATATTGTTTGAAAAATTACAATTCATAATCCAAGAGACCAATACAAAGACTTTTTATTCTGTAGAAGGTCATAAAACCATGACACCCAAAAGTTACCAAATCTATTAATTATAATCCCCACTTGGCAAGGTGCCTAGCTGTACACAGAACTTCAACTTTCTAGAGTTACTGGTTCTGGAGAAAAAGACAAATATAGTCCTTGAGTTTGTGGCCCCTGAGGACCTTATTAGGGATCAATAGGTCACAAAACATATGCATCAGAATCTCCGCTTGCCAAGCTAACTGTACTAATGATTCCAGTTCTCTGGAATCAGTGGTTCTGGAGAAAAAGACGAAAATAGGTTTTAATGCTGTGGTTCCTTGGGCCCTTATTAATCAAGATATCCATGATCTAAGGAGTGACAGTAGGAGTATGTACACGAGATGCCAACTGTCTGTAGTCACTACAGAGCTGGTTCTAGAGAAGAAAGACGAAATATGTTTTTGAGGTCAGGTCTGATGAGCTAAAAACGTTTTCAGGAGTGGCCAATGTTGCCCTTACTAGGGGTCACATGGTCACCAAATGTACAATTTCAATCCCAAATGTCTTAGGAGTCGATATTTCAACTTTCTAGCTCTTACTTCTGGAGAAAAAGCCTAAACTAGGTTTTTTGGGCCATGGCATCTGAGGACCACCAGGGCCACAAACTCGGCAATTTAAGATCCCCATTTTCCGATTTTTGAAACGTATTAAAAACGTATCAAAGCACCCTCCTCCCACCAAACACAGCTATAGGAACAACATTCTTTTCAATTTCGTCTGAAAATTGGGGTTGCCATGTCGTATTTTCACTAGAAGATGCTGTAGGATCAAAATTTTCATCCATATTAGTGTTAAAAATAGGGTGAGGACTCGTCATATTATCTGTTTCTGAAAAAATAGTATGAGAAAAGACATTTTCTTCAAAATTGACACAGACTTTTTGCTCCTAGAAGGCGCTATTGAACTTTTTTCGTGGGTGAAAAGTGGGGGGGGGCCAGGTTCAGAAGTGGGGGGGCCCGGCCCCCCCGGGGCCCCCCCTGTTCCTACGCCTATGTGTTAGCATAGTGGTTTGGAATCTCATTTTATGGTTGAATGGCTAAGTTAACATCGCTGTCGCCGTGCATGCATTGCTTCGCGTCTCTGATTTTACAATTCGCACGTGCCTACTGTGTAGGTGTTCCAAATCATGGACACCTCCAACTCGTTTAGTAACATCTCAGACGACAAACTGTCACCTGTCATTGTCAAAATCTCAATACACGGAAGCAATTTTGTGCGCATGTTCGCAAATCGCTTATCACTGCTTCCGGGCATCGCCTGTTAAGTTTCAGTGCATGCATCGTTTTGTTTTGTTTTTTTGCAATATAATTTTTTGACGACAGTCCTTCAGCTGTTCAGGTGTTAGTATCTGTAGTCTTCTGAAGCTTTGTACATCGTTGAAGAATCGTTCCGCTTCTCCGATTGGCAGGAAACACAAGGTAAGAGAGCGCCGTTCAAGGCGAGATGCTCAAGATTGTTACTGTTACTACTGTACTGAAGGCGACATCTGCAGTGAATCTCGTCATCTAGATCTACTGTTAGGTCTCGAGCAGCGGGCGGGTAGTCTAACGTCACTACACTCCGAACTAATAATGTATGTAGTCACTATTTCCTCTAATAGTAATACAACCCGGTCTCCAATACAACCCGGGGGGTAAGGCGTGCTGAGGCACAGAGTGGTGCAAAAAGTATTCGGACGGTGACGTTATTTCCATACTAGTAGACTTGCATGTTAATTTTATAGTCTTGGATAAATGATTTTCATAAAATAAGTTCTGGTTGGATCAATGTCAAATTTTCCAGCTTAATTGGAAAACATCTCAGCTTGAAGTACATAATTTGGATAAATAAAAAAGTGATATTTCTTGTCATGTTGAGTGATTTGAAGTCTTAAGTGTTATTTACCATGTTAGAATTTTACAGCATGCATCTCATTGAAAAATGTTTTCTTCTTAAATACAATATTTTACCCTTTGGTTTTAACGTTTGTTTATGAATAGTTAGATAGTTGTCAATCAGAAATGTGTAAATGGAAGAGACATTTATAAGTATGGGGTGCCAAATGGGACTTTAATCGCTATTTAGTAAGCTTACTAATTCGAATTAGTAAGCTTACTAATTCGAATTAGTAAGCTTACTAATTCAGGCATGTATTTAGTAAGCTTACTAAATCGAATTAGTAAGCTTACTAATTCGATTTAGTAAGCTTACTAATTCGATTTAGTAAGCTTACTAATTCGTTTTGAATTAGTAAGCTTACTAATTCGATTTAGTAAGCTTACTAAATGATTTAGTAACCTTACTAAATGAATTAGTAACCTTACTAAATGAATTAGTAAGCTTACTAATTCGCCCGATTTAGTAAGGTTACTAATTCATTTAGTAAGGTTACTAATTCATTTAGTAAGCTTACTAATTCATTTAGTAAGCTTACTAATTCGATCGATTTAGTAAGCTTATTAATTCATTTAGTAAGCTTACTAATTCATTTAGTAAGCTTACTAAATCAGCTGAATTAGTAAGCTTACTAAATCATTTTTTTATTTTCCCGCTTAAAACCAAATAATGATTACTCCCTCCAATGCGGTAATGGCGGGATAATTTCACACGGTAAAACGTGACGTATAAGTAGTAGCTTGTGGACGTTCCAAGCAATGATTTACAACATTTAACTGCCAATATTCTCCCTATAGTGTATTTAATGTGTTCCACTGTTCGCCGCCACAGTTACAGAAACATTTCACTACAACGTTCGGCAAAGAGTTTCGTAGAACATCGGAGTTATCTCCCTTTGCAAACATGAGCCACTGGTTACCGCGCATTTTAAAAACGGGTTTTTGTCAGTCTCCCACTTTTAACGTGCTTGTTAAAATATTATCTGAGTGATCTACTACAGTCTAGAATGAACAATGTACGTGTATATAATTATTATTTCATCAAATACTGTCGCTTGTCTGAATAAGCCTATGTCCTTTGTCTGATCGTTCTTGGGAGCAGTCATTTATTGAGATGTTAACAAACCGGAAATGAATTAGTAAGCTTACTAAATCGTGAAACCGGAAGTGATTTAGTAAGGTTACTAAATGAATTAGTAAGCTTACTAATTCATTTAGTAAGCTTACTAAATCGTTTCTATTTAGTAAGGTTACTAAATGAATTAGTAAGCTTACTAATTCATTTAGTAAGCTTACTAAATCGATCACATTAGTAAGCTTGCTAAATGAATTAGTAACCTTACTAAATGAATTAGTAACCTTACTAAATGAATTAGTAAGCTTACTAATTCATTTAGTAACCTTACTAAATAGCGATTAAAGTCCCGTTTGGCACCCCATATATAAGGTTTCATTTGCGATGACTTATTTGTACAATTTATTAAATATATGTATACTGTCCAAATAATGCAAGAACCCGGAAAATTTACCTATCTGCCATAATAATTTAGAATATTAAAAGGTTTTAAACTTTTAATGGATTATGAAAAACTCTTTACATAATATTGTTATACAAAGTTGAAAATAATGCTCAGATAATTAGGACCTACTGTGATTTTTTATTCATTTAATTTTCAATTAATCTGAATGAGAATAAGTTCTATGGATAGTCAAATTCTTTATTGATATGAGTGCGACGGTTCAATGCAGACACTACTACTAGCACCGTTATCGAGCATGTGATACATTATCATTACAACCAGGAGAATATATATACAATTTTGGTATTTATGTGTTTACATGTGATTGGATTGATGTACATAGTTATAACAACATTGGTAAGGAGAGAATGAGTATATACACAAGAAATTAGGTTGATGTACATCGATGTGATGATGGACAATAGATATACTGAGGAAGCCAGATGAGCAGATAGAGGATTACTGGTGATTGGATTTTATTAGATCATGATAGGCTAGCTAGGGGTACATAATAGCAATGATCTCTATTCAAAACAGGATTAAAGCGCTTAATGCTGATTGCTTCCAAAATCTTCCTTGATCATATAGACTTCATTTAATCCGTTTGAAAAAAAATACTTATAAACAACAACAAGATTGAATGAAAGAAATGAGACGGAATCAACGATTTAGGACATGATGGTTTAAAAGACTTCTGACATACAATGTTGCAACAAAGAAACAGTCAGATGATTTCAATTCTAATTGACAAAAATTGCTGTTTATGTATCTAAGTCACTTCAATATTGTACAGAACATTTTGTTTTGAACTTATTAGTTCAGCTTAGTTTATAAGTGTTTCCAAATATATTGATTTGAAAAAAGTGTATTATTTTTATTCAGTCATGCTAAATGTTTGACACAATATTATTTCAGTGAACTAGGGCACTTAATATGTTCGTACAAGTTATTTGCGGGTACGTGCACCCTCTTTTTGACAAGGAAATTCCCTTTTGTCATGTGATCCCTTATTGGCTGTACAACTCTCATACTGTTAAACAGTGCTCGTATATGATCGCTGATCAGCTGTACAACTCTCATACTGTTAAACAGTACTCATATATGATCCCTGATCAGCTGTATAACTCTCATACTGTTAAACAGTGCTCGTATATGATCGCTGATCAGCTGTATAACGCTCATACTGTTAAACAGTGCTCGTATATGATCGCTGATCAGCTGTATAACTCTCATACTGTTAAACAGTGCTCGTATATGATCGCTGATCAGCTGTATAACTCTCATACTGTTAAACAGTACTCATATATGATCCCTGATCAGCTGTATAACTCTCATACTGTTAAACAGTACTCATATATGATCCCTGATCAGCTGTATAACTCTCATACTGTTAAACAGTGCTCGTATATGATCGCTGATCAGCTGTATAACTCTCATACTGTTAAACAGTGCTCGTATATGATCGCTGATCAGCTGTATAACTCTCATACTGTTAAACAGTGCTCGTATATGATCGCTGATCAGCTGTATAACTCTCATACTGTTAAACAGTGCTCGTATATGATCGCTGATGAGCTGTATAACTCTCATACTGTTAAACAGTGCTCGTATATGATCGCTGATCAGCTGTATAACTCTCATACTGTTAAACAGTGCTCGTATATGATCGCTGATCAGCTGTATAACTCTCATACTGTTAAACAGTGCTCGTATATGATCGCTGATGAGCTGTATAACTCTCATACTGTTAAACAGTGCTCGTATATGATCGCTGATCAGCTGTATAACTCTCATACTGTTAAACAGTGCTCGTATATGATCGCTGATCAGCTGTATAACTCTCATACTGTTAAACAGTGCTCGTATATGATCGCTGATGAGCTGTATAACTCTCATACTGTTAAACAGTGCTCGTATATGATCGCTGATCAGCTGTATAACTCTCATACTGTTAAACAGTGCTCGTATATGATCGCTGATCAGCTGTATAACTCTCATACTGTTAAACAGTACTCGTATATGATCGCTGATCAGCTGTATAACTCTCATACTGTTAAACAGTGCTCGTATATGATCGCTGATCAGCTGTTAAACAGTGCTCGTATATGATCCCTGATCAGCTGTATAACTCTCATACTGTTAAACAGTGCTCGTATATGATCGCTGATCAGCTGTATAACTCTCATACTGTTAAACAGTGCTCGTATATGATCGCTGATCAGCTGTATAACTCTCATACTGTTAAACAGTGCTCGTATATGATCGCTGATCAGCTGTATAACTCTCATACTGTTAAACAGTGCTCGTATATGATCGCTGATCAGCTGTATAACTCTCATACTGTTAAACAGTGCTCGTATATGATCGCTGATCAGCTGTATAACTCTCATACTGTTAAACAGTGCTCGTATATGATCGCTGATCAGCTGTATAACTCTCATACTGTTAAACAGTGCTCGTATATGATCGCTGATCAGCTGTATAACTCTCATACTGTTAAACAGTGCTCGTATATGATCGCTGATCAGCTGTATAACTCTCATACTGTTAAACAGTGCTCGTATATGATCGCTGATCAGCTGTATAACTCTCATACTGTTAAACAGTGCTCGTATATGATCGCTGATCAGCTGTATAACTCTCATACTGTTAAACAGTGCTCGTATATGATCGCTGATCAGCTGTATAACTCTCATACTGTTAAACAGTGCTCGTATATGATCGCTGATCAGCTGTATAACTCTCATACTGTTAAACAGTGCTCGTATATGATCGCTGATCAGCTGTATAACTCTCATACTGTTAAACAGTGCTCGTATATGATCGCTGATCAGCTGTATAACTCTCATACTGTTAAACAGTGCTCGTATATGATCGCTGATCAGCTGTATAACTCTCATACTGTTAAACAGTGCTCGTATATGATCGCTGATGAGCTGTATAACTCTCATACTGTTAAACAGTGCTCGTATATGATCGCTGATCAGCTGTATAACTCTCATACTGTTAAACAGTGCTCGTATATGATCGCTGATCAGCTGTATAACTCTCATACTGTTAAACAGTACTCGTATATGATCGCTGATCAGCTGTATAACTCTCATACTGTTGAACAGTGCTCGTATATGATCGCTGATCAGCTGTTAAACAGTGCTCGTATATGATCCCTGATCAGCTGTATAACTCTCATACTGTTAAACAGTGCTCGTATATGATCGCTGATCAGCTGTATAACTCTCATACTGTTAAACAGTGCTCGTATATGATCGCTGATCAGCTGTATAACTCTCATACTGTTAAACAGTGCTCGTATATGATCGCTGATCAGCTGTATAACTCTCATACTGTTAAACAGTGCTCGTATATGATCGCTGATCAGCTGTATAACTCTCATACTGTTAAACAGTGCTCGTATATGATCGCTGATCAGCTGTATAACTCTCATACTGTTAAACAGTGCTCGTATATGATCGCTGATCAGCTGTATAACTCTCATACTGTTAAACAGTGCTCGTATATGATCGCTGATCAGCTGTATAACTCTCATACTGTTAAACAGTGCTCGTATATGATCGCTGATCAGCTGTATAACTCTCATACTGTTAAACAGTGCTCGTATATGATCGCTGATCAGCTGTATAACTCTCATACTGTTAAACAGTGCTCGTATATGATCGCTGATCAGCTGTATAACTCTCATACTGTTAAACAGTGCTCGTATATGATCGCTGATCAGCTTTATAACTCTCATACTGTTAAACAGTGCTCGTATATGATCGCTGATCAGCTGTATAACTCTCATACTGTTAAACAGTGCTCGTATATGATCGCTGATCAGCTGTATAACTCTCATACTGTTAAACAGTGCTCGTATATGATCGCTGATCAGCTGTATAACTCTCATACTGTTAAACAGTGCTCGTATATGATCGCTGATCAGCTGTATAACTCTCATACTGTTAAACAGTGCTCGTATATGATCGCTGATCAGCTGTATAACTCTCATACTGTTAAACAGTGCTCGTATATGATCGCTGATCAGCTGTATAACTCTCATACTTTTAAACAGTGCTCGTATATGATCGCTGATCAGCTGTATAACTCTCATACTGTTAAACAGTGCTCGTATATGATCGCTGATCAGCTGTATAACTCTCATACTGTTAAACAGTGCTCGTATATGATCGCTGATCAGCTGTATAACTCTCATACTGTTAAACAGTGCTCGTATATGATCGCTGATCAGCTGTATAACTCTCATACTGTTAAACAGTGCTCGTATATGATCGCTGATCAGCTGTATAACTCTCATACTGTTAAACAGTGCTCGTATATGATCGCTGATCAGCTGTATAACTCTCATACTGTTAAACAGTGCTCGTATATGATCGCTGATCAGCTGTATAACTCTCATACTGTTAAACAGTGCTCGTATATGATCGCTGATCAGCTGTATAACTCTCATACTGTTAAACAGTGCTCGTATATGATCGCTGATCAGCTGTATAACTCTCATACTGTTAAACAGTGCTCGTATATGATCGCTGATCAGCTGTATAACTCTCATACTGTTAAACAGTGCTCGTATATGATCCCTGATCAGCTGTATAACTCTCATACTGTTAAACAGTGCTCGTATATGATCCCTGATCAGCTGTATAACTCTCATACTGTTAAACAGTGCTCGTATATGATCGCTGATCAGCTGTATAACTCTCATACTGTTAAACAGTGCTCGTATATGATCCCTGATCAGCTGTATAACTCTCATACTGTTAAACAGTGCTCGTATATGATCGCTGATCAGCTGTATAACTCTCATACTGTTAAACAGTGCTCGTATATGATCCCTGATCAGCTGTATAACTCTCATACTGTTAAACAGTGCTCGTATATGATCGCTGATCAGCTGTATAACTCTCATACTGTTAAACAGTGCTTGTATATGATCGCTGATCAGCTGTATAACTCTCATACTGTTAAACAGTGCTCGTATATGATCGCTGATCAGCTGTATAACTCTCATACTGTTATACAGTGCTCGTATATGATCGCTGATCAGCTGTATACATGTATGACACCACCTCACTTACCAGAGTGAACGATGATAAACAAGTATCAGATTTTAATGACCTACATGTATAGATTCCCAAGAATTTTACTTTATACTGTATGGTCTATACCGCACAACATTACCGGCATGACCTATTACATCTAGCATTAAGGCTTTTTTCTTTCGGCCTATGGCAGTGTATTTTTTCATGAACTGGTAATGTGTGATGGCAAGATATACTATTGTTCAAACAAATGAACAAGATTGGAAGTTATAACAACTCAATAACATTTACATAATGACTGTTTAAATATTGTCCCCCGCCGCAGCGGTGTCCGTACGTCCGTCCTACCATCCGTACGGACGTCACATTTCTTGTTAACGCGATATCTCATGAAGCGTTTTATCCAAAGCCTTCAAATTTAGTGTCAGCCTACATTGTGGGAAGATGCAGACACCAGTTGATTTTGGTGACCTTGACCTTATTTTCATGGTCACCACGACACTTTGACCACTGTTCGAACTCCTGTTAACGCGATATGTCATGACTGCATGGACACAAAGTCTTCAAATTTGGTGCCAGGCTATATTTGGGGATGACGCAGACACCAGTCCATTTTGATGACCGTGACCATATTTTCAAGGTCACCACGACACTTCGACCACTTTATTGTCGCTTGTTAACTTGATATTTCATGACCGGTTAGACATAATGTCTTAATATTTGCTGACAGCCTATATTGGCGGTTTACGTAGACACCAGTCGATTTTGATGACCTTTACCTTGACCTTATTTTCAAGGTGACTATGACACTTGACCAAATGATGTGTCTTACTAAACTCAATGTTAACGGCGGGGGACATTGCCATGTTAGTGGCAAACACTTGTTAGTATATAGTACAATTACGAGCAGCGAAAGAGATAATAAAAATAACTAGGATTGCCAAGGCAATACTTAGGTCTTCAAGACTTCTGCTTGACCTTGAACTCCATGTTGCAATCTCGGTTATTCATTAGTTTCTCTGCTTTAAAATGAGCTATCAAACATGTCTCTATCTTAAGTAGTTTTTTTTTTTAAATCTGCAAAGACAATGACTCTCTTAAAATTGCTTATTAATGGACCCCTACATGACCTTTCTCACGATTAAGATAAAATGGTTAATATTTTCATACTAAGTTGCAACATACAGAATATCGTGCTTTAATTTCCACTTCAGTAGACATAATCATCATTAAGATTGTATACATAAGAAATGCGTTAGGTTGTTCTGAATATTCAAGAAAATACTAAAAAAAGCTAAAATTATGACCCCAAGGCAACGTTTGCGATATTCGGAGCTTAACTATCAACTTTTTGATGAAAGGGTTCAACAGAAACGTTGTTGTTCTTTGAATTTTGCATCCGAAGATGTAAATACAATTTCAATATCTTAATTAGTTAAGCAGTTATGATCCTTTGAACTTTGCTGAAAATGGCGATTTCTGAAAAATGTCAATCTTCTATGACTTGTCAGATGTAGAGCATGACAGATACATGATTGAAGGTTATTGTACTTGATAAATGGCACCTCTACTTCAAAATAAGGTATTACACATAAGTGTGTCTTTTGTGGTTTATGATAAACAATTCTACAAAGAAAGAACCACTCGAAAAGATTCAAAATCACAAAATTTCACTTTTTTGGGAATATGTCAAAAATTGTGCCGAAACTATAAATTTTTATATGATAATGATATGTTATGAAATTGTTAAACTAGTTATAAGAAAGAGAGGGCAATCAGCAACATCGAAATAAGTTTATTAGTAACAGAGTTATGTCCCTTTGAACATATAGTAGAAAAACGCACTTTTTAAAAATGACCATGTTCAAGGACATATTTTAAAAATTCTAGGAAGAAATTCAAAATTCGGCCCACACAGTCCTCTCAGGAATTCATTTATCTTCAAAAATAGCTATCACACATAGCTGTATGTATTGCCATGAATTAGGAGAAGATTTTCAAAGACGCGTACCCTCAAAACCGCAAAAGTTCACAACATTTTCAGTTTTATCGAAATAGCAAAAAATCTATTATAACGGCCGAAGACCGCTATAGGCCTAATCAATGGGGAATGTTATTGCCCACATAGTGGTGAAAGTTTTGTGCAAATATATTGATTAGTTCTCAAGATATTAAGGTATAAAGTTTTGACTTCAAGGGGAGATTACTCGCGAAAGAAGTCGAAAATCCAAAATCGGGCTTCGTAGTGCACCAATTCAGGTTACAGACTATCATCACTGAAAATTTCATGAAAATCGGTCAAGCGGTTAAGCGGGAATCCTCCGGACAAAAAAAGGTCAAATAATAATAATAAAAAAACTAGGATTGCCAAGGCAATACTTAGGTCTTCAAGACTTCTGCTTGACCTTGAACTCCATGTCGGTTATTCATCAGTTTCTCTGCTTTAAAACGAGTTATAGAACATGTCTCTATCTTCAGTAGTTTTTTTTACAAAAATTCTCCAAAGACAATGACCCTCTGAAAATGGAACAATCGCTTATTAATGGACATGACCTTTCTCACGATTAAGACAAAATGGTTAATATTTTCATACTAAGTTGCAACATACAAAATATTATGCTTTTAATTTCCATTTAAGTAGATGCAATCATGTTTTAGATTGCTTACATTATTAATGCGTTATGTTGTTCTGAATATTCAAGAAAATACTCAAAAATGCTAAAATTATGACCCCAAGGCAACGTTTGCGATATTCGGAGCTTAACTATCAACTTTTTGATGAAAGGGTTCAACAGAAACGTTGTTGTTCTTTGAATTTTGCATCCGAAGATGTAAATACAATTTCAATATCTTAATTAGTTAAGCAGTTATGATCCTTTGAACTTTGCTGAAAATGGCGATTTCTGAAAAATGTCAATCTTCTATGACTTGTCAGATGTAGAGCATGACAGATACATGATTGAAGGTTATTGTACTTGATAAATGGCACCTCTTCTTCAAAATAAGGTATTACACATAAGTGTGTCTTTTGTGGTTTATGATAAACAATTCTACAAAGAAAGAACCACTCGAAAAGATTCAAAATCACAAAATTTCACTTTTTGTGGAATATGTTCAAATTGTGCAGAAACTATCAACTTTTATATGATAATGATATATTATGGAATTGTTAAGTTAGTTATGATATAGAGATTGCATTAAATAACATTGTCATAACTTAATTCCAGACTGAGTTATGTCACTTTGAACAAGGAGCCGAAAAATGAACAGTTAAAATAGGACCATTTTCAAGGGCAGATAATTTTAGTTTTAGGACGAAATTCAAAATTCGGGCTAGAGCATTCTATGGAGCAGTTATTCAGCTTTAAAATGAGCTATCACACATAGCTGTATGTGTTGTCGTGAATTAGGAGAAGATTTTCAAAGACGCGTACCCTCAAAACCGCGAAAGTTCACAAAATTTTCAGTTTTATCGAAATAGCAAAAAATCTATTATTACGGCCGAAATCCTCTATAGGCCTAATCGATGAGGAATGTTGTTGCCCACATAGTGGTGAAGGTTTTGTGCAAATATATTGATTAGTTCTCGAGCTATAAAGGTTTAAAGTTTCAACTTCAAGGGGCGATAACTCGCGAAAGAAGTCGAAAATCCAAAATCGGGCTTTGTAGTGCACTAGGTAAGGTCATGCACTAGGTAAGGTCATAGACTATCCTCACTGAAAATTTCATGAAAATCGGTCAAGCGGTTAAGCAGGAATCCTTCTCACAAAAAAGGTCAAATAATAAAAAAAAAAAAAAAAAAAACCAAAAAAATAATAACAATAGGTCTTCCAGACTTAGTCTTGAAGACCTAAAAATAAAAAAAAACACGATAAGAACAAAAGGTCTTCCAGATGTAGTCTTGAAGACCTAATAAAAAAACTAGAATTGCCAAGGCAATACTTAGGTCTTCAAGACTTCTGCTTGACCTTGAACTTCATGTTGGACTCTCGGTTATTCATCAGTTTCTCTGCTTTAAAACGAGCTATCAAACATGTCTCAATCTTTAGTAGTTTTTTTACAAAAATTCTCCAAAGACAATGACCCTTTGAAAATGAACAATCGCTTATTAATGGACCCCTACATGATCTTTCTCACGATTCAGACAAAATGGTTAATATTTTCATACTAAGGTGTTACATAGAAGAACTTGTCCTTTAATTTCCACTTAGGTAGATGTAATCATCATTAAGATTGCATCAATAGGTAATGCGTTATATTCTTCTGAATATTCAAGAAAATATTCAAAAATGCCTAAATTTTGACCCCTACACAACGATTACGATGTTCGGAGCTTAACTATGAACTTTTTGATGAAAGGGTTGAACAGAAAAGTTGTTGTTCTTGAATTTGTGCATCCAGAGCTTTAAATAAAATTTAGATATCCAAATTAGTTAAGCAGGTGTGAGCATTTGAACTTTGCTGAAAATGGCGATTTTCGAAAAATGACAATATTCTATGACCAGTCACACATGAACTATGACAGACACATGATTGTAATGTATTGTCTTTAATACATGACATCTCTAATTCAAAATGAGCTATCAAACATAATGGTATCATCAGTGGTTTACGATCAACAATTCAAAAACCAGGAAAGTAGCCCTCGTAAAGTCTCAAAATCACCAAATTTTACTTTTTTGGGAATATGTCCAAATTGTGCCGAAACTATCAACTTTTATATGATAACGATATGTTATGAAATTGTTAAACTAGTTATCACAAAGAGATGGAAATCAGTAACTTTGGAATGCGTTCTTTATTAACAGAATTATGTCCCTTTGAACATATAGTAGAAAATCGCACTTTTTAAAAATGACCATTTTCAAGGACATATTTTTAAAATTCTAGGAAGAAATTCAAAATTCGGGCCACACAGTCCTCTCCGGAATTCATTTATCTTCAAAATGAGCTATCACACATAGCTTTATGTATTGCCGTGAATTAGGAGAAGATTTTCAAAGACGCGTACCCTCAAAATCGCGAAAGTTCACAAAATTTTCAGTTTTATCGAAATAGCAAAAAATCTGTTATTACGGCCGAAAACCGCTATAGGCCTAATCGATGGGGAATGTTGTTGCCCACATAGTGGTGAAAGTTTTGTGCAAATATATTGATTAGTTCTCGAGATATTAAGGTATAAAGTTTTGACTTCAAGGGGAGATAACTCCTCCGGACAAAAAAGGTCAAATAATAATAATAAAAAAAAAAAAAAACACGATAAGAACAATAGGTCTTCCAGATGTAGTCTTGAAGACCTAATAAAAAAACTAGAATTGCCAAGGCAATACTTAGGTCTTCAAGACTTCTGCTTGACCTTGAACTTCATGTTGGACTCTCGGTTATTCATCAGTTTCTCTGCTTTAAAACGAGCTATCAAACATGTCTCAATCTTTAGTAGTTTTTTTACAAAAATTCTCCAAAGACAATGACCCTTTGAAAATGAACAATCGCTTATTAATGGACCCCTACATGATCTTTCACACGATTCAGACAAAATGGTTAATATTTTCATACTAAGGTGTTACATAGAAGAACTTGTCCTTTAATTTCCACTTAGGTAGATGTAATCATCATTAAGATTGCATCAATAGGTAATGCGTTATATTCTTCTGAATATTCAAGAAAATATTCAAAAATGCCTAAATTTTGACCCCTACACAACGATTACGATGTTCGGAGCTTAACTATGAACTTTTTGATGAAAGGGTTGAACAGAAAAGTTGTTGTTCTTGAATTTGTGCATCCAGAGCTTTAAATAAAATTTAGATATCCAAATTAGTTAAGCAGGTGTGAGCATTTGAACTTTGCTGAAAATGGCGATTTTCGAAAAATGACAATATTCTATGACCAGTCACACATGAACTATGACAGACACATGATTGTAATGTATTGTCTTTAATACATGACATCTCTAATTCAAAATGAGCTATCAAACATAATGGTATCATCAGTGGTTTACGATCAACAATTCAAAAACCAGGAAAGTAGCCCTCGTAAAGTCTCAAAATCACCAAATTTTACTTTTTTGGGAATATGTCCAAATTGTGCCGAAACTATCAACTTTTATATGATAACGATATGTTATGAAATTGTTAAACTAGTTATCACAAAGAGATGGAAATCAGTAACTTTGGAATGCGTTCTTTATTAACAGAATTATGTCCCTTTGAACATATAGTAGAAAATCGCACTTTTTAAAAATGACCATTTTCAAGGACATATTTTTAAAATTCTAGGAAGAAATTCAAAATTCGGGCCACACAGTCCTCTCCGGAATTCATTTATCTTCAAAATGAGCTATCACACATAGCTTTATGTATTGCCGTGAATTAGGAGAAGATTTTCAAAGACGCGTACCCTCAAAATCGCGAAAGTTCACAAAATTTTCAGTTTTATCGAAATAGCAAAAAATCTGTTATTACGGCCGAAAACCGCTATAGGCCTATCCGATGGGGAATGTTGTTGCCCACATAGTGGTGAAAGTTTTGTGCAAATATATTGATTAGTTCTCGAGATATTAAGGTATAAAGTTTTGACTTCAAGGGGAGATAACTCCTCCGGACAAAAAAGGTCAAATAATAATAATAAAAAAATAAAAAAACACGATAAGAACAATAGGTCTTCCAGATGTAGTCTTGAAGACCTAATAAAAAAACTAGAATTGCCAAGGCAATACTTAGGTCTTCAAGACTTCTGCTTGACCTTGAACTTCATGTTGGACTCTCGGTTATTCATCAGTTTCTCTGCTTTAAAACGAGCTATCAAACATGTCTCAATCTTTAGTAGTTTTTTTACAAAAATTCTCCAAAGACAATGACCCTTTGAAAATGAACAATCGCTTATTAATGGACCCCTACATGATCTTTCTCACGATTCAGACAAAATGGTTAATATTTTCATACTAAGGTGTTACATAGAAGAACTTGTCCTTTAATTTCCACTTAGGTAGATGTAATCATCATTAAGATTGCATCAATAGGTAATGCGTTATATTCTTCTGAATATTCAAGAAAATATTCAAAAATGCCTAAATTTTGACCCCTACACAACGATTACGATGTTCGGAGCTTAACTATGAACTTTTTGATGAAAGGGTTGAACAGAAAAGTTGTTGTTCTTGAATTTGTGCATCCAGAGCTTTAAATAAAATTTAGATATCCAAATTAGTTAAGCAGGTGTGAGCATTTGAACTTTGCTGAAAATGGCGATTTTCGATAAATGACAATATTCTATGACCAGTCACACATGAACTATGACAGACACATGATTGTAATGTATTGTCTTTAATACATGACATCTCTAATTCAAAATGAGCTATCAAACATAATGGTATCATCAGTGGTTTACGATCAACAATTCAAAAACCAGGAAAGTAGCCCTCGTAAAGTCTCAAAATCACCAAATTTTACTTTTTTGGGAATATGTCCAAATTGTGCCGAAACTATCAACTTTTATATGATAACGATATGTTATGAAATTGTTAAACTAGTTATCACAAAGAGATGGAAATCAGTAACTTTGGAATGCGTTCTTTATTAACAGAATAATGTCCCTTTGAACATATAGTAGAAAATCGCACTTTTTAAAAATGACCATTTTCAAGGACATATTTTTAAAATTCTAGGAAGAAATTCAAAATTCGGGCCACACAGTCCTCTCCGGAATTCATTTATCTTCAAAATGAGCTATCACACATAGCTTTATGTATTGCCGTGAATTAGGAGAAGATTTTCAAAGACGCTTACCCTCAAAATCGCGAAAGTTCACAAAATTTTCAGTTTTATCGAAATAGCAAAAAATCTGTTATTACGGCCGAAAACCGCTATAGGCCTAATCGATGGGGAATGTTGTTGCCCACATAGTGGTGAAAGTTTTGTGCAAATATATTGATTAGTTCTCGAGATATTAAGGTATAAAGTTTTGACTTCAAGGGGAGATAACTCCTCCGGACAAAAAAGGTCAAATAATAATAATAAAAAAATAAAAAAACACGATAAGAACAATAGGTCTTCCAGATGTAGTCTTGAAGACCTAATAAAAAAACTAGAATTGCCAAGGCAATACTTAGGTCTTCAAGACTTCTGCTTGACCTTGAACTTCATGTTGGACTCTCGGTTATTCATCAGTTTCTCTGCTTTAAAACGAGCTATCAAACATGTCTCAATCTTTAGTAGTTTTTTTACAAAAATTCTCCAAAGACAATGACCCTTTGAAAATGAACAATCGCTTATTAATGGACCCCTACATGATCTTTCTCACGATTCAGACAAAATGGTTAATATTTTCATACTAAGGTGTTACATAGAAGAACTTGTCCTTTAATTTCCACTTAGGTAGATGTAATCATCATTAAGATTGCATCAATAGGTAATGCGTTATATTCTTCTGAATATTCAAGAAAATATTCAAAAATGCCTAAATTTTGACCCCTACACAACGATTACGATGTTCGGAGCTTAACTATGAACTTTTTGATGAAAGGGTTGAACAGAAAAGTTGTTGTTCTTGAATTTGTGCATCCAGAGCTTTAAATAAAATTTAGATATCCAAATTAGTTAAGCAGGTGTGAGCATTTGAACTTTGCTGAAAATGGCGATTTTCGAAAAATGACAATATTCTATGACCAGTCACACATGAACTATGACAGACACATGATTGTAATGTATTGTCTTTAATACATGACATCTCTAATTCAAAATGAGCTATCAAACATAATGGTATCATCAGTGGTTTACGATCAACAATTCAAAAACCAGGAAAGTAGCCCTCGTAAAGTCTCAAAATCACCAAATTTTACTTTTTTGGGAATATGTCCAAATTGTGCCGAAACTATCAACTTTTATATGATAACGATATGTTATGAAATTGTTAAACTAGTTATCACAAAGAGATGGAAATCAGTAACTTTGGAATGCGTTCTTTATTAACAGAATTATGTCCCTTTGAACATATAGTAGAAAATCGCACTTTTTAAAAATGACCATTTTCAAGGACATATTTTTAAAATTCTAGGAAGAAATTCAAAATTCGGGCCACACAGTCCTCTCCGGAATTCATTTATCTTCAAAATGAGCTATCACACATAGCTTTATGTATTGCCGTGAATTAGGAGAAGATTTTCAAAGACGCGTACCCTCAAAATCGCGAAAGTTCACAAAATTTTCAGTTTTATCGAAATAGCAAAAAATCTGTTATTACGGCCGAAAACCGCTATAGGCCTAATCGATGGGGAATGTTGTTGCCCACATAGTGGTGAAAGTTTTGTGCAAATATATTGATTAGTTCTCGAGATATTAAGGTATAAAGTTTTGACTTCAAGGGGAGATAACTCCTCCGGACAAAAAAGGTCAAATAATAATAATAAAAAAAAACAAAAACACGATAAGAACAATAGGTCTTCCAGACGTAGTCTTGAAGACCTAATAATAATAACTAGGATTGACGCGTCAATACTTAGGTCTTCAAGACTTCTGCTTGACCTTGAACTCCATGTTGGACTCTCGGTTATTTACCATTTTCTCTGCTTTAAAATGAGATATCAATCATGTCTCTATCTTCAATGGTTATTTTACAAAAATTCTCCAAAGAAGGTACCCCTCTAAAAACGGAAAAATCACACATTAATGGACACCTACATTACACTTCTGATGATTTAGACAAAACGGTTAATATTTTCATACTAAAGTGGAACATAGAAAATATTGTCCAGTAATTTCCACTTAAGAAGATGTCATCATTATCTAGATTACATAAAACTTTAATGCGTTACGTTCCTATGAATATTCAAGAAAATACTCAAAAATGCTAATTTTCGGACCCCTAGAAAACATTTCCTATGTTTGAAGGTTACCTATCAACTTTTTTATGAAAGGGTTCAACATAAAAGTTATTGGACGTGAAATTATGCATATGTAGATGTCAATAATGTTGCATTTGCGTAATTAGTTAAGCAGAAATGAACCTTTGAAGATGGATGAAAATTGCGATTTTCGAAAAATGACAATGTTCTATGACAAGTCACACATAAACTATTACAGATACATGCTTCAAAATTATTATCCTAAATACATGATGTTTATACTTCAACATGACCTATTAAACGTGTTGCTATCTTTTATCGTTTACAATAGAAAATTCTCTAAAGGCTATACCCCTCGAAAACTGTCAAAATCACAAAAAATTAATTATCTGCGGAAATGCGCTAATTGTGCCTAAGTTATCAACTTTTATATGATAATGATATGTTATGGAATTGTTAAACTAGTAATTACAAATAGATAGAAATAATTAACTTTGATATAACTTCATTTCTCACAGACTTATGTCCCTTTGAATGCGAGCCCTCAAAATAAAGTTTTTAAAAAGTTCAATTTTCAAATTGCTGTAGCTCGTTAACCGTTAAAAATAGAGCAAGGGTTGGGGGGATTACTTTTTGCAGCCTTCTTTTAGCTTTCGAATGAGCTACTGTATGATGCTGTATGTATTGCCGTGATTTAGAAGAAGATTTTTGAAGACGCGTACCCTCAAAATCGTGAAAGTGCACAAAATTTTCAGTTTTTTCGAAATAGCAAAAAATCTATTATTACGGCCGAAAACCGCTAATGGCCTAATCGATGGGGAATGTTGTAGCCCACATTTTGGTGAAAGTTTTATGAAAATATCTTGATATGTTTTCGAGCTATTAAGGTTTTAAGTTTCAACTTCAAGGGGAGATAACTCGAGAACCAGGTCGAAATTCAAAATTCGGCCGACGATATAAAATCTAAGTTAGAACATGGGCTATCATCCCTGAAAATTTCATGCAGCTCGGACCAGCCGTTTTACCGGAAAACATGGAACAAATCTATTAAATAATAATAATAAGAAGAAGAAAGAAAAACACGATAATAACAGAAGGTCTTCAGACATTCGTCTTGAAGACCAAATAATAATAATAACACTTTATTGTCCTCATTACAATGAATTCGGAAATTCGATTTGTGCCTGTGGCACCAGGCAGCCACAGTGCAGAGCCAGTTCAAGCGTTGTTCTATTCATTAACATACAGTCATGAAATTTTTGTAAGGCTTTATTATGCTGAATGAATGGAAAATATCATCCTGGGAACGGTGACACAAGCTGAATCTTAAATATGTTTTTAAGAGGATGGCCTAGTAAACCAACCATTGCAATATCTTCGTACTATAATGACGATAATGTCATTTTTGTAAATAATCGATGGTAGTGCCATGTTGGACAAAGTTAGATTTACTTGTAGTATAAAGGCCCAATTGAATTTCTAATGGTCCTAATGTGTTCCTTGCCCCCCAAAACCTTGAAATAGACATCTAGATCATAAAATTTGAGTAAAAAGTTATGGACTTGAGGTCATTTGGAGTGTCGGCGACCATTTTGGAAGCCATATTGGACTTATGTGTTCCATGATAGACAAACACCATTTTTAGCTCATCAGGCATGAAAGGCCCGATGGGCGTATGGCATGGCATGGCGTCCGGCGTCCGTCCATCCCTCCATCCATCCGTCCGTCCGTCTGTAAACTTTTCGCTTCTTCGACTTCTTCTCCAGAGCCAATGACTCTAGAGAGCTGAAATTTTATGTAAAGACTCCTTGGCTAATGGGGATTCTAAATTGTAGATTTCGTGACCCCATGACCCCAAATTGGGTCACAGGGGTCACAACCTTAAAAACCTGTTTTCATCTTCTACTCAAGTTCCAAAAGGTCTAGAGAGCTGAAAAGTTGTGTGCAGACTCCTTGGATAATGGGGATAATAAATTGTAGATTTCGTGACCCCATGACCCCAAATGGGGTCACAGGGGTCACAACCTTAAAAACCTATTTTCATCTTCTTCTCCAGTTCCAAAAGGTCTAGAGAGCTGAAAAGTTGTGTGCAGACTCCTTGGCCAGTGGGGATTCTAAATTGTAGATTTCGTGACCCCATGACCCAAAATGGGGTCACAGGCAGGGATGCAGAAATCGGTCTATTTGCTGGACATGTCCGATTGTAAATCCAGTTTGACCGAATGGAAAATTGACCTATCGGACATCAGTTGACCGATTGCAGAAAATAAAAGGAAAACTAAACTTACAAGCATTTTAAATAAAGGCAAACGGCCCTGCTTGTGTCGGTCATAATTGTTGATGAAATTGAAATATGTTGATCCAGTCAAGAAGTCACATTTATTCTTCACAGCACGAGGCACGACGTCAATCGTCATTATATTCAGTAAATTATAATTGTCGGCAGAAAAAACACTTACCGTTTGATATTTAATTGAAATTTCCAGTGTCATTTAGTGACTGAAAGATATGAACAATTTCACAACATTATTTACGAAAAGGATTTCATTAAAATCGCATTGTAAACAAATTTTGTCAAAGATAAACATTACATGAACGTGTGGCTTCACCGTACCGGTGATTCATGAATTTGTTACAGATTAAGATTTTGCTACTTTGAATCTCGATAAATTTAATAATATCTCGTTCATAAAACATAGGTAACATATTGTAACAAAATATGATAGATCAATATCGATGTATGGTAAAGCTAGTATACAAATTCAAAATAAATAAACCTATCAAAAACGAATAATTAGCAATATTATTTCACGAGACGTTATGTAGTCAAACACCGTTTGTATGACGCTACGAACACGCGATCGCTTTTACATGATGACACACGTTATAAAGAGGTACGCTAATTTAAAAAGTCCAATTTCTCTTGCGTTTACATTAGTTCTTTTTATTTTAATTATTCATTTACAATTGCGAAATATGTCTCCAAATAAAATATAAAAGTAATCTTATTAGAATAAGTTCAAATTCGTAACTACATCTTGAATAAGAAATAGTCGTATGGAAAATAGTTGGACCACGTGCTCTGCCGAGTCGTGAGTTTACGTAAATTATATCGCTATTGAAAACGAGTTCCTTTGAATCTAAAATGATTATTTAGAAGGTACATATCATTTGGTCCATGATTTGAACTTTTGATGAACTATGTGCAATTAAATTATTAGAATTTTCTCGTCTATCTTGACGCATATTTGCTTGTTAACTCGCTTGTGTAAACTCGCTCAAACTAGCACTGTCGGTAAATCGTAGTTGGTAAACATTGATTTTAAATTATGAACCATTTTATGCATGTTAATGAAAAATAAATAGTTATCGTTAATTGCTTTCGTGTTATGTTTAATAGTATGCAATGAATGAAGAACCAACAAATAGTAATACTTTCTGATACTTTATTCATTAAAATTTTTTACTTCCGGGTTCGTCTTTTTGGGTCAAAGATGAAATGTCCGACTGGCAAAAATTTGAATCTGCATCCCTGGTCACAGGGGTTACAACCTTAAAAACCTGTTTTCATCTTCTTCTCAAGTTCTAAAGGTCTAGTGAGCTGAAAAGTTGTGTGCAGACTCCTTGGGTAATGGGGATTCTAAATTGTAGATTGTGTGACTCCACAACCCCAAATGGGGTCACAGGGATCACTTCCGTAAAAACCTATTTTCATCTTCTGCTACAGTTCCAAAAGGTCTAGAGAGCTGAAAAGTTGTGTGCAGACTCCTTGGATAATGGGGATAATAAATTGTAGATTTCGTGACCCCATGACCCCAAATGGGGTCACAGGGGTCACAACCTTAAAAACCTATTTTCATCTTCTTCTCCAGTTCCAAAAGGTCTAGAGAGCTGAAAAGTTGTGTGCAGACTCCTTGGCCAGTGGGGATTCTAAATTGTAGATTTCGTGACCCCATGACCCAAAATGGGGTCACAGGCAGGGATGCAGAAAGCGGTCTATTTGCCGGACATGTCCGATTGTAAATCCAGTTTGACCGATTGGAAAATTGACCTATCGGACATCAGTTGACCCGATTGCAGAAAATAAAAGGAAAACTAAACTTACAAGCATATTAAATAAAGGCAAACAGCCCTGCTTGTGTCGGTCATAATTGTTTATGAAATTGAAATACGTTGATCCAGTCAAGAAGTCACATTTATTCTTCACAGCACGAGGCACGACATCAATCATCATTATCTACAGTAAATTATAATTGTCTGCAGAAAAAACACTTACCGTTTGATATTTAATTGAAATTTGTAGTGTCATTTAGTGACTGAAAGATGTGACCCATTTCACAACATTATTTACGAAAAAGATTTCATTAACATCGCATTGTAAACAAATTTTGTCAAAAATAAACATTGCATGAGCGTGTGGTTTCACCGTACCGGTGATTCATGAATTTGTTACAGATTAAGATTTTACTACTTTGAATCTCGATAAATTTAATACTATCTCAGTCATAAAACATAGGTAACATATTGTAACAAAATATGATAGATCAATATCGATGTATGGTAAAGCTATTATACAAATTCAAAATAAATAAACCTATCAAAAACGAATAATTAGCAATATTATTTCACGAGGCGTTATGTAGTCAAACACCGTTTGTATGACGCTACGAACACGCGATCGCATTTACATGATGACACACGTTATAAAGAGGTATGCTGATTTAAAAACTCCAATTTCTCTTGCGTTTACATTAGTTCTTTTTATTTTATAATTATTTATCTCCAATTGCGAAATATGTCTCCAAATAAAATATAAAAGTAATCTTATTAGAATAAGTTCAAATTCGTAACTACATCTTGAATAGGAAATAGTCGTATGGAAAATATTTGGACCACGTGCCCTGCCGAGTTGTGAGTTTACGTAAATTATATCGCTATTGAAAACGAGTTCCTTTGAATTTAAAATGATTATTTAGAAGGTACATATCATTTGGTCCATGATTTAAACTTGAGATGAAATATGTGCAATTAAGTTATTTGAATTTTCTCGTCTATCTTGACGCAAATTCGCTTGTAAACTCGCTTGCGTAAACTCGCTCAAACTAGCACTGTCGGTAAATCGTAGTCGGTAAACATTGGTTTTAAATTATGAACCATTTTATGCATGTTAATGATAAATTTAATAGTAATCGTTAATTGCTTTCGTGTTATGTTTTATAGTATGCAATGAATGAAGAACCAACAAATAGTAATACTTTCTCATACTTTATTCATAAAAAAAAAATGTTTTACTTCCGGGTTCGTCTTTTTGGGTCAAAGATGAAATGTCTGACTGGCAAAAATTTGAATCTGCATCCCTGATTTCATGTCACCATACTCACACCCAAACAACAGACATTTCATGTCACCATACTCACACACATACAACATGCTTTTCATGTCACCATACTCACACACATACAACAAAACAGTTCATGTTCACCATACTCACACCCATACAACAGACATTTCATGTCACCATACTCACACCCATACAACATGCGTTTCATATCACCATACTCACACACATACAACATGCTTTTCATGTCACCATACTCACACCCATACAACAAAACAGTTCATGTTCACCATACTCACACCCATACAACAGACATTTCATGTCACCATACTCACACCCATACAACATGCGTTTCATGTCACCATACTCACACACATACAACAGACATTTCATGTCACCATACTCTCACCCAAACAACAGAATAGTTAGTGTTCACCATACTCACACCCATACAACAGACATTTCATGTCACCATACTCACACACATACAACATGCGTTTCATATCACCATACTCACACCCAAACAACAGAACATTTCATGTCACCATACTCACACCCAAACAACAGACATTTCATGTCACCATACTCACACCAATACAACAGATATTTCATGTCACCATACTCACACCCATACAACAGATATTTCATGTCAGCATACTCACACCCATACAACATCCGTTTCATGTCACCATACTCACACACATACAACAGACATTTCATGTCACCATACTCACATCCATACAACATGCGTTTCATGTCACCATACTCACACCCATACAACAGACATTTCATGTCACCATACTCACATCCATACAACATGCATTTCATGTCACCATACTCACACCAATACAACAGACATTTCATGTCACCATACTCACACCCATACAACAGACATTTCATGTCACCATACTCACACCCATACAACAGATATTTCATGTCACCATACTCACACCCATACAACATCCGTTTCATGTCACCATACTCACACACATACAACAGACATTTCATGTCACCATACTCACATCCATACAACATGCGTTTCATGTCACCATACTCACACCCATACAACAGACATTTCATGTCACCATACTCACATCCATACAACATGCATTTCATGTCACCATACTCACACCCATACAACATGCGTTTCATATCACCATACTCACACCCAAACAACAGACATTTCATGTCACCATACTCACACCCAAACAACAGACATTTCATGTCACCATACTCACACACATACAACATGCTTTTCATGTCACCATACTCACACACATACAACAAAACAGTTCATGTTCACCATACTCACACCCATACAACAGACATTTCATGTCACCATACTCACACCCATACAACATGCGTTTCATGTCACCATACTCACACCCATACAACAAAACAGTTCATGTTCACCATACTCACACACATACAACAAAACAGTTCATGTTCACCATACTCACACCCATACAACAGACATTTCATGTCACCATACTCACACCCATACAACATGCGTTTCATGTCACCATACTCACACCCAAACAACAGACATTTCATGTCACCATACTCTCACCCAAACAACAGAATAGTTAGTGTTCACCATACTCACACCCATACAACAGACATTTCATGTCACCATACTCACACACATACAACATGCGTTTCATATCACCATACTCACACCCAAACAACAGAACATTTCATGTCACCATACTCACACCCAAACAACAGACATTTCATGTCACCATACTCACACCAATACAACAGATATTTCATGTCACCATACTCACACCCATACAACAGATATTTCATGTCAGCATACTCACACCCATACAACATCCGTTTCATGTCACCATACTCACACACATACAACAGACATTTCATGTCACCATACTCACATCCATACAACATGCGTTTCATGTCACCATACTCACACCCATACAACAGACATTTCATGTCACCATACTCACATCCATACAACATGCATTTCATGTCACCATACTCACACCAATACAACAGACATTTCATGTCACCATACTCACACCCATACAACAGACATTTCATGTCACCATACTCACACCCATACAACAGATATTTCATGTCAGCATACTCACACCCATACAACATCCGTTTCATGTCACCATACTCACACACATACAACAGACATTTCATGTCACCATACTCACATCCATACAACATGCGTTTCATGTCACCATACTCACACCCATACAACAGACATTTCATGTCACCATACTCACATCCATACAACATGCATTTCATGTCACCATACTCACACCCATACAACATGCGTTTCATATCACCATACTCACACCCAAACAACAGACATTTCATGTCACCATACTCACACCCAAACAACAGACATTTCATGTCACCATACTCACACACATACAACATGCTTTTCATGTCACCATACTCACACACATACAACAAAACAGTTCATGTTCACCATACTCACACCCATACAACAGACATTTCATGTCACCATACTCACACCCATACAACAGACATTTCATGTCACCATACTCACACCCATACAACAGACATTTCATGTCACCATACTCACACCCAAACAACAGACATTTCATGTCACCATACTCACACCCAAACAACAGAATAGTTAGTGTTCACCATACTCACACCCATACAACAGACATTTCATGTCACCATACTCACACACATACAACATGCGTTTCATATCACCATACTCACACCCAAACAACAGAACATTTCATGTCACCATACTCACACCCAAACAACAGACATTTCATGTCACCATACTCACACCCATACAACAGATATTTCATGTCACCATACTCACACACATACAACAGACATTTCATGTCACCATACTCACATCCATACAACATGCGTTTCATGTCACCATACTCACACCCATACAACAGACATTTCATGTCACCATACTCACATCCATACAACATGCATTTCATGTCACCATACTCACACCCATACAACAGATATTTCATGTCACCATACTCACACCCATACAACAGACATTTCATGTCACCATACTCACACACATACAACAGACATTTCATGTCACCATACTCACACCCATACAACATGCGTTTCATGTCACCATACTCACACCCATAGAACAGACATTTCATGTCACCATACTCACATCCATACAACATGCATTTCATGTCACCATACTCACACCAATACAACAGACATTTCATGTCACCATACTCACACCCATACAACAGACATTTCATGTCACCATACTCACACCCATACAACATGCGTTTCATATCACCATACTCACACCCAAACAACAGACATTTCATGTCACCATACTCACACCAATACAACAGACATTTCATGTCACCATACTCACACCCATACAACAGACAGTTCATGTTCACCATACTCACACCCATACAACAGACATTTCATGTCACCATACTCACACCCATACAACAGACATTTCATGTCACCATACTCACACCCATACAACAGACATTTCATGTCACCATACTCACACCCAAACAACAGAACATTTCATGTCACCATACTCACACCCATACAACAGACATTTCATGTCACCATACTCACACCCATACAACAGACATTTCATGTCACCATACTCACACCCATACAACAGACATTTCATGTCACCATACTCACACCCATACAACAGACATTTCATGTCACCATACTCACACCCATACAACAAAACAGTTCATGTTCACCATACTCACACCCATACAACAGACATTTCATGTCACCATACTCACACCCAAACAACAGAATAGTTAGTGTTCACCATACTCACACCCATACAACAGACATTTCATGTCACCATACTCACACACATACAACATGCATTTCATGTCACCATACTCACACCAATACAACATAACAGTTCATGTTCACCATACTCACACCCATACAACAGACATTTCATGTCACCATACTCACACCCATACAACATGCGTTTCATATCACCATACTCACACCCAAACAACAGAACATTTCATGTCACCATACTCACACCCATACAACAGATATTTCATGTCAGCATACTCACACCCATACAACATCCGTTTCATGTCACCATACTCACACACATACAACAGATATTTCATGTCACCATACTCACACACATACAACAGAACATTTCATGTCACCATACGCACACCCACACAACATATATTTCATGTCACCATACTCACATCCATACAACAGATATTTCATGTCACCATACTCACACTCATACAACAGATATTTCATGTCACCATACTCACACACATACAACAGAACATTTCATGTCACCATACTCAAACCCATACAACATGCATTTCATGTCACCATACTCACAACCATACAACATACATTTCATGTCACAATACTCACACACATACAACAGACATTTCATGTCACAATACTTTTACTCACACAAATACAACATGCATTTCATGTCACCATACTCACACACATTCAACATGCCTTTCATGTCAATCACTCACACACATACAACATACCTTTCATGTCAAGTGCTTTGCATGTGAGTGACATTGTGGTGTACCTGGAGACGGTGCTTTGCATGTGAGTGACATTGTGGTGTACCTGGAGACGGTGCTTTGCATGTGAGTGACATTGTGGTGTACCTGGAGACGGTGCTTTGCATGTGAGTGACATTGTGGTGTACCTGGAGACAGTGCTTTGCATGTGAGTGACATTGTGGTGTACCTGGAGACGGTGCTTTGCATGTGAGTGACATTGTGGTGTACCTGGAGACGGTGCTTTGCATGTGAGTGACATTGTGGTGTACCCGGAGATTGTGCTGTGCATGTGAGTGACATTGTGGTGTACCTGGAGACGGTGCTTTGCATATGAGTGACATTGTGGTGTACCTGGAGACGGTGCGTTGCATGTGAGTGACATTGTGGTGTACCTGGAGACGGTGCTTTGCATGTGAGTGACATTGTGGTGTACCTGGAGACGGTGCTTTGCATGTGAGTGACATTGTGGTGTACCTGGAGATTGTGCTGTGCATGTGAGTGACATTGTGGTGTACCTGGAGACGGTGCTTTGCATGTGAGTGACATTGTGGTGTACCTGGAGACGGTGCGTTGCATGTGAGTGACATTGTGGTGTACCTGGAGACAGTGCTTTGCATGTGAGTGACATTGTGGTGTACCTGGAGACGGTGCTTTGCATGTGAGTGACATTGTGGTGTACCTGGAGACGGTGCTTTGCATGTGAGTGACATTGTGGTGTACCTGGAGATTGTGCTGTGCATGTGAGTGACATTGTGGTGTACCTGGAGACGGTGCTTTGCATGTGAGTGACATTGTTGTGTACCTGGAGACGGTGCTTTGCATGTGAGTGACATTGTGGTGTACCTGGAGATGGTGCTTTGCATGTGAGTGACATTGTGGTGTACCTGGAGACGGTGCTTTGCATGTGAGTGACATTGTGGTGTACCTGGAGATTGTGCTTTGCATGTGAGTGACATTGTGGTGTACCTGGAGACGGTGCGTTGCATGTGAGTGACATTGTGGTGTACCTGGAGACGGTGCTTTGCATGTGAGTGACATTGTGGTGTACCTGGAGACGGTGATTGTCAGCCCCAGCCCAGATTCTCATCCCCGCAGATGTCAGATGTGATGCTGATGAGGAGGCAGGCACCAATGAAGGAGCCAACAAATGTTTCATTTCTTACTTGACTTTCTCCCAGAAAATAGTGCTTGTAATTCTGTGCATTCCAAGCCTGTTTTTAGTTGCGGCATGCAACTGTTTGGCAAGCCAGCTTGACCTTGTGCTGCAGCCTACTCCAGCTTGACATATGCGAACGCTTAGCGGTGTTCAAGTGTTAAATCAGGATTTCATCATTTTCAAATGGAGAAATTGTAGATCGTTAGCGCATAGGTAAATGAAGATGAACAAATATATTGTTTAAAAGAAATGAATGGGATAACGGGGTTGCACATCAATAATTCCTAAAGCTGTAATGGATGAACATATTCTGTATGTAGGATTTGTAAATCAATGTTTCCCCTCAACTGTAATAAATGAACATATTTTGTATGTAGGATTTGTTAATCAGTGTTTTCCTCCAGCTGTAATGAATGAACATATTCTGTATGAAGGGTTTATTAATCAGTGTTTCCTCCAGCTGTAATGAATGAACATATTCTGTATGTAGGATTTATTAATCAGTGTTTCCTCCAGCTGTAATGAATGAACATATTCTAGGGTTGTTACTGTTTCTCTTCAACTGTGACAGCTTGATAGAAGTTAAAGGGTAGATGTCATGCCATATGGTCACATTCGAATTTATTAAAATGGGATTTCAATTTGATAATTGTTTGATTTTAAAAAAATTAAATCAACACATTACTTATATACGGCTTTTTAAAAAAACAACTCATTTAGCCCCTGTGGCCAGAATGAAAATCTGCGGGGTGTGGTCCCTGAAGCAATTACTCACTGGAGTAATCTCATTATTGGCAATAAGTCATAATTCAATGTAATTTTGCAACATTTTGATTTTTTACCCTCAAGTTGCGTATTTCTTTTTTACCCATTTTAGCCACCATGGCAGAATTTTCGCACCCTCTAGCTCACAGCAGTATTTTGGCTTAAGCACATCTTTATTTTTCGCTGCGCATATATACAAATGATACTTGGAATTGAAGACAATTTATTGCTCTTTACGATGGTGAAAAAGACAAAAAATGCGCAACTTAGTCCGGAAACTATAGAGTGCGAAAGAAAGGTACCGTCTGTACTTTGAGTCAACTTTTTCAGCATCACACATCTTGCGGCACCTGCCACAACTTTAGTTTTACCTGCGCATATGACCATTTTATATGAAATCAAAGCCAAATCATTCATCTTTACGAGAATGTAATTTTTAGCTCATCAGGCCTGAAAGGCCCGATGGGCTTATGGCATGGGATGGCGTCCGTCCATCCGTCCGTCCGTCCGTCCGTCCGTCCGTCCGTCTGTCCGTCCGTCCGTAAACTTTTCGCTTTTTAGCATTTTAGTATTTAGCAGCTCTGACTAAGTCGGAGCTGCTATCAGTTTTTGTGCAGTTTCCATCGCCGCCGCCGCGTTTTGTATTCGCTATAACTTTTTTCCTATGAGGTTTTGAGAACTCATATAGATAACTTCTTACTTATACCCCTGGGGAATTTTTTTGACATGTTCACATTCAAGGTCAAAGGTCAAGGTCATGAGTTCTGAAATCGCTAAAATATTCCTTGTAAACACGATAACTTGAAAAATATTTGTGCTATCAGGCTCTTCTTTGGTGTATATCAACTATGGAGAAGGCCAAAATTTGAAAAGGTTTTCGCTAACATCCGTCAAAGGTCAAGGTCATAGTGAGGTCACAACTTAAGCATGCTTTTGCAAAAATGTCTTATTTCAACTATTAACACTTTGAATCATTACATGATTGTGATACACAATGAAAAGTGATCACTGATTGTGTGACCTTGAATTTTAAAGGTCAAGGTCACGAGATAGGGTCATGGTCACCAGTTCTGAAATCACTATGTAACTTTTTTCCATGAAGGTATCAAAACCTCATATATATAGCTTCTTTCTTGTACACCTGGGGAATTATTTTGACATGCTCACATTCAAGGTCAAAGGTCAAGGTCATGAGTTCTGAAATCACTACAAAAATCCTTGTAAACAAGATAACTTCAACAAATTCTGTGCTATCAGGCCCTTACTTGGTATATATCAACTATGGAGAAAGACTGAGATTTGAAAAGGTTTTCGCTAAAATCTGTCCAAGGTCAAGGTCACAGCGAGGTCACAACTTAAGCATGCAGTTGCGAACATGCCTTATTTTAACTATTAACACTTTGAATCATTACATGATTGTTAGACACAATTAAAAATTGATCCCTGACTGTGTGACCTTGAAGATCAAAGGTCAAGGTCATGAGATATGGTCATGGTGACCAGTTCTGAAATCAGTAAATAACTTTTTTCCAAGAAGGTATTAACATCTCATATACATAGCTTCTTTCTTATAAATCTGGTGAATGATTTTGACATGTTCACATTCAAGGTCAAAGGTCAAGGTCATGAGTTCTTAAATCACTACAATAATCCTTGTAGACATGATAACTTCAAACATTTTTGTGCTGTCAGGCTCTTATTTGGTATATATCAACTATGGAGAAAGACCAAGATCTGAAAACGTTTTCGCTAAAATCTGTCAAAGGTTAAGGTCACAGCAAGGTCACAACTTAAGCATGCTATTGTGAATATGCCTTATGTTAACAATGAACACTTTGAGTCATTGCATGATTGTTATACACAATGAAAAGTAATCATTGATGGTGTGACCTTGAAGGTCAAAGGTCAAGGTCATGAGATATTGGTTAAGGCCATGTTAATCCTTTGATCCAATTTTGAAATTAGAAATAGGTTTTAAGAACAAGTTTGTGAAAAGTTACCACGGTGATGATTTAACTTGTTAGAATAACTTGAATAATAAAAAAAAATTTGTCAAAAAAAATTCCCATTTTATTTATGCTGAGGAGAAGGCGGAACAGGGAAAGGCGAGACCTAAAGTTTCGGAGCTGCTCTTCTTTTGCGGTGTCCCGCAAACGCTCATCTAGTTATATCATATTTTATACTTTATAACTGATTTAGTTTTCTATTAACTTTGCAGTTAATTTTATTCAATAGGAACAAGAAATGAGATAAATGTCTACATTATGGACATGTTTAATGTGAATCTATTTGAAATGAGAACTATTGAATACCCTTTGAAGGAATAACTTGAAGAGGAATTAATTTATTTTCACTTTACATGAGATATGTGAACTGAATATGACTAGTGATGACTGGTGATAACATAGGACTATAAAAGAAGTAGCTATAGTAGATTGTGACACCACACCTATTTTCATCTTCTTCTCCAGTACAGAAAAATAATTAATTTTCGGAAAAACATCTAACATATAAATTTTACTGGCTGTGAGTCCAGTGTCTGCATGTTATGTAATTGCATTGTGTTGACCTGGGGGTGACCACTTCCTGGCAAAAGGATGAAAACTGATAGTTACACAGAGGTTTCAGGTTACTTCAAACTACTGTGCAGCACTGTGTTATAGACTGTGCGTGAGACTGCTTTAGTCTTCCACTGACTCTAAAAAATATTTTTTTTATAGAATATCACCATTTTATCAAATATTGAAAAGGAGCCTATAAGAAATGGTGAAAAAGAATTTACTATTTTTCATTTTCTTCTACAGCCCCAGGCCATTATTGCAATAGCTGACAGTGGTGAATTGTATGCAAAGCGTTTTACCCGGTATATTCATTGTTATATAATGTGTGTACGATATAAAAAAAATAGTATGTTCTCCACCACATTGATATATGTTTGATACCAGCAAGTTATTTCCAAGCTACAAAACAAACACTTGCACATATTATTACACGAAAAACATCTTTGGCATTTATTATCTATGCATATATTGTCATACTAACATTTTATAACAAATAACATGTTTCTGTGCAACTTTGTGTTGCTCTTTCAACACATATATATAGCAGATTGGCAAAGTTATGGTAACAAAATATTTTTAAACTGCTTTAATCATTTCACTACCCAGATTCTTATTACTACATTCCATTATCTGACCATTGCTATAAAGCCCACTCCATAACATAACCCACTTATTATCTCCTGATGAGCTACAGAGGCCATGGCTCTATTTTTATGAAATATGGCCACCCGGTTCAGAATTTATGGATGGTATTTATGAAAGCTCACATTCAATTTCTCGGTCTCTTTGAAATGAAATTTTCACAATAAAGTTACAATGCATTTATGTACAAATATACACACAAATATTTACCTGTGGTAGTGCGCAGAATAGCTGTGGGGACCTAACACAAGGTCTGTATATAATGTTTATACTTGTCCACACTTCGGCTCTCTCTACTTTCAATTATCCACTTCTTCATTATGTCTCCCCCCGAAGGGTCAGGAGACTTATTGCTTTTGGTTGAGTTGGCGTTGGCGTTGGCGTCTGCGTTCCCATACCTCTAAATCTACTTGACCAAACTTTACCAAATTTGGTATACAGCTTCCCCATATCATGTAGATGTGCCTTTTGAGGGTTTCAGCTTTTTTAAAATTTTATTTTTCTCGTTTCCATGGTAACACTTTGGACTTTGTCTATTTGAAGGGTAGGGTTTGTTTCCGGAGCAGATCTCTAAAACTACTTCACCAATCTTCACCAAAGTTTCAATTTGGACTTTGTCTATATGATGGGTGAGGTTTAGAAATAGAGCGTGCAAGATGTTGTGGTAAATGCGTCACTTGTTTTAAACATAAAAAGTGCGAAAATCACTTATCTCGCGGCGATTGCTGTATTCTCATTAGCTCATTTGGGATTTTTATATGGGAATAAAGACAATTATTTCCTTTAAAACAATGTTAAACAACCAATTGGTTCAGATTATATGAAGTACGCAAGTAAGGGGGGTTACCCCTATATGTTTCACGTAATATAGACTCATTCATGAGAGGCGAGACAGCGAGACAGTCTGTACAGGCATACACCCGCCGGGGCAATGCAAACACTTAGGAAATAATTAGCCCCCAGGCAGATAAGGTTTCGGAGCGAAGCCCGACAAATTTGGCGTTTCGTAAAGCTAATTATCGATGCGTTACGGATCAACAATGCACATGCAATTTGGTGTGATTTTTGCTGGACATTTTGACCGGACATTGACAAAGACTCGTCTTCATAGCGAACTGCGAGGCTTTAATACAGAGCTTCTCATGGAGCAACTCCCGGAGACAACTCGACTCGCATCTCGCTGAGGGAGCCAGTTCCCTGGGAGCGAGCCCATTTATTTTTTAAGTCTCAGAATCGTCTATGGCAATCCCGGATCATGCCGGGACTCACAACAAATCGTAAATTTTCCATATATTGAATGTTTAGATATCCAACTAGGTCATTCCGAAGATGACAAATACATAATTATTGTATAAACACATGTTTTTGGTGATTTAACACACCTCTTCATCTAGCGGCAGTGATAATCATCATTATTTAATCAATGAGGCTCCACAGAGCAGGTCACAGACGACCCTCATCTGTTGTTAATCACAGGCACGCCTCAAGGATTGTCTTCAAAGCGGCCCCCCCCCGCACTGATTGCGGCATTGTTAAATTGGGTTAATTAAAATTGTCTTAATAATCAATTGCAAGTGTATATTGTCTCGATTTATGTTCACTTGATTCCGATATATAATATACGTAGAGGTAGTATTCTGTCATTCTTGAGAGAAATGCATTACACTGAGGATCTTTAATGGACTGTGATATAGGAGTGAGATAAGGGAGTCCTGGGGTGTGAAGGTCAGTGTGCCTCACTCTCTAGATCTGCCCTGAACACATTAGCACTTTCTCAATATGGGAAAATGTCACAAAAGTGTTTTGAATCAGCATCAGCAAGCAGCTGATTACTGCTCAGATAGCATTAAATGTATGTAATGTTTTACTTTGTTGCTTTGTCTAATTTATCCCACTGCTTTAAAATTCTATTGGATATTGTCTTCACTCTGTCCATCTGTAATCGTTAAATTCGTTAAATCGTGAAAAAAATAAAATCACTTACTCTGAAACTTTGCATTTGCATGACCCACCTTCTGAAGTGTTGCCTTTTTAGCTCATGCACCCTGAGAGGCACGATGGGCTTATGGCATGGCATGGTGTCCGGCGTCGGTCTGCATAGGCGTAGGAAAGGTTTTTGGGGTGGGGGGGCTCAATTTTTTATCCCCCGCCACAACGAAGTTGGTGGGGGATATAGAAATGAGCTCCGTCTGTCCGTCTGTCTGTCTGTGCGTCCGGGCTTTTCCATTCCGGCCTCAAACTTCAAAACTATTCAATATATTTTGCTGAAACTTTGTACAGGTATCAACCAAGTAGTCTAGATGTGCCTTTTGCTATATAGAAATTTGAGAATTTTTTTTTTTTTTTTTTCGATTGCAAACAGTCTGGACTTAGAACCAAGAAGAGGGAAAACTATATTCCGACCTCAAACTTCAAAACTATTCAATATATTTTGCTGAAACTTTGTACAGGTATCAACCAAGTAGTCTAGATGTGCCTTTTGCTATATAGAAATTTGAGAATAACTTCTTTTTTTTTACGAATGCAAACAGTCTTGACTTAGAACCAAGAAGAGGGAAAACTATATTCCGGCCTCAAACTTCAAAACTATTCAATATATTTTGCTGAAACTTTGTACAGGTATCAACCAAGTAGTCTAGATGTGCCTTTTGCTATATAGAAAGTAAATGCATTATATATTCCAAATGCATAAATATATTCAAAATTCCTACATGGCGGGGGATATGGCCGACTCTGTCTGCTTGTTTTCTTGAGAGCAGGGGGTGGATCGAGCTTGGGTCAGAATACTCTGTCTGTGTTGAGTGGGGGGGGGGGGGGGGGGGCAATTAGGTTCTCAGGATGACGGGGGGGGGGGGGGGGGGGTACTCAGGACCATATAGTTGTAATTGCAAGGGATCTGTATGAGCTTCAATATTTGCAGACAAGACAACGGAAGTCACGATAAAATGGAAATAAAATAGGATTGAAATAAAGTCGACAAGTTTGACTTGTTCCAGAGCCTGAGAAAGAACATTCATATCTCAGTTCGATCAGAATTAATCCTGAAATAGCATCCAAAATGATGTCGAAATCAGGTTTTAAATAAACACTAGACATATTGTTTGAAAAATTATAATTCATAATCCAAGAGATCAATACAAAGACTTTTCATTCTGTAGAAGATCATAAAGTTACCAAATCTATAAATTATAATCCCCACTTGCCAAGGTGCCTGTACACAGAACTTCAACTCTCTAGAGTCACTGGTTCTGAAGAAAAAGACAAATATAGTCCTTGAGTTTGTGGCCCCTGAGGACCTTATTAGGGATCAAAAGGTCACCAAATATATGAATCAGAATCTCCGCTTGCCAAGCTAACTGTACTAATGATTCCAGTTCTCTGGAATCAGTGGTTCTGGAGAATAAGATGAAAATAGGTTTTAATGCTGTGGTTCCTTGGGCCCTTATTAATCAAGATATCCATGATCTAAGGAGTGACAGTAGGAGTATGTACACGAGATGCCAACTGTCTGTAGTCACTACAGAGCTGGTTCTAGAGAAGAAAGACGAAATAGGTTTTTGAGGTCAGGTCTGATGAGCTAAAAACATTTTCAGGAGTGGCCAATGTTGCCCTTACTAGGGGTCACATGGTCACCAAATGTACAATTTCAATCCCAAATGTCTAAGGAGTCGATATCTATGATTTAAGACCCCTATTGACAATGGTGCCTGTACCTACAATTTCAGCCCGCTGGAACCAGTGGCTCTTGAGAAGAAGTCGAAGAAGGGAAAAGGTTATAGACGGACGGACGGACGCCTGATGCAATGCCATGCCATTCAAGCCTGTTGAGCTAAAAACTCTTTCCAAATTTGGTGTGAAAAGTACCATTTGCTCCCAGGAAACGCTTTAAATTTTTAGCTCATCAGGCCTGAAAGGCCTGATGGGCTTATGGCATGGCATGGTGTCCGGCGTCCGTCCATCCGTCGTACCGTCCATCCGTCCATCCGTCCGTCCGTCCATCCGTAAATTTTTTGCTTGTTCGACTTCTTCTCCAGAACCAATGACTCCACAGAGCTGAAATTTTATGTGCAGACTCCTTGGCCAATGGGGATTCTAAATTGTAGATTTCGTGACCCCATGACCCCAAATGGGGTCACTGGGGTCACATCCTTAAAAACCTATTTTCATCTTCTTCTCCAGTTCCAAAAGGTCTAGAGAGCTGAAAAGTTGTGTGCAGACTCCTTGGCCGATGGGAATTCTAAATTGTAGATCTCGTGACCCCATGACCCCAAATGGGGTCACAGGGGTCACATCCTTAAAAACCTATTTTCATCTTCTTCTCCAGTTCCAAAAGGTCTTGAGAGCTGAATACTGTCGAAGCGGCGTTAAACAATAACTCACTCACTCACTTGAGAGCTGAAAAGTTGTGTGCAGACTCCTTGGCCAATGGGGATTCTAAATTGTAGATTTTGTGACCCTGTGACCCCAATCTTGGTCACGGGTCATGACCCAAAAACCTATTTTCATCTTCTTCTCCAGTTTATATGTAAAGCTCTAGAAAGGTGAAATGTTGTGTAGAGATTCTTTGGTCAAAGGTGATTCTTAATTGTAGGATTGGTGACCCTGTGACTCCAAATGTGGGTCACAGGGGTCATGATCTAAAACCTATATTATTTTGCTTGTTAACAATGTATTACTTGAGATAACTTAGATATTCGACCTTAGTTAAAAAAAAATCATTAAAATTCTGATGAGCTACAGATCCCATGGCTCTATTTTTTTTAAAAAACTGGGGGGGGGGGGGGGGGGTGGGGGGGTCACACTTTCCGAAATTTGAACGTATTAAAAATGTATCAAAGCACCCTCCTCCCACCAAACACAGCTATAGGAACAACATTCTTTTCAATTTCGTCTGAAAATTGGGGTTGCCATGTCGTATTGTCACTTGAAGATGCTGTAGGATCAAAATTTTCAATCATATTAGTGTTAAAAATAGGGTGAGGACTCGTCATATTATCTGTTTCTGAAAAAATAGTATGAGAAAAGAAATTTTCTTCAAAATTGACACATACTATTTGCTCCTAGAAAGCGCTATTGAATTTTTTTTTCGTGGGTGAAAAGTGGGGGGGCCCCCCCCCCCCTGTTCCTACGCCTATGGTCTGTAAACTTTTCGCTTTGTTGTGAAAGTTGTGAAAAGTGACTCAAGTGATGATTCAACTTGTTAGTAATAACTGGAATAATGAACAAAGTTTTCCCATTTTATTGATGCTGACGAGAAGGCGGAGCAGGGAAAGGTGAGACCCTAAATTTCGGGGCTGCTCTGCTTTTGCAGTGTCCGGCAAACGCTCATCTAGTTTTATGCTGTAAATGGTTTTCTTGTTTGTGAAATAAGTCATTGATAACTTCATGAGTGGACCACAGTTGTAAAGAGACATGCTAAATTGACTCCATATGGTTTGGGTATGTGACCTATATATTTGAAAGCCTTATTTGTCTGAAATGCTGGTTGAGTGACAACACAGTAGTTATTTTCCTTCAAGTCTATTCAAACATCCATTAATTGACAGAACAGATTAATATGTTGTACCTATTATTATAATATTGAATTGTTCAGATTAATACAATATAGGACTCAGTCAATATAGGAGGAATATTGGTTTGAATGACATGAATTATATAAAGATATTCAGAGAAAAGCATGAATATATTCATATGGAAGAAGCAGAGGAATTTATTTTGCCTGCGTAGAGATTGGTGGGACAGCAGCGCCAGAGAGATACCTAGAGTTGCTCCAGACGACTGGCTTAGGTTACAGTGCAGCTCATGATTATTGGACATCAGTACCAGTCTGTAGAGAGTCTTGCAAAAAAACTTTGTCTTTAATTCAGAGAACCTAGGTCACTGGCCTTCTTGGCTAGTCAGGTGTGGTGTACAGTACACAATGCATGTTGAATGGTTCTCCTAGCAGTACACAATTCATGTTGAATGATTCTTGTTGCAGTACACAATGCATGCTGATTGGCCCCAGTTGCAGTACACAATGCATGTTGAATTGTTCCCATTGCAGTACATAATTCATGTTGAATTATTTCCATTGCAGTACACAATGATAAAAGATGTTTAACTATCAATGAGTGCTGAATGAACAGGAAAGCTCAGTTTTATTGACCTTGGTGTAGTAGGCGTAACATTATCAGGAAGCAAATACTGATCCTGCCCTTTGTCAGTGAAACAGGCGCATCAACTTAGCTTCCTGCTGTCTCGCTCAACACTTTCTCCCTGGGAGACGCTCCATGCACTCATCTCTGTAGTAGCCTTGTCTCTCTCAACACTTGCTCCCTGGGAGACGCTCCATGCACTCATCTCTGTAGTAGCCTAGTCTTTCTCAACACTTGCTCCCTGGGAGACGCTCCATGCACTCATCTCTGTAGTAGCCTTGTCTTTCTCAACACTTGCTCCCTGGGAGACACTCCATGCACTCATCTCTGTAGTAGCCGTGTCTCTCTCAACACTTGCTCCCTGGGAGACGCTCCATGCACTCATCTCCGTAGTAGCCTAGTCTTTCTCAACACTTGCTCCCTGGGAGACGCTCCATGCACTCATCTCTGTAGTAGCCTAGTCTTTCTCAACACTTGCTCCCTGGGAGACACTCCATGCACTCATCTCTGTAGTAGCCTTGTCTCTCTCAACACTTGCTTCCTGGGAGACGCTCCATGCACTCATCTCTGTAGTAGCCTAGTCTCTCTCAACACTTTCTCCCTGGGAGACGCTCCATGCACTCATCTCTGTAGTAGCCTAGTCTTTCTCAACACTTGCTCCCTGGGAGACACTCCATGCACTCATCTCTGTAGTAGCCTAGTCTTTCTCAACACTTGCTCCCTGGGAGACGCTCCATGCACTCATCTCTGTAGTAGCCTAGTCTTTCTCAACACTTGCTCCCTGGGAGACACTCCATGCACTCATCTCTGTAGTAGCCTAGTCTTTCTCAACACTTTCTCCCTGGGAGACGCTCCATGCACTCATCTCTGTAGTAGCCTAGTCTCTCTCAACACTTTCTCCCTGGGAGACACTCCATGCACTCATCTCTGTAGTAGCCTAGTCTCTCTCAACACTTTCTCCCTGGGAGACGCTCCATGCACTCATCTCTGTAGTAGCCTAGTCTTTCTCAACACTTGCTCCCTGGGAGACACTCCATGCACTCATCTCTGTAGTAGCCTAGTCTTTCTCAACACTTGCTCCCTGGGAGACATTCCATGCACTCAACTCTGTAGTAGCCTAGTCTTTCTCAACACTTGCTCCCTGGGAGACACTCCATGCACTCATCTCTGTAGTAGCCTAGTCTAGTTATGTATATTTTCACAAACACTTTAAGCAATTAGCAATTACATTTCATAGCTGATCAATTCTTAGGTGTGCAGACAACTCTCTATATAAGTAAAATAAAAATGTCAAACTTTAACAGTCGTATGAGCCGTGCTCACTTTTTTGCTTGTTATAGGTAGAAATTGAAGTGAATGCTGTTCTCTGAAATGAGTTTAATTATTTAGTGTGTGCGGTTTGACAGACAATATAACATGATGGAAAGCTGTGTTAGAAATGTGTGATGTGAGTCAGGTGTCGGATGATGCAGTATTGAGTGACAGGGCAGCCAGTGGGCTGAGTAATCTCTTCACTTCAGTCATCCGCAGAGTCATTACTATCAGTTTCCTATAAGCGAATTGTGATGACGAGCTCTCTTTGAACTTTGTGATTTTTGGGCTCATCCCGTTGACATTTTCTAGTGAAGCTGAACTTTAGAAGGGAATGGTTGGAAAGTTTATACTGTAGTAAAGCGCTGAGTGCAAAGCGTAAGTCTCATGTGAACCTGACATGACCTAACCTTTAACTAGCCTAACATTCTAATATCACGATGTGTCACGATCACAGTGTACGATAGACCCAGTCTCAAGCTCTGAACAACCAAACAAAACCTAGTCAAATCATAATAGATAGATGTTTATTCATATAAATAATAGAAAAAAAGATGTTTATGATTTATTCACCCGGAGAACAAGATGGAGAATTTTGTGTGTCAGTTGTTTGGAAAATAAAGCTTACAGGGGACTCCTGACTGTCAGACAGTGAAACTAGAATACACACATATCTGCCTTAGTCCTAACACCCTGGTCCAGCTATCCACTGTCAGACAGTGAAACTAGAATACACACATTTCTGCCTTAGTCCTAACACCCTGGTCCAGCTACTCACTGTCAGACAATTAAACTAGAATACACACATATCTGCCTTAGTCCTAACACCCTGGTCCAGCTATCCACTGTCAGACAGTGAAACTAGAATACACACATTTCTGCCTTAGTCCTAACACCCTGGTCCAGCTATCCACTGTCAGACAGTGAAACTAGAATACACACATTTCTGCCTTAGTCCTAACACCCTGGTCCAGCTACTCACTGTCAGACAGTGAAACTAGAATACACACATTTCTGCCTTAGTCCTAACACCCTGGTCCAGCTACTCACTGTCAGACAATTAAACTAGAATACACACATTTCTGCCTTAGTCCTAACACCCTGGTCCAGCTACTCACTGTCAGACAATTAAACTAGAATACACACATATCTGCCTTAGTCCTAACACCCTGGTCCAGCTACTCACTGTCAGACAGTGAAACTAGAATACACACATTTCTGCCTTAGTCCTAACACCCTGGTCCAGCTACTCACTCTCAGAGAGTGAAACTAGAATACACACATTTCTGCCTTAGTCCTAACCCCCTGGTCCAGCTTCTCACTGTCAGACAGTGAAACTAGAATACACACATTTCTGCCTTAGTCCTTACACCCTGGTCCAGCTACTCACTGTCAGACAGTGAAACTAGAATACACACATTTCTGCCTTAGTCCTAACACCCTGGTCCAGCTACTCACTGTCAGACAGTGAAACTAGAATACACACATTTCTGCCTTAGTCCTAACACCCTGGTCCAGCTACTCACTCTCAGAGAGTGAAACTAGAATACACACATTTCTGCCTTAGTCCTAACCCCCTGGTCCAGCTTCTCACTGTCAGACAGTGAAACTAGAATACACACATTTCTGTCTTAGTCCTAACACCCTGGTCCAGCTACTCACTGTCAGACAGTGAAACTAGAATACACACATTTCTGCCTTAGTCCTAACACCCTGGTCCAGCTACTCACTGTCAGACAGTGAAAATAGAATACACACATTTCTGCCTTAGTCCTAACACCCTGGTCCAGCTACTCACTGTCAGACAGTGAAACTAGAATACACACATTTCTGCCTTAGTCCTAACACCCTGGTCCAGCTACTCACTCTCAGACAGTGAAACTAGAATACACACATTTCTGCCTTAGTCCTAACACCCTGGTCCAGCTACTCACTGTCAGACAGTGAAACTAGAATACACACATTTCTGCCTTAGTCCTAACACCCTGGTCCAGCTACTCACTGTCAGACAGTGAAACTAGAATACACACATTTCTGCCTTAGTCCTAACACCCTGGTCCAGCTACTCACTGTCAGACAGTGAAACTAGAATACACACATTTCTGCCTTAGTCCTAACACCCTGGTCCAGCTACTCACTCTCAGACAGTGAAACTAGAATACACACATTTCTGCCTTAGTCCTAACACCCTGGTCCAGCTTCTCACTGTCAGACAGTGAAACTAGAATACACACATTTCTGAATTTTTGAATTTTTTGAGTTTTTGGCGAATTTTCTGTAGTTTTGAACTTAGTCATATTCTGAGCACTTTTCTTCGATCGATTACAGAAAAACTATTCATCTCATCCTTTTCAAATTTGACACATGTCTTCTTCACCACTATGAGAGGTGCAGTGCAAAATGTAACATGGTTTGGTGAATTTTTAGCTCATCAGGCCTGAAAGGCCCGATGGGCTTATGGCATGAGATGGCTTCCGTCCGTCCGTAAGCTTTTCACTTTTTCGACTTCTTCTCCAGAACCAATGACTCTAGAGAGCTGAAATTTTATGTACAGACTCCTTGGCCAATGGGGATTCTAAATTGTAGATTTGGTGACCCTGTGACCCCAAATAAGGGCCCCAGGGGTCATAACCTTAAAAGCTATTTTCATCTTCTTCTCCAGAACCAATGACTCCAGAGAGCTGAAATTATATGTACAGACTCCTTGGCCAATGGGGATTCTAAATTGTAGATTTGGTGACCCTGTGACCCCAAATAAGGGCCTCACAGGCCATTACCTAAAATCCTGTTTTCATCTTTTTCTCCGGAACAAAAAGATCTAGAAGGCTGTAATATTGTATGCAAACTCTTTAGCCAATGGGGATTCTAACTTGTAAATTTGGTGAACCTGTGACCCCAAATATGGGCCACAGCCTAAAAAACCTTTGAAAATGAATTTTGAACTGATATTTTATGTGCACTTCATTCACTTTATTTGAAATGTATGTCGACTTGAGATAACAATCTACATTGTGGACATGTTTGTCAAATTGATGTAATCAATGTGAAATGAGAACTATTGAATAGCCTATGAACTGAAAATTGTGACAAGTCATAAAGGACTAAATTGAAGAGGAGTTAAGAATTCTTTTATTTTACATGAGATATGTGAACTGCATATGACTGGTGATGAAATGATAAGATAAGATTATTTTCATCTTCTTCTCCAGAACGAAAAGACCTAGAAGGTTGTCATGTTGTGTAATGAGTCTTTAGCCAATGGAGATTCTAAATTGTAGATTTGGTGACCCTATGGCCCCAAATATGGGCCACAGCCTTAAAAAAACCTTTGAAAATTAATTTTGAACTGATATTTTATGACACTTCAATCACAATGATTTGAAATATATGTCGACTTGAGATAACAATCTACATTGTGGACATGTTTGTCAAATTGATGTAATCAATGTGAAATGAGAACTATTGAATAGCCTATGAACTGAAAATTGTGACAAGCCACAAAGGACTTAATTGAAGAGGAGTTAAGAATTCTTTTATTTTACATGAGATATGTGAACTGCATATGACTGGTGATGAAATGATAAGATAAGATTATTTTCATCTTCTTCTCCAGAATGAAAAGACCTAGAAGGCTGTCATGTTGTGTAAAGAGTCTTTAGCCAATGGAGATTCTAAATGTAGATTTGGTGACCCTATAGCCCCAAATAAGGGCCACAGGGGTCATAACCTAAAATCCTGTTTCATCTTTTTCTCCAGATGAAAAAGACCTAAAAGGCTGTAATATTGTATGCAAAATCTTTAGCTAATGGGGATTCTAACTTGTAAATTTGGTGACCCTGTTACTCCCAATATGGGCCACAGCCTTAAAAACCTTTGAAAATGATTTTTGAACTGATATTTTATGTGCACTTCATTCACTTTATTTGAAATGTATCTCGACTTATTCTAAATTGTACTATGTACCATGAGATTCATCACATTGCCTGTTCTCTTTAAGCCTTATACAGTTAGATCAGTGCTGCCAGTGTTTAGTGCAAGCAAGAGTCTATTACATAATTTGGCGGTAAAACACAAAAAACACAGCTGGCTTGTAACCAGAGCCAAGGGGTCAGAATATTGCATAATCTCCTATGTGTTGACCTTGCTGAGTGCTCTCTCTCAATTTCAAGAATAAGATTTGTCAGGGTTAGGGATTGTACATTATATTGAGACAACATATTTCTGTCTTCATCATCTAACAAAATAAACTCTGAGGAGCTACAGAGCCCATGGCTCTATTTGTAATGAGATGTGAAGATAATGAGATTTTATGTGCACTTCATATGTCAGCTTAAGAGTAATACTACATTATGGACATGTTTGATGTAATCAATGTGAAATAAGAACTGTTGAATAGCCTGTGAACTGATTATTAGCAGCTCCGACTAAGTCAGAGCTGCTATCAGTTTTTCTGCAGTTTCCATCGCCGCCGCCGCCGCGTTTTGTATTCGCTATAACTTTTTTCCTTATTAGGTTTTGAGAACTCATATACATAACTTCTTACTTATACCCCTGGGGAATTTTTTTGACATGTTCACATTCAAGGTCAAAGGTCAAGGTCATGAGTTCTGAAATCGCTAAAAAAATCCTTGTAAACACGATAACTTGAAAAATATTTGTGCTATCAGGCTCTTCTTTGGTGTATATCAACTATGGAGAAAGGCCAAGATTTGAAAAGGTTTTCGCTAACATCCGTCAAAGGTCAAGGTCATAGCGAGGTCACAACTTAAGCATGCTTTTGCGAAAATGTCTTATTTCAACTATTAACACTTTGAATCATTACATGATTGTGATACACAATGAAAAGTGATCACTGATTGTGTGACCTTGAATTTTAAAGGTCAAGGTCACGAGATAGGGTCATGGTCAACAGTTCTGAAATCACTAAATAACTTCTTTCCAAGGAGGTATCAACACCTCATATACATAACTTCTTGCTTATGCCCCTGGGGAATTATTTTGACATGTTCATATTCAAGGTCAAAGGTCAAGGTCACAAGTTCTGAAATTGCTAAAACAATCCTTGTAAACACGGTAACTTGAAAAATATTTGTGCTATCAGGCTCTTATTTGGTATATATCAATTATGGAGAAAGGCCAAGATTTGAAAAGGTTTTCGCTAACATCCGTCAAAGGTCAAGGTCATAGCGAGGTCACAACCTAAGCAGGCTTTTGCGAAAATGTCTTATTTCAACTATTAGCACTTTGAATCATTAGATGATTGTGATACACAATGAAAAGTGATCACTGATTGTGTGACCTTGAATTTTAAAATTCAAGGTCACGAGATATGGTCATGCTGACTAACTGACTGACTGACTGACTGGTCACTAAGTAACTTTTTAGCTCATCAGGCCTGAAAGGCCCGATGGGCTTATGGCATGGCATGGTGTCCGGCGTCCGTCCATCCGTCCGTCCATCCGTCCGTCCATCCGTCCATCCGTAAACTTTTTGCTTTTTCGACTTCTTCTCCAGAACCAACGACTCCACAGAGCTGAAATTTTATGTGCAGACTCCTTGGCCCATGGGGATTCTAAATTGTAGATTTCGTGACCCCGTGACCCCAAATGGGGTCACAGGGGTCACATCTTTAAAAACCTATTTTCATCTTCTTCTCCAGTTCCAAAAGGTCTAGAGAGCTGAAAAGTTGTGTGCAGACTCCTTGGCCCATGGGGATTCTAAATTGTAGATTTCATGACCCCGTGACCCCAAATAGGGTTACAGAGGTCACATCCTTAAAAACCTATTTTCATCTTCTTCTCCAGTTCCAAAAGGTCTAGAGAGCTGAAAAGTTGTGTGCAGACTCCTTGGCCCATGGGGATTCGAAATTGTAGATTTCAGGACCCCGTGACCCAAATTGGGGTCACAGGGGTCACATCGTAAAAAACCTATTTTCATCTTCTTCTCCAGTTCCAAAAGGTCTAGAAAGCTGAAAAGTTGTGTGCAGACTCCTTGGCCCATGGGGATTCTAAATTGTAGATTTTGTGACCCCGTGACCCCAAATGTGGTCACAGGGGTCACATCCTTAAAAACCTATTTTCATCTTCTTCTCCAGTTCCAAAAGGTCTAGAGAGCTGAAAAGTTTTGTGCAGACTCCTTGGCCCATGGGGATTCTAAATTGTAGATTGTGTGACCCCGTGACCCCAAATGGGGACACAGGGGTCACATCCTTAAAAACCTATTTTCATCTTCTTCTCCAGTTCCCAATGCTCTAGAGAGCTGAAAAATTGTGTGCAGACTCCTTGGCCCATGGGGATTCTAAATTGTAGATTTTGTGACCCCGTGACCCCAAATGGGGTCACAGGGGTCACATCTTTAAAAACCTATTTTCATCTTCTTATCCAGTTCCAAAAGGTCTAGAGAGCTGAAAAGTTGTGTGCAGACTCCTTGGCCCATGGGGATTCTAAATTGTAGATTTCGTAACCCCGTGACCCCAAATGGGGTCACAGGGGTCACATCCTTAAAAACCTATTTTCATCTTCTTCTCCAGTTCTAAAAGGTCTAGAGAGCTGAAAAGTTGTGTGCAGACTCCTTGGCCCATGGGGATTCTAAATTGTAGATTTCATGACCCCGTGACCCCAAATAGGGTTACAGAGGTCACATCCTTAAAAACCTATTTTCATCTTCTTCTCCAGTTCCAAAAGGTCTAGAGAGCTGAAAAGTTGTGTGCAGACTCCTTGGCCCATGGGGATTCGAAATTGTAGATTTCAGGACCCCGTGACCCAAAATGGGGTCACAGGGGTCACATCGTTAAAAACCTATTTTCATCTTCTTCTCCAGTTCCAAAAGGTCTAGAAAGCTGAAAAGTTGTGTGCAGACTCCTTGGCCCATGGGGATTCTTAATTGTAGATTTTGTGACCCCTTGACCCCAAATGTGGTCACAGGGGTCACATCCTTAAAAACCTATTTTCATCTTCTTCTCCAGTTCCAAAAGGTCTAGAGAGCTGAAAAGTTGTGTGCAGACTCCTTGGCCCATGGGGATTCTAAATTGTAGATTGTGTGACCCCGTGACCCCAAATGGGGTCACAGGGGTCACATCCTTAAAAACCTATTTTCATCTTCTTCTCCAGTTCCAAATACTCTAGAGAGCTGAAAAATTGTTTGCAGACTCCTTCGCCCATGGGGATTCTAAATTGTAGATTTCGTGACCCCGTGACCCTAAATTGGGTTACAGGGGTCACATCTTTAAAAACCTTTTTTCATCTTCTTATCCAGTTCCAAAAGGTCTAGAGAGTTGAAAAGTTGTGTGCAGACTCCTTGGCCCATGGGGATTCTAAATTGTAGATTTCATGACCCAGTGACCCCAAATAGGGTCACAGAGGTCACATCCTTAAAAACCTATTTTCATCTTCTTCTCCAGTTCCAAAAGGTCTAGAGAGCTGAAAAGTTGTGTGCAGACTCCTTGGCCCATGGGGATTCTAAATTGTAGATTTCGTGACCCCGTGACCCCAAATGGGGTCACGGGGGTCACATCCTTAAAAACCTATTTTCATCTTCTTCTCCAGTTCCAAAAGGTCTAGAGAGCTGAAAAGTTGTGTGCAGACTCCTTCGCCCATGGGGATTGTAAATTGTAGATCTCGTGACCCCGTGACCCCAATCTAGGTCACGGGTCATGACCCAAAAACCTATTTTCATCTTTATCTCAAGTATGTAAAGCTCTAGAAAGGTGAAATGTTGTGTAGAGACTCTTTGGTCAAAGGTGATTCTTATTTGTAGGATTGGTGACCCTGTGACTCCAAATATGGGTCACAGGGGTAATGATCTAAAAACCTATTTTTTGCTTGTTAACAATGTATTACTTGAGATAACGTAGATATTCAACCTAAGGTAATAAATCAATGAAATCCTGATGAGCTACAGAGCCCATGGCTCTATTTTTTCCATGAAGATATTAACACCTCAGCTTAATTTCTTTCTTATACACCTGGTGAATGATTTTGACATGTTCACATTCAAGGTCAAAGGTCAAGGTCACGAGTTCTGAAATCGCTAAAAAAATCCTTGTAAACACGATAACTTGAAAAATATTTGTACTATCAGGCTCTTATTTGGTGTACATCAACTATGGAGAAAGGCCAAGATTTGAAAAGGTTTTCGCTAACATCCGTCAAAGGTCAAGGTCACAGCGAGGGCACGACTTAAGCATGCTTTTGCTAACATGTCTTATTTCAACTATAAACACTTTGAATCATTACATTATTGTTATACACAATGAAAAGTGATCACTGATTGTGTGACCTTAAATTTAAAAGGTCAAGGTCACGAAATATGTTCAAGGTCACCAGTTCTGAAATCACTAAATAACCTTTTTTCAAGAAGGTATTAACACCTCATATACATAGCTTCTTTCTTATAAACCTGGTGGATGATTTTGACATGTTCACATTCAAGGTCAAAGGTCAAGGTCACAAGTTCTGAAATTGCTAAAAAAAATCCTTATAAACACGATAACTTGACAAATATTTGTGCTATCAGGCTCTTATTTGGTGTATATCAACTGTGGAGAAAGACTGAGATTTGAAAAGGTTTTCGCTAAAATCTGTCCACGGTCAAGGTCACAGCGAGGTCACAACTTAAGCATGCAGTTGCGAACATTCCTTATTTTTACTATTAACAATTTGAATCATTACATGATTTTTATACACAATGAAAAGTGATCATTGACTGTGTGACCTTGAAGATCAAAGGTCAAGGTCAGGTGATATAGTCATGGTGACCAGTTCAATAATCTCTGAGTAACTTTTTTCAAAAAAGGTATTAACACCTCATATACATAGCTTCTTTCTTATAAATCTGGTGAATGATTTTGACATGTTCACATTCAAGGTCAAAGGTCAAGGTCGTGAGTTCTTAAATCACTACAATAATCCTTGTAAACCCGATAACTTCAAACATTTTTGTGCTGTCAGGCTCTTATTTGGTATATATCAACTATGGAGAAAGACCAAGATTTGAAAACGTTTTTGCTAAAATCTGTCAAAGGTCAAGGTCACAGCAAGGTCACAACTTAAGCGTGCTATTGTGAATATGCCTAATGTTAACAATGAACACTTTCAGTCATTGCATGATTGTTATACACAATGAAAAGTAATCATTGATGGTGTGACCTTGAAGGTCAAAGTTCAAGGTCATGAGATATTGGTTAAGGCCATGTAAATCTTTTGATCCAATTTTGAAATCAGAAATAGGTTTTAAGAACAAAGTTGTGAAAAGTGACCCCAGTGATGATTCACCTTGTTAGAATAACTTGAATAATGAACAAATTTTTGTCCAAAAAAATTCCCATTTTATTTATGCTGAGGAGAAGGCGGAACAGGGAAAGGCGAGACCCAAAGTTTCGGAGCTGCTCTGCTTTTGCGGTGTCCCGCAAATGCTCTTCTAGTTTATAATGAATATGGATTAATGTGTAACCAATTTTGATAATAAATTTGATGACTGGGCAATGACTTATTATGTGATATCTTAATCTTTTCCTTAGGGATAATTAATAACATGATTCCTGATGAGCTTCAGAGCCAGTGGCTCTATTTTTTATTTATTTTTTGGCAATTTTTAAATTTTTTTACTTAGCCATATTCTGAGCTAGAATGAATTATGCTACTTCTGTGTTGTCATTTGTTGACTTTATCATTTTCTTTTTTCCTGTAACTTTTATGAAAAACTGCGTCTGTGTTCTCGTTGATTTTACTATTGTATATTTTTCACTTGTTATATTTTTGAAAAAGTTAAATTTTCTTTCCTTTCAGCCATAAACTGCTGTATATTCCTCACTGTGTTTACAGGGGTGTGCTTCCATGTACCTGTTGTTTCAAGTCACTGGAATGAATCATTATGATGAATTAATTTCCAAAATAAAGTTGAAATCGATGGTAATGGCAGTAGTATATTATGTTATCCCTACCTTTTCAAGTTATTCTTACTCCTACTTTTCCAAAACCACCTATTTGACATGAAGAGATTTGTCCTACCCTTTTCACAAACACTTTAATCTTAGCAATTACATTTCATAGCTTATGCAAACACCTCTCTCTATAAGTTAAATAAAAATGTCAAATGTTAAGTTACAGTTTGGGGTATTAGTGAGCCACGCTCACTTTTTGCTTGTTTTTAATAGCTTTGATCACTTTGAGGCTGTTTTGACAAGTACAATCATTGAAAAATATGTGACGGCTTGAGTGTGTAATGTAAACAATGACATAAGCCAGATATTCGTTAGGGCATTGACTCCTGAGTAACACGTAGTTGATTTGCTAATGAAACATTTGGCGGCTGTGTTGATGAAGTGTTTTTTAAAATTGTTTTTTCTACTATTTTGAGGTGGATAAGAACTCAATAATTTTGTGTTTTTGTCCCTCGCCGCAACGCGGAACGGGGGACTATGTTTTCAGAGGCGTCCGTCCGTACGTCCGTCCGTACGTCACATTTCTTGTTTACGCGATATCTTATGAAGCGTTGCATCCAAAGTCTTCAAATTTCTACCTACATTGTGGCAAGACGCAGACACCAGTCAATTTTGGTGACCTTGGTCTTATTTTCAAGGTCACCACGACACTTTGACCACTCTTTGAACTCTTGTTAAAGGGAGACACTTCGGGCGAATTCTGACCGCCGCTAACGAGCCCATTACGTATTTGATTTTATGGCCAACACGGTCACGTGACTCAAACTGGGCTTCTGCCGAGCGAGCTCGTCAATGTCAAGGCGGGGGATTTCCCCTTTCGACACGCGATCGCTGATTGGCTGTTTCATCTCACTGCACACCGACATGTACACCTTGTCCTGAGTTTTTCACGCTTCTGATGTCGTATTTGAAGAGTAAATGTTTATACATTCTATAAATATTATTAGTAATGACAATATTTAACATCTTGAAACGAAATTAATAGAAATATTTTCAACTCGAAATTATTTGACAGGTTGTTGATACAATCTTTCGGAATCTACTTCTACATTAAAACTTCACATACGAGATTAAATGTAAATGTAAGAACACGTATATATTACTTTAACGGCATGTATTTCAAGATGCCGTTAAAAGATGTCAAACAGGGTTACAGGTACACACACACATTTATCATTGCTAAACTGCATGTAATGTTCGTCCAGGATTGTGATTTCAACAAGTTTGTTACAATATTTCATAGAGAAAGTCGTCGTTTACCAAGTTTCTGAATACCAATAAATAATAATATAATTTAAATGCTACTAAATGATTTCATAAAATGCATTAGAGGGGTAATATTACGACATCGATTTCCTGAAAAGATGTGTGCGTGTTGGGTGAAAATATCATGGTTACGACTCGCATTTCATTCAACGTTTCTTTGTTGCTGTCACGTTTGATATCAGTGACAAAGTATATCCAAAAGTGTAAGAACATAAACATAAAAGGTTATTTTAATTCAAGTTTGTCGATCAAAATATTGTTTAGACCCCTATATGATGCAATGCAATGCAAACCATTTTCACTTGCTATATGAGTTTTATGAGACGCTTCTTCAAGATCAAAGAGGGGAGAAGTGTTGTTACAGCAAATAAGTTTACGTAATTAAGCAGAACAAAGTCAAATAAGCTTAGTATAGGTGAGAAAAAGGGAGGAGCCTCGAGTGTAATTATTATGTTTTTACAGTTAACAAGTTTACTGGACCGGTTCTATTACACAACAACTGGCATCTCGGTGACCGGCATGTCAATAGACATGTTAATTGTCAAATGTTCGGTCTTGGTGACACAAGGCTGATCATGACAACAAATATACATTAATGCGACATTCAGTCTAGATATTGTCAGCCAACCAAGTTAGGAATATTTATTCGACCAATGGAATTTAGGAATAGGATGATAGTTTTGTATTTTGTTTGTTTGACACTCATTTGAATAAAACCATATCATTGGACGATTACTAACGGTTACTATCTCTGAACGCAGACGTCAAAACGTCAGTCCAATAACAATTAGGCAACTTAGGGTGTTATACGACGATGTGCATGGATTACCAAGCTCACAGGTTCGTTATTCTAATCACACATTGTAGATTGCTATTCGCATGCGAAATATTTGCAAAATCATCACAATTGTATTTTGGTTATATTTACAAAAATGATATAATTGGCCTGTAGGCCTACGTCGTGTGTATGTTTTCTCTATACTTTCATATACAGTCATTGGCCAAAAGTCTGTTCGCTGTGACGTAATTTCCATAGATTTCCATGTTAATCAGTTATTGCGAGAATAATTTTCTTAATTTAAGTAAAAGTGCATTTGCTGCCATATTTTGTAGACAGCTTTGAAATCAACTCAGCTATGCGCACATAGTTACATTTCATTTACCGGTTAATTAGTTTTTGAATGACACTTGTTTAAACATCATATGTACAACTTGTGATTCCAATGTCCCATTGACGGTAATCTGTAACGACGGAATGTTGCATATATGTGTTGTTTAAGAAGATGTATTTTTATTTTATAATAATAGGAAACTTTAATGGTAATTATGTGTCTGTAGCTCAGATAATTTGCATTATTTTGGAAAGGATTTCAGAACCAGTCGCCAAACAAATAACTTATGAAAATTATTCTCGCAAAAGATAATTAACATGTAAGTCTATGGAAATTACGTCACTACGAACAGACTTTTGGCCACTGACTGTGTATAAGACGCTCGCATCCGTTGAGTATCGCGCTTGTACGGCAAGTAGTGGCGAGTAGGCCTCTGCGCAATGAAAACACCGCTGAGTAGAGGGAGCGCTGATTGAGATTTCCGCCTCGCTGTGAGCTAATTAATTAATGCCTTCCACAGCTAAATTCGCCGAAGTGTATACCTTTAAGGCGATATAACTTAACCGGTGGGACTCAAAGTCTTCAAATTTGTGGTCAGTCTACACTGGGGGATGATGCAGACACCAGGGGATTTTGGTGACCTTGACCTTATTTTCAAAGTCACTACAACACTTTGACCACTTTTCACAACTCTTGTTATCACCATTTATTATGACTGGTTGGACCCAATGTTTTCAAATTAGGTGTCAGCCTACATTGGGTGAAGACGCAGACACCAGTCGATTTTGGTGACCACTTTGATCACTTTTCAAACTCTTGCTTACGCGATATATCATGACCGGTTGGACCAAATGTTTTCAAATTTGGTGTCAGTCTACATTGGAGGATGACGCAGACGCCAGTCGATTTTGTGACCTTGACCTTATTTTCAAGGTCAACTCTACACTTTGACCACTTTTTTAACTTTTTGTTAACGCGATATCTCATGAAGTGTTGCATCCAGAATCTTCAAATTTAGTGTCAGCCTACATTGGGGGATGACACACACACCAGTTAATTTTGGTGATCTTGAACTTATTTTCAAGGTCACCACAACACTTTGACGACTTTTAGAACGTTATTTACACGATATATCATGAACCCAAGCACCTAAAGTCTTAAAATATGCTGATCATCATGGCACTTTTTACCAGTAATGCAATATATAAAGTAGCTCCAATGATGTGTCTTACTAACTCAATGTCACCGGCGGGGGACATTGCCATGTTAGTTGCAAACACTTGTTATTCTTTGCTGTTGTTTGAATCATTTCCTGTGGTTACCCTCCTGTGGAAACATATGTGCTGTAAAGCAATCTGTATCTTGTCCAAAGTGTGATAAACATGTTATCAATCAATCTTTATTCAATAGGTAGAGGCCATAGACCTAAAAATTAAAAACACATGTATATATGAACATGCAAATATACTTTGGAGAACAACTATAATTCATCATTTTAAATATATTACGGACACGTCACTTCATATAACATCATAATTTATTACATAATTTGGAGTGAGATACTCGGTTCTATCAGTGAAATAAACCCTCTATCAAGCTACAGTGGTGATAACCTTTATCACCACTCTACTGAGTGACGATAAACTTTATCACCACTCGCGTGACGTCATCGGGACAATGTTATGACGTCATATTGTCAGCTTGCGAAGGCTGTACGTTTGCCGTTGAAATCACTCCAACTTAACGTAAAACACAGAAAAAATGATATAATAAATAGAATATCTGTTTTTCCTTGACAAATACCATGTTTATCTCATCTCGTGAGGTAGAAAAGTTAATATATTTCACTCGTGGCTGCGCCACTCGTGAAATATCGACTTTTCTACCTCACTCAATGAGATAAACATGGTATTTGTCAAGGAAAGACAGATATCCTCTATATATCCTATCATACCACACCATATTGCCCATACCATATCATACCACACCAAATTGCTCATACCATATCATACCACACCATATTGCCCATACCATATCATACCACACCATATTGCCCATACCATATATCATACCTCACCATATTGCCCATACCATATCATACCACACCATATTGCCCATACCATATCATACCACACCATATTGCCCATACCATATATCATACCACACCATATTGCCCATACCATATCATACCACACCATATTGCCCATACCATATATCATACCACACCATATTGCCCATACCATATCATACCACACCATATTGCCCATACCATATCATACCACACCATATTGCCCATACCATATCATACAACACCATATTGCCCATACCATATATCATACCACACCATATTGCCCATACCATATCATACAACACCATATTGCCCATACCATATATCATACCACACCATATTGCCCATACCATATCATACCACACCATATTGCCCATACCATATATCATACCACACCATATTGCCCATTCCATATCATACCACACCATATTGCCCATACCATATATCATACCACACCATATTGCCCATACCATATATCATACCACACCATATTGCCCATACCATATATCATACCACACCATATTGCCCATACCATATCATACAACACCATATTGCCCATACCATATCATAACACACCATATTGCCCATACCATATCATACCAAACCATATTGCCCATACCATATCATACCACTACATATTGCCCATACCATATCATAACACACCATATTGCCCTTACATATCATACCACACCATATTGCCCATACCATATCATACCACTACATATTGCCCATACCATATCATAACACACCATATTGCCCTTACCATATCATACCACACCATATTGCCCATACCATATCATACCACTACATATTGCCCATACCATATCATACCACTACATATTGCCCATACCATATCATACCACACCATATTGCCCATACCATATCATACCACACTATATTGCCCATACCATATCATACCACTACATATTGCCCTTACCATATCATACCACACCATATTGCCCATACCATATCATACCTGATTCTTTCTATGTTACATCCATGCTCGGATTCGCCTTCACTTCTAAACATTTCTTACAAGTATAGTGTATCTTTTCAGTGATTTCTGTTTAGATAGTTTACCTCCATCTTTTTAATACTATAATTTTAGTTTTCTTTTCAAATAATTTTTACAAGTAATGTAGATTTCATAGATGTGAGATTAAATCACTCTTGTTAAAAATCTTTAATTAATCATGCAGCCCATTCTGGGAGGGAGAAGAAAGCGATGGGGAGGTTAAGGGAGGCTACCTGAGCTAGCACAGTATTATCTGATGACCTGACAGCAGCCCTTGAACCATTTGCAGTGTATACTCCATTGATTTGTTTGTCGATTTACATTTCTCCATGTCGAGTACAGTGTTCAGCTGCAGCTGCAATCAATCAAGCAGATATGCTACATTTTGATCATATGGAAACAATGGAAATTAATTCCATATCTCTACATAGGCGATCACAAACTAATGGCTTGACTAATAGTTTGATTGTTTGTAAATGACCCAAAGCAAAAAATGTCATCCCAACTATTGATTTTATTCCTGGAAAATTGCCCACAAGATTAATTTAATTTTGATCAAAAACAATAAGACCCAAAGACTTGTAATTATAATAATTACATGTTTCAGTTCTTGGATTTGATAATGTGATTACTAATTTATGTAGATAGATGTCTGACAAGATGTGTATGTAATGTGGCTGCAGGTATAACACTAGATCGACATACGGCTTGGAGCAACAGGTGTGATATGCAAGTAATTCCAGGAATGGCAGCAATGTTCTTTGTCTGGCTCAGTCACCAAGCTGCAGCCACTTATCTCTCTCTGACACCTCCATACATAAATACATATTCATACAGTCACTGGTAGTTCACTGGAGTCTGCTGTACATTCAATGGTACTTTGTTGCAAATTCTTAATCCTTCCGTTGTCATAGAAACTTGTCATGTGACTCTTCAAAGTTGCACAACAAATGTGCCTGTCTCTACAGCAGTCTATAAATCATGACCGTCAGGCTGATGGTTTTAAGTGTTGTCTGGCAATGTTGAGGAAGTGCTGCTAGAGGAGTGTGGTATTGTTAGGTGTCTTATGGTGTCAGGGTTTCCTCATGGTGTTATAGGTGTCTTATGGTGTCAGGGTTGGTTGATGGTGTCAGGGTTGTCCAATGATGTCAGGGTTGTCCAGGGGTGTTAGAGTTGTCTAATGGTGTTATGGTTGTCTGATAGTGTTAGGGTGGTCTGATAGTGTTAGGATTGTTTAATGATGTTAGGGTTCTCTAGTGGTGTTAGGGTTGTCTAATGGTGTTATCGTTGTCCTGTAGTGTTAGTGTGGTCTGATAGTATTAGGATTGTTTAATGATGTTAAGGTTCTCTAGTGGTGTTAGGGTTGTCTAATGGTGTTATCGTTGTCCTGTAGTGTTAGTGTGGTCTGATAGTATTAGGATTGTTTAATGATGTTAAGGTTCTCTAGTGGTGTTAGGGTTGTCTAATGGTGTTATCGTTGTCCTGCAGTGTTAGTGTGGTCTGATAGTGTTAGGATTGATTAATGATGTTAAGGTTCTCTAGTGGTGTTAGGGGTGTGTAATGGTGTTATTAGCAGTCCCTACTCAGTCGGGACTGCTATCAGTTTTTGCGCAGTTTCCGTCAGTCGCCGCCGCCGCGTTTTGTATTGGCTATTACTTTTTTCCTAGACAGTTTTGAGAACTCATATACATAACTTCTTACTTATGCCCCTGGTGAATGATTTTGACATGTTCACATTCAAGGTCAAAGGTCAAGGTCATGAGTTCTGAAATCATTCAAAAATTGCTTGTAAACACAATAACTTGAAAAATATTTGTGCTATCAGGCTCTTATTGGTGTATATCAACTATGGAGAAAGGCCAAAATTTTAAAAGGTTTTCTCTATATTCGTCAAAGGTCAAGGTCATAGCGAGGTCACAACCTAAGCATGCTTTTGCGAAAATGTCTTATTTCAACAAAACACTTTGAATCATTACATGATTGTGATACACAATGAAAAGTGATCACTGATTGTGTGACCTTGAATTTTAAAGGTCAAGGTCACGAGATATGGTCATGCTGACCAGTTCTTAAATCATTGAGTAACTTTTTTCCATGAAGATATTAACACCTCATTTAAATAGCTTAATTTCTTTCTTATACACCTGGTGAATGATTTTGACATGATCACATTCAAGGTCATGAGTTCTTAAATCACTATAATAATCCTTGTAAACATGATAACTTTAAACATTTTTGTGCTGTCAGGCTCTTATTTGATATATATCAGCTATGGAGAAAGTCCAAGATTTGAAAACGTTTTCGCTAAAATCTGTCAAAGGTCAAGGTCACAGCAAGGTCACAACTTAAGCATGCTATTGTGAATACCTTATGTTAACAATGAACACTTTGAGTCATTGCATGATTGTTATACACAATGAAAAGTAATCATTGATGGTGTGACCTTGAAGGTCAAAGGTAAAGGTCATGAGGTATTGGTTAATGCCATGTTAATCCTTTGGTCCAATTTTGAAATCAGAAATAGGTTTTAAGAACAAACTTGTGAAAAGTGATCCCAGTGATGATTCAACTTGTTAGAATAACTTGAATAATGAACAAAAAATTGTCCAAAAAAATTCCCATTTTATTTATGCTGAGGAGAAGGCGGAACAGGGAAAGGCGAGACCCAAAGTTTCGGAGCTGCTCTGCTTTTGCGGTGTCCCGCAAATGCTCATCTAATCTAATAGTGCCAGTGTCGTTTGAGTGATGTTGAGGGGTTGTCTGGGATGATTAGGTGAGATTAGGCAGATAGTGAAATTGGTATTCTTAAGGGACTACAGACTTTTGGCCAGGAGTAAAAATAAGCACACATGGTACTAAATGCAAACGATGCACTTTAAATAAACCTATATGGGCAAACAAATAAACTTATCAATTGCTTTCTTTGACTCAAAAAAGACAATGGATTTGAGACATTGCACGGTATCAATGTCTATCTGACTTTCAGTCTAACCCTTTATTTTCAACTTCTTCTCAAGAATGATTTGCTAAAAGAGCTGAAATCTTGTGTACATACCCTTGGCTGAAGGGGGTTATTGACCCTCTTAGTAAAATATTTGTAGCCAGACAAATATTTCACCACATTTATAAAACAATCTTTTCTGTTCAACAATCTTTATTGTTCATCAGGCCTGAAAGGGCTTATGGCATGGCTGTCTGTCTGTCCGCTTTTTTCGACTTCTTCTCCAAAACCAATGACTCTACTGCGCTGAAATTTCCTAACCCAATGGGGATTCTAAATTGTAGATTCTAGAGTGTTGATTTAGTGACCCTGTGACCCCAAATAGGGTCACAGGGGTCACGACTTCAAAGACCTATTTCATCTTCTTCTCCAGTTCCAAAAGGTCTAGACAGCTGAAAAGTTGTGTGCAGACTCCTTGGCCCATGGGTATTCTAAATTGTAGATTTGTTGAACCCACGACTCCAAATAGGGTCACAGGGGTGAAGACCTTAAAAACCTATTTTCATCTTCTTCTTCAGTACATAAAGCTCTAGAAAGCTGAAATGTTGTGTAAAGACTGCTTGCCCAATGGTGATTTGTAGATTTCATGACCCTGTGACCCCCAATGTAGGTCATAGGGGTCATGACCTAAAAACATATTTTCATTTTCTTCTCAAGTATGAAAAGCTCTAGAAAGTTTTTGTACAGACTCCTTGGCCAACTCCTTTTGTCACAATTTGTTTTTTTAACAATGTATTACTTAAGACAACGTAGATATTCAACCTTAGATAATAAATCAATGAATTCCTGTTGAGCTACAGAGCCCATGGCTCTATTTTCTAAATATAACTTGTATTTTGTTTGGTTGACGGATCTACTTTGCACCGATTCATGAGTTGCTTAGCTGTCCTGTTTAAGCTAAATCACATAGTTGAGCATAAGTCAGTAAAACATATAAAACAGGAAATCATGTTCAATCTATGTATTTGAAACCGTATTTACAGTACTTAATTTGCAAGGCGAAGCAGCATGCCAGTGTCGCAGGCTGAACTTCTGTGACATAAAGGCTTTTTGATGTCATTTAATGAGGTCATTCCATTCCTATCTTGCATTGCAACTGAGCGATTGCTAGGTAACGTTCCTCTCATTCTGCGATAATATTTACACAATTTAACAAGTTGTTTATCATATCAGAAATTATTTTTGGGAATAACTTAAGGTTCAACAATTACATATGAATCTTACAGAAAGGAGAACATAATTAGCAAACTATTTTAGATGTCTGCATCTTGAAGGTGTGAGAAATGAATGGCGTATGAGTACAATTTGTATTTCACAGTCTAATCTTAGATGGTGATGTAGCAGCTAGTTTTGTTTATTGTTACACATTAAAATTATCGGTAAGAAAAATAATTACCAACCTGTTCTCCCGTGAATTATTATGTCAAACTCCTCGCGAAAGCTCAGGCTTTATCACAATAATTACCTCGGGATAGATAATCCATAATACTTCGCAACTCGTCGACACAATGATCATATATTATAGGCGCTGCGATTTAAAATAAATGGCCTATTCTAAGTTTAGTGTTGGATTACTTGGTAAATCCTTAGATAATAATTTTGTTAAACTTGTCCTTTAAAGCTCAAGTAATTACTAAAGTATATTTATGATATTTTACACTACTTTTTGGTAACATATAAGGATGTTTGCAACATTTCAAATTACCTGGTAAACAAATGTGAGTGCCCAAATGATACAGTCACACACCTTGTGTACACACTTAAACAAAATTATACAATCACACACCTTGTGTACACACTTAAACAAAATGATACAATCACACACCTTGTGTTCACCCTAAAACAAAATGATACAATCACACACCTTGTGTACACCCTAAAACAAAATGATACAGTCACACACCTTGTGTACACCCTAATACAAAATGATACAATCACACACCATGTGTACACCCTAAAACAAAATGATACAATCACACACCTTGTGTACACCCTAAAACAAAATGATACAATCACACACCATGTGTACACCCTAAAACAAAATGATACAATCACACACCTTGTGTACACCCTAAAACAAAATGATACAATCACACACCTTGTGTACACCCTAAAACAAAATGATGCAATCACACACCATGTGTACACCCTAAAACAAAATGTAGGGATAGAAATGATTGTTTTTCTGAGAGTGCCTTAAGGCACCAAATATCAAATTTATGTGTGTCCTGACCAAGTAAAGTGTGCCATCAGAGATCATGATCATAAGGACACACTTTTTGTTATATTAGTAAGTTACTTTGTTTACAGATTTACAAGAGGAATTTTGCCATCATATATTATTTAACAATAATAACGTTCCTGTTTAGACACTAATAAAATACTTTTTTTTGTGTTGTTTATATATATGTCTATTGTTTTCATATAGATTTTCTCCAATAAAAAGATATCAAGATAGATGTTAAGTAAATAAAATTGTCATGTGTATGAGATTTCTGTTCACTTTTAAAAAACTCATAAAATGCACATGATCTATAATGAACTGTTTAAAATAGTTGACTTAGTACTTAATTCTGAAAAAGATATTTAAAAAGTTTTATATTGATTAATTATTTGGTAATATTGAAATAAGTGTTTCATCTTATAAATATATCTATTTATACTATAGCCACCCAGGCCACAAGTGAAACTAAGTTGTATAATAGACTTCCAATATATCAACACATACCTTAGAATTCCTTAAAAACCTATTTTCATCTTCTTCTCCAGTTCCAAAAGGTCTAGAGAACTGAAAAGTTATGTGCAGACTCCTTGGCCAATGGGGATACTAAATTGTAGATTTGGTGACCCCGTGACCCCAAATTGGCTCACAGGGGTCACATCCTTAAAAACCTATTTTCATCTTCTTCTCCAGTACCAAAAGGTCTAAGGAGCTGAAAAGTTGTATGCAGACTCCTTGGTCAATGGGGATTCTAAATTGTAGATTTTGTGACCCCGTGACCCCAAATGGGGTCACAGGGGTCACATCCTTAAAAACCTATTTTCATTTTCTTCTCCAGTTCCAAAAGGTCCAGAGAGCTAAAAGTTGTGTGCAGACTCCTTGGCCAATGGGGATACTAAATTGTAGATTTGGTAACCCCATGACCACAAATTGGCTCACAGGGGTCACATCCTTAAAAACCTATTTTCATCTTCTTCTCCAGTTCCAAAAGGTCTAGAGAGCTGAAAAGTTGTGTGCAGACTCCTTGGCCCATGGGGATTCTAAATTGTAGATTTCATGACCCCGTGACCCCAAATAGGGTTACAGAGGTCACATCCTTAAAAACCTATTTTCATCTTCTTCTCCAGTTCCAAAAGGTCTAGAGAGCTGAAAAGTTGTGTGCAGACTCCTTGGCCCATGGGGATTCGAAATTGTAGATTTCAGGACCCCGTGACCCAATTTGGGGTCACAGGGGTCACATCGTTAAAAACCTATTTTCATCTTCTTCTCCAGTTCCAAAAGGTCTAGAGAGCTGAAAAGTTGTGTGCAGACTCCTTGGCCAATGGGGATTCTAAATTGTAGATTTTGTGACCCCGTGACCCCAAATTGGGTAACAGGGGTCACATCCTTAAAAACCTATTTTCATCTTCTTCTCCAGTACTAAATGGTCTAAGGAGCTGAAAAGTTGTGTGCAGACTCCTTGGCCAATGGGGATTCAAAATTGTAGATTTTGTGAACCTGTGACCTAGGTCACAGGTCATGACCCAAAAACCTATTTTCATCTTTATCTCAAGTATGTAAAGCTCTAGAAAGGTGAAATTTTGTGTAGAGACTCTTTGGTCAAAGGTGATTCTTAAATGTAGGATTGGTGACCCGTTGACTCCAAATGTGGGTCACAGGAGTCATGATCTAAAAACCCATTCTTTTCTTAACAATGTATTACTTGAGATAACTTAGATATTCAACCTTAGATAATAAATCAATGAAATCCTAATGAGCTACAGAGCCCATGGCTCTATTTTTTTAAAACTTCTAGAAAGGTGAAATTTTGATGGAAGCTGCATGCTGTGAGTTGCTCGGGTCACATGGTGACTTGTGTGTCTGTGTTAAATGTTGATGGAAGCTGCATGCTGTGAGTTGCTCGGGTCACATGGTGACTTGTGTGTCTGTGTGAAATGTTGATGGAAGCTGCATGCTGTGAGTTGCTCGGGCCACATGGTGACTTGTGTGTCTGTGTGAAATGTTGATGGAAGCTGCATGCTGTGAGTTGCTCGGGCCACATGGTGACTTGTGTGTCTGTGTGAAATGTTGATGGAAGCTGCATGCTGTGAGTTGCTCGGGCCACATGGTGACTTGTGTGTCTGTGTGAAATGTTGATGGAAGCTGCATGCTGTGAGTTGCTCGGGCCACATGGTGACTTGTGTGTCTGTGTGAAATGTTGATGGAAGCTGCATGCTGTGAGTTGCTCGGGCCACATGGTGACTTGTGTGTCTGTGTGAAATGTTGATGGAAGCTGCATGCTGTGAGTTGCTCGGGTCACATGGTGACTTGTGTGTCTGTGTGAAATGTTGATGGAAGCTGCATGCTGTGAGTTGCTCGGGTCACATGGTGACTTGTGTGTCTGTGTGAAATGTTGATGGAAGCTGCATGCTGTGAGTTGCTCGGGTCACATGGTGACTTGTGTGTCTGTGTGAAATGTTGATGGAAGCTGCATGCTTTGAGTTGCTCGGGTCACATGGTGACTTGTGTGTCTGTGTGAAATGTTGCAGGGTAAGCCTAGGTGTCGTGTCTCCAGTCTACTCACAGAAAGGGATTAATTGTTTAGCGGAGTGTGGCTGTGACTCACCTGGGCGAGCTGCCTGATTGTAATTAAAGGCTCTCATCGTTTATACCTGTCACAGATGATAACAGAGTAGCGTATCAGTAGGTGCATGTGTACTGAAGACATATGGCTGAAGCAGGCATTGTAATTCACAACCCAAATGTGTAGTATAGTTGTATTAACTGTGCAAGATCTACACACTTTGAATGTGAGAGCTACAGTGAGCTTGTGATTTAGATTCAATGAAGAACCGACACGATACTTTTGTACCGGATTATGTTGCATGAATTGCAGGTGATTGTGATCTTTAAATTGTCAAGCTCAACAACTTGTATCAAATTATGTTGTAATTATATAGAGAAAGCCAGTTGACAGTCAGTGTGAGGTGTGAGGTGTGAGTACTGGGGAAGTTGACAGTCAGTGTGAGGTGTGAGTACTGGGAAGGAAGAGTGCTGTCGGGATACAATTCTTGACACGCAATTAAGGCAGTGAATTCCTGATTCCTATTGTGCACTCCATCAAGTCTACTGGTGCCTGTGTCTGTGTACTTCTGTGCTCTATGGCCAGCTTATGACCCATTTACATTAACAACACAGCTGATGTTTAGTGTTAGCGGCTACCAATAATAGTTCTTTGATTGGCATAGGGTTTGTGAGTGCTTCCCAGTGACAACCCTGATCAAATGTGTCGATGATTCCAGCTGATGCATCCTGCACAAATCAGTGCTTTTCAATCCTATAAATGCACCAACCAGTGCTTTTCAATCCTCTTGCTGCACCAACCAGTGCTATTCAATCCTATAAATGCACCAACCAGTGCTTTTCAATCCTCTTGCTGCACCAACCAGTGCTGTTCAATCTTCTAGCTACCAAAATCAGTGCTGTTCAATCTTCTGGTTGCACCAATCAGTGCTGTTCAATCCTCTTGCTGAACCAATTAGTACTATTCAATCCTCTTGCTGAACCAATCTGTGCTGTTCAATCCTCTTGCTGAACAAATCTGTGCTGTTCAATCCATTTGCTGCACCAATCTGTGATGTTCAATCCTCTTGCTGCACCAATCAGTGCTGTTCAATCCTCTGGCTGCACCAATCAGTACTGTTTGATCTTCTGGCTGCACCAATCAGTGCTGTTCAATTCTCTGGCTGCACCAATCAGTACTGTTTGATCTTCTGGCTGCACCAATCAGTGCTGTTCAATCCTCTTGCTGAACCAATCAGTGCTGTTCAATCCTCTTGCTGCCCCAATCAGTGCTGTTCAATTCTCTTGCTGAACCAATCAGTGCTGTTCAATCCTCTTGCTGCACCAATCAGTGCTGTTCAATCCTCTTGCTGAACCAATCAGTGCTGTTCAATTCTCTTGCTGCACCAATCAGTACTGTTTGATGTTCTGGCTGCACCAATAGGTGCTGTTCAATCCTCTTGCTGAACCAATCAGTGCTGTTCAATCCTCTTGCTGCACCAATCAGTGCTGTTCAATCCTCTTGCTGCACCAATCAGTGCTGTTCAATCCTCTTGCTGAACCAATCAGTGCTGTTCAATCCTCTGGCTGCACCAATCAGTACTGTTTGATCTTCTGGCTGCACAAATCAGTGCTGTTCGATCCTCTTGCTGAACCAATCAGTGCTGTTCAATCACCTTTCTGCACCAATCAGTGCTGTTCAATTCTCTTGCTGCACCAATCAGTGCTGTTCAATCCTAGTTCAATCATCTTTCTGCACCAATCAGTGCTGTTCAATTCTCTTGCTGCACCAATCAGTGCTGTTCAATCCTCTTGCTGCACCAATCAGTGCTGTTCAATTCTCTGGCTGCACCAATCAGTGCTGTTCAATCCTCTTGCTGAACCAATCAGTGCTGTTCAATCCTCTTGCTGAACCAATCAGTGCTGTTCAATTCTCTTGCTGCACCAATCAGTGCTGTTCAATCCTAGTAAAAACCTATTTTCATCTTTATCTCAAGTATGCAAAGCTCTGGAGAGCTGAAATGTTGTGTAGAGACTCTGGTCAAAGGTGATTCTTAATTGTAGGATTGGTGACCCTGTTACTCCAAATATGTCACAGGGGTCATGATTTAAAAACCTATGTTTTGCTTGTTAACAATATATTACTTGAGATAACTTAGATATTCGACCTTACATAATAAATCAATAAAAATCCTGATGAGCTACAGAGCCCATGGCTCTATTTTCTAAAATTGTAATTTTCATCAAAGTTCAAAGGATCACAGCTGCCTGACTAATTACATTCTTGAACATTTATTGACACCTGTGTATGCACAATTTCAAGAACAACAACTTCTATGTTACACCTTAGTATGTAAATATTAATCTTTAATCATGAGAAACATAATGTAGGGGTCCATTAATATGTGATTTTTCAATTTTCAGAGGGGTATTCTCTTTTGAGAATAGTTGTTCGAAAACTACTGCAGATAGAGACATGATTGCATAGCTAATTTTAAAGAAGAGAAGCTGATAAATGAAAGGGGGTTGAAAACTACTGCAGATAGAGACATGATTGCATAGCTAATTTTAAAGAAGAGAAGCTGATAAATGAAAGGGGGTTGAAAACTACTGCAGATAGAGACATGATTGCATAGCTAATTTTAAAGAAGAGAAGCTGATAAATGAAAGGGGGTTGAAAACTACTGAAGATAGAGACATGATTGCATAGCTAATTTTAAAGAAGAGAAGCTGATTAATGAAAGGGGGTTGAAAACTACTGAAGATAGAGACATGATTGCATAGCTAATTTTAAAGAAGAGAAGCTGATTAATGAAAGGGGGTTGAAAACACTTTGAATCATCCATGATTGTTTCCATGATCGTTTTTACTAGAAATGCAATGTATGAAGAACCACCTTTTGACCAAATGTTAAAAATTAGTAAATGTGTCTTACTTGACTCAGTATAAGGGGCAGAGGACATTGCCATGTTAGTGGCAAACCCTTGTTTAAATCTTCTATTTTAAGTCATACAAAGTCTGTGAGCTACAAAGCCAATGGCTGAAAAACATTATCATTTAATCATTTTATCTTGAACATTCCTCAAACATGTTAAAACATGTTCGTGGCAGACATTATTCCTAACATCTAAAACAAATAATTCAACATTACACATATCCCAAAACCAGAAAGGCCGGAGAGCAACAGACCCCATGGCTCATTTCTTCCTGTTTCTATGGCAAACATATCAATATATTCATATCAATGAATAATTTTCAGGGTTTTTTTTCTGAAGTTTGTCTGTAAACTCTCCTCTTCATTTTGAAATTACACATTGTTGGGGACATGCTGTGGTTATCTTCATTGTTAAAAAGTCATTGTATTAAATTCTGGTAAAGTCTCATACTTGTCTGTTTTTAGAAAGTTTTATCTTTAGAAAAACAACAGTGCCAATTAAATAAGAAATCCCATAGTTTAACATCAAATATTCACTGGATCACTTAAAGATTCAAACTTGCTATTCTTATGTGTTGATTTCAATGTGTTCTAGTTTGTGTTCTTGAACTAGGAGATTGAAGTATGTGACAGAGGTGTGATAGATTGCCTGCAGGCTCGTCTCTAAATTGAAATAAACGTTTGAAAAAAATTGACTTTTCTGCTGTCTCAAAAAACACTTTTGATTCAAATACACAACATCTTTGTGATGTCAGAAGTTGATATACTGTGTTTAACACTATTGGAGTTGACATACTATGTGTAACACTGTTGAAGTTGACGTACTGTGTGTAACACTGTAAGAATTGACAGACAGTGTGTAACACTATTGGAGTTGACGTACTGTGTGTAACACTATTGGAATTGACGTACTGTGTGTAACACTATTGGAATTGACAGTGTGTAACACTATTGGAATTGACATACTATGTGTAAAACTGTTGAAGTTGACGTACTGTGTGTAACCCTGTTGGAGTTGACGTACTGTGTGTAACACTGTAAGAATTGACAGACAGTGTGTAACACTATTGGAATTGACGTACTATGTGTAACGCTGTTGAAGTAGACGTACTGTGTGTAACACTGTTGCAGTTGATGTACTGTGTGTAACACTGTAAGAATTGACAGACAGTGTGTAACACTATTGGAATTGATGTACTGTGTGTAACACTATTGGAATTGACGTACTGTGTGTAAACTGTTAAAGTTTATATACTGTGTGTAACACTGTTGAAGTTGACGCACTGTGTGTAACACTGTTGAATTTGACAGACGACTTGAAACACTGTTGGAGTTGACGTACTGTGTGTAACACTGTTGGAGTTGACAAGATGACGTGTAACACTGTTGAAGTTCTGTTGACGTACTGTGTGTAACACTGTTGAAGTTCTGTTGACGTACTGTGTGTAAAACTGTTGAAGTTGATATACTGTGTGTAACACTGTTGAAGTTGACGTACTGTGTGTAACACTGTTGAAGTTGACGTACTGTGTGTAACACTGTTGAAGTTGACGTACTGTGTGTAACACTGTTGAAGTTGACGTACTGTGTGTAACACTGTTGAAGTTGATGTAATGTATATAACACTGTTGAAGTTGACAGACGACATGTAACACTGTTGAAGTTGAGAGACGACATGTAACACTGTTGAAGTTGACAGACGACATGTAATACTGTTGAAGTTGAGAGACGACATGTAACACTGTTGAAGTTGACAGACGACATGTAATACTGTGTGTAACAATGTTAGAATTAACAGACGGCGTGTAAACACTGTTGGACAATCATCTTGCACCATTTCTCAGATATATTGCTCGGTTAACAATCTGTGCAGATAAAACTTGCGCCAAGTTTTCTACCTTGGAAATTTTTCTGAGTCATATCCTCAACATTAGTCACATGGGGATCATGTGACCACTTTTGACCTGACCTATGTATCAGTAAACCTGTTTGTCCCTGATAATAACTTAGATTTTTTTCCTGTGTATTTTACAGATGTGAAGTGTGGGCTACCTAGCTAGGAGCGCTATGTGTGCTGTGTGAGCTTGTGACAGGTAGGTTGACATATGATGTGAAGTGTAGGCTGGTGTTGGCAGACCAATAGCACCCAGGTCACCATGCTCTAGCAGATTCTTACAATACACCTCACAACAAACACCTCTCAGTGAGAAAGTGATAGAAATATTTTCTTCAAAGTATTATGTGTTAAGAAAGTTTTTCGTTTTGTTTAATTATTAACTAATTATTTTATTATATAATTTACAACAGTATTTTAAAACAATATTGGATTTTCATTAGTGATATCAGAATATGTTAATTATTCAGCAATGATTGGTGTTATAGAAAAGTGTCTATTGAGTATAGTGTTTCTATTTAAGGATTGTTTTACATGTTTTGTCCCTCTATCGAAGTATAACAGCAACAAATTGTACAACATCGTGAGGCAGCATTTTGTTACAAGAAACAATTAATACATGGCTGAAGCAAAATTGAGGAATCCTTATTCTAAAACAGCAGAGGATTCAATTTCGTTTTCCCAGCATTCACATGCATACAGTCAGGGTTCATTTTTTCTGGTTTAAGCATTTTGTGATTAACCCTCATTAGCATATCACGCGACATTCAAACATGGCTACCATTTACGAAGCGCAAGTGGATGAACAAGCTTGAGGACTTGTATCTTATAAAATGAAGTGTTTCAGGTGAAATTAATTGTCTCATTTGAAAAAGGAATGTATATTCCAGTTATCGGCGTAGGTGTGAAGACGAAATGACATATCAGTTGTAAAAACCGACTGACACCACCGTTAGTTCTGATGGATTGTGACGTCACAAGGTACGAATGCACGAGGTATGGTTGCACATTTTATCTGCATTCATCGAGAAATGGCAGCAGGTTTTTGAGAGCTCTCGTCCAATCAGAAACGTGGAAATTAGTGTAACACAATCATTTTGTAATTATTAAAACATATACTCATGAATTTACTTCTGACTATGTAAATGTCACCATATATTTGTAACTACAGTCGCAATGAGAGTAGCAACCCATCTAGACCGTGTTCACTGTCCCTGATGGTATTCATTCTACTCTTTCTCTATCTGATGGTATTCATTCTACCCTCCTCTCTCCCTATCTGATTGTATTCATTCTACCCTCCTCTCTCCCCACCTGATGGTATTTATTCTACCCTCCTCTCTCCCAAACTGATTGTATTCATTCTACCCTCCTCTCTCCCCACCTGATGGTATTCATTCTACTCTCCTCTCTCCCCATCTGATGGTATTCATTCTACTCTCCTCTCTCCCCATCTGATGGTATTCATTCTACCCTCCTCTCCTCATCTGATGGTATTCATTCTACCCTCCTCTCTCCCCATATGATGGTATTCATTCTACCCTCCTCTCTCCCCATCTGATGGTATTCATTCTACCCTCCTCTCTCCCCATCTGATGGTATTAATTCTACCCTCCTCTCTCCCCATCTGATGGTATTCATTCTACTCTCCTCTCTCCCTATCTGATGGTATTCATTCTACTCTCTCTCTATCTGATTGTATTCATTCTACCCTCCTCTCTCCCCATATGATGGTATTCATTCTACCCTCCTCTCTCCCCATCTGATGGTATTCATTCTACCCTCCTCTCTCCCCACCTAATGGTATTCATTCTACCCTCCTCTCTCCCAATCTGATGGTATTCATTCTACCCTCCTCTCCTCATCTGATGGTATTCATTCTACTCTCCTCTCTCCCCATCTGATGGTATTCATTCTACCCTCCTCTCTCCCCATCTGATGGTATTCATTCTACCCTCCTCTCTCCCCATCTGATGGTATTCATTCTACCCTCCTCTCTCCCCACCTAATGGTATTCATTCTACCCTCCTCTCTCCCCATCTGATGGTATTCATTCTACCCTCCTCTCCTCATCTGATGGTATTCATTCTACTCTCCTCTCTCCCCATCTGATGGTATTCATTCTACCCTCCTCTCTCCCCATCTGATGGTATTCATTCTACCCTCCTCTCTCCCCATCTGATTGTATTCATTCTACCCTCCTCTCTCCCCATCTGATGGTATTCATTCTACCCTCCTCTCTCCCCATCTGATGGTATTCATTCTACTCTCCTCTCTCCCCATCTGATGGTATTCATTCTACCCTCCTCTCTCCCCATCTGATGGTATTCATTCTACCCTCCTCTCTCCCCATCTGATGGTATTCATTCTACCCTCCTCTCTCCCCATCTGATTGTATTCATTCTACCCTACTCTCTCCCCATCTGATGGTATTCATTCTACCCTCCTCTCTGCTCACCTGATGGTATTCATTCTACCCTCCTCTCTCCCCATCTGATGGTATTCATTCTACCCTCCTCTCTCCCCATCTGATGGTATTCATTCTACCCTCCTCTCTCCCCATCTGATGGTATTCATTCTACCCTCCTCTCTCCCCATCTGATGGTATTCATTCTACCCTCTCTCCCCATCTGATGGTATTCATTCTACTCTCCTCTCTCCCCATCTGATGGTATTCATTCTACCCTACTCTCTCCCCATCTGATGGTATTCATTCTACCCTCCTCTCTGCTCACCTGATGGTATTCATTCTACCCTCCTCTCTCCCCATCTGATGGTATTCATTCTACCCTCCTCTCTCCCCATCTGATAGTATTCATTATCCCCCACCGCGCGTTTAGCGCGAAGCGGGGGATATAGTATTCGGCTGCGTCCGTACGTCCGTACGAAATGGAATAACTCAAATACTATTCACTGGATTCTTTTCATATTTTGCATATGGGTTCATCATAGCAAGAGTAATGTTCCTACAGAGGTTTGTTACCTTGACCTTCATTTCAAGGTCACAATGAGACTTTGTCATTTTACCCTTGTCAGTGGGATATCTCAATAACCATTTGCTGGATTCTCTTCATAATTTACACATAGCTTCTCCAAGGGAAGACGACAGGCTGATTAGATTTTGGTGACCTTGACATTATTTTCAAGGTCACACTGGAACTTTGAATTTTTCTACATGTTAATGTACATGTAAAGCTTGTCAGCGAGATATCTCAAGAACCATTCACCGGAATTCCATCATTTCTTACATAGAGCACCTTCTAGGGAAGATGACGGGCTGATAAGATTTTGGTGACCTTGACGTTATTTTCAAGGTCACAGCGGAACTTTGAATTTTTCGACATGTTAATGTACATGTCAAGCTTGTCAGCGGGGTATCTCAAGAACCATTCACCGGAATTCCATCATTTCTTACACAAAGCACTTTCTAGGGAAGATGACGGGCTGATTAGATTTTGGTGACCTTGACATAATTTTCAAGGTCAAAGCGGAACTTTGACTTTTTAGACAATGTATGACAGTCGATTTTGCTGATCTTGACATTATTTTTAAATTTTGAAGTATTAATTTTGGGCGGGGGATCATGTCACCTTAGTGACAAATACTTGTTCTACTCTCTTTCCCCATCTGATGGTATTCATTCTACTCTCTTTCCCCATCTGATGGTATTCATTCTACCCTCCTCTCTCCCAAACTGATGGTGTTTATTCTACCCTCCTCTCTCCCCACCTGATGGTATTCATTCTACCCTCCTCTCTCCCCACCTGATGGTATTCATTCTACCCTCCTCTCTCCCCACCTGATGGTATTCATTCTACCCTCCTCTCTCCCCACCTGATGGTGTTTATTCTACCTTCCTCTCTCCCCATCTGATGGTATTCATTCTACCCTCCTCTCTCCCCATCTGATGGTATTCATTCTACCCTCCTCTCTCCCCACCTGATGGTGTTTATTCTACCTTCCTCTCTCCCCATCTGATGGTATTCATTCTACCCTCCTCTCTCCCCATCTGATTGTATTCATTCTACCCTCCTCTCTCCCCACCTGATGGTATTCATTCTACCCTCCTCTCTCCCCACCTGATGGTATTTAATCTACTCTCCTCTCTCCCCATCTGATGGTATTCATTCTACCCTCCTCTCTCCCCACCTGATGGTGTTTATTCTACCTTCCTCTCTCCCCATCTGATGGTATTCATTCTACCCTCCTCTCTCCCCATCTGATGGTATTCATTCTACCCTCCTCTCTCCCCACCTGATGGTGTTTATTCTACCTTCCTCTCTCCCCATCTGATGGTATTCATTCTACCCTCCTCTCTCCCCATCTGATTGTATTCATTCTACCCTCCTCTCTCCCCATCTGATTGTATTCATTCTACCCTCCTCTCTCCCCATCTGATTGTATTCATTCTACCCTCCTCTCTCCCCATCTGATGGTATTCATTCTACCCTCCTCTCTCCCCATCTGATTGTATTCATTCTACTCTCCTCTCTCCCCATCTGATTGTATTCATTCTACCCTCCTCTCTCCCCATCTGATTGTATTCATTCTACTCTCCTCTCTCCCCATCTGATTGTATTCATTCTACCCTCCTCTCTCCCCATCTGATTGTATTCATTCTACCCTCCTCTCTCCCCATCTGATGGTATTCATTCTACCCTCCTCTCTCCCCATCTGATGGTATTCATTCTACCCTCCTCTCTCCCCATCTGATGGTATTCATTCTACTCTCCTCTCTCCCCATCTGATGGTATTCATTCTACCCTCCTCTCTCCCCATCTGATGGTATTCATTCTACCCTCCTCTCTCCCCACCTAATGGTATTCATTCTACACTCCTCTCTCCCCATCTGATGGTATTCATTCTACCCTCCTCTCTCCCCATCTGATTGTATTCATTCTACCCTCCTCTCTCCCCATCTGATGGTATTCATTCTACCCTCCTCTCTCCCCATCTGATGGTATTCATTCTACACTCCTCTCTCCCCATCTGATGGTATTCATTCTACCCTCCTCTCTCCCCACCTAATGGTATTCATTCTACACTCCTCTCTCTCCATCTGATGGTATTCATTCTACCCTCCTCTCTCCCCATCTGATGGTATTCATTCTACCCTCCTCTCCCCATCTGATTGTATTCATTCTACTCTCCTCTCTCCCCATCTGATGGTATTCATTCTACTCTCCTCTCTCCCCATCTGATGGTATTCATTCTACCCTCCTCTCTCCCCACCTGATGGTGTTTATTCTACCTTCCTCTCTCCCCACCTGATGGTGTTTATTCTACCTTCCTCTCTCCCCATCTGATGGTATTCATTCTACCCTCCTCTCTCCCCATCTGATTGTATTCATTCTACCCTCCTCTCTCCCCATCTGATTGTATTCATTCTACCCTCCTCTCTCCCCATCTGATGGTATTCATTCTACCCTACTCTCTCCCCATCTGATGGTATTCATTCTACCCTCCTCTCTCCCCATCTGATTGTATTCATTCTACCCTCCTCTCTCCCCATCTGATGGTATTCATTCTACTCTCTCTCCCCATCTGATGGTATTTAATCTACTCTCCTCTCTCCCCATCTGATTGTATTCATTCTACCCTCCTCTCCCCATCTGATGGTATTCATTCTACCCTCCTCTCTCCCCATCTGATGGTATTCATTCTACTCTCTCTCCCCATCTGATGGTATTCATTCTACCCTCCTCTCTCCCCATCTGATGGTATTCAATTTACCGTAGCTCAGTTAGCTGCTACAAGGGAGGACAGTTGTAGAGAGGAAGTGAAGGGTGCCAGGTAGTGCTCAGTAAGCTGCTACAAGGGAGGACAGTTGTAGAGAGGAAGTGAAGGGTGCCAGGTAGTGCTCAGTTAGCTGCTACAAGGGAGGACAGTTGTAGAGAGGAAGTGAAGAGTGCCAGGTAGTGCTCAGTAAGCTGCTACAAGGGAGGACAGTTGTAGAGAGGAAGTGAAGGGTGCCAGGTAGTGCTCAGTTAGCTGCTACAAGGGAGGACAGTTGTAGAGAGGAAGTGAAGGGTGCCAGGTAGTGCTCAGTTAGCTGCTACAAGGGAGGACAGTTGTAGAGAAGAAGTGAAGGGTACCAGGTAGTGCTCAGTAAGCTGCTACAAGGGAGGACAGTTGTAGAGAGGAAGTGAAGGTTGCCAGGTAGTGCTCAGTTAGCTGCTACAAGGGAGGACAGTTGTAGAGAGGAAGTGAAGGGTGCCAGGTAGTGCTCAGTGAGCTGCTACAAGGGAGGACAGTTGTAGAGAGGAAGTGAAGGGTGCCAGGTAGTGCTCAGTGAGCGGATAGAAGGAGGACAGTTGTAGAGAGGAAGTGAAGGGTGCCAGGTAGTGCTCAGTTAGCTGCTACAAGGGAGGACAGTTGTAGAGAGGAAGTGAAGGTTGCCAGGTAGTGCTCAGTGAGCTGCTACAAGGGAGGACAGTTGTAGAGAGGAAGTGAAGGGTGCCAGGTAGTGCTCAGTGAGCGGATAGAAGGAGGACAGTTGTAGAGAGGAAGTGAAGTGTGCCAGGTAGTGCTCAGTTAGCTGCTACAAGGGAGGACAGTTGTAGAGAGGAAGTGAACGGTGCCAGGTAGTGCTCCGTGAGCTGCTACAAGGGAGGACAGTTGTAGATAGGAAGTGAAGGGTGCCAGGTAGTGCTCAGTAAGCTGCTACAAGGGAGGACAGTTGTAGAGAGGAAGTGAAGGGTGCCAGGTAGTGCTCAGTTAGCTGCTACAAGGGAGGACAGTTGTAGAGAAGAAGTGAAGGGTGCCAGGTAGTGCTCAGTAAGCTGCTACAAGGGAGGACAGTTGTAGAGAGGAAGTGAAGGGTGCCAGGTAGTGCTCAGTAAGCTGCTACAAGGGAGGACAGTTGTAGAGAAGAAGTGAAGGGTGCCAGGTAGTGCTCAGTTAGCTTCTACAAGGGAGGACAGTTGTAGAGAGGAAGTGAAGGGTGCCAGGTAGTGCTCAGTTAGCTGCTACAAGGGAGGACAGTTGTAGAGAAGAAGTGAAGGGTGCCAGGTAGTGCTCAGTAAGCTGCTACAAGGGAGGACAGTTGTAGAGAGGAAGTGAAGGGTGCCAGGTAGTGCTCAGTAAGCTGCTACAAGGGAGGACAGTTGTAGAGAGGAAGTGAAGGGTGCCAGGTAGTGCTCAGTTAGCTTCTACAAGGGAGGACAGTTGTAGAGAGGAAGTGAAGGGTGCCAGGTAGTGCTCAGTTAGCTGCTACAAGGGAGGACAGTTGTAGAGAGGAAGTGAAGGGTGCCAGGTAGTGCTCAGTAAGCTGCTACAAGGGAGGACAGTTGTAGAGAGGAAGTGAAGGGTGCCAGGTAGTGCTCAGTTAGCTGCTACAAGGGAGGACAGTTGTAGAGAGGAAGTGAAGGGTGCCAGGTAGTGCTCAGTTAGCTGCTACAAGGGAGGACAGTTGTAGAGAAGAAGTGAAGGGTGCCAGGTAGTGCTCAGTAAGCTGCTACAAGGGAGGACAGTTGTAGAGAGGAAGTGAAGGGTGCCAGGTAGTGCTCAGTAAGCTGCTACAAGGGAGGACAGTTGTAGAGAAGAAGTGAAGGGTGCCAGGTAGTGCTCAGTTAGCTGCTACAAGGGAGGACAGTTGTAGAGAGGAAGTGAAGGGTGCCAGGTAGTGCTCAGTAAGCTGCTACAAGGGAGGACAGTTGTAGAGAGGAAGTGAAGGGTGCCAGGTAGTGCTCAGTAAGCTGCTACAAGGGAGGACAGTTGTAGAGAGGAAGTGAAGGGTGCCAGGTAGTGCTCAGTAAGCTGCTACAAGGGAGGACAGTTGTAGAGAAGAAGTGAAGGGTGCCAGGTAGTGCTCAGTTAGCTGCTAGAAGGGAGGACAGTTGTAGAGAGGAAGTGAAGGGTGCCAGGTAGTGCTCAGTAAGCTGCTACAAGGGAGGACAGTTGTAGAGAGGAAGTGAAGGGTGCCAGGTAGTGCTCAGTTAGCTGCTACAATGGAGGACAGTTGTAGAGAGGAAATGAAGGGTGCCAGGTAGTGCTCAGTAAGCTGCTACAAGGGAGGACAGTTGTAGAGAAGAAGTAAAGGGTGCCAGGTAGTGCTCAGTAAGCTGCTACAAGGGAGGACAGTTGTAGAGAGGAAGTGAAGGGTGCCAGGTAGTGCTCAGTTAGCTGCTACAAGGAAGGACAGTTGTAGAGAGGAAGTGAAGGGTGCCAGGTAGTGCTCCGTGAGCTGCTACAATGGAGGACAGTTGTAGAGAGGAAGTGAAGGGTGCCAGGTAGTGCTCAGTGAGCTGCTACAAGGGAGGACAGTTGTAGAGAGGAAGTGAAGGGTGCCAGGTAGTGCTCAGTGAGCGGATAGAAGGAGGACAGTTGTAGAGAGGAAGTGAAGGGTGCCAGGTAGTGCTCAGTAAGCTGCTACAAGGGAGGACAGTTGTAGAGAAGAAGTGAAGGGTGCCAGGTAGTGCTCAGTTAGCTGCTACAAGGGAGGACAGTTGTAGAGAGGAAGTGAAGGGTGCCAGGTAGTGCTCAGTTAGCTGCTACAAGGGAGGACAGTTGTAGAGAGGAAGTGAAGGGTGCCAGGTAGTGCTCAGTAAGCTGCTACAAGGGAGGACAGTTGTAGAGAGGAAGTGAAGGGTGCCAGGTAGTGCTCAGTAAGCTGCTACAAGGGAGGACAGTTGTAGAGAGGAAGTGAAGGGTGCCAGGTAGTGCTCAGTAAGCTGCTACAAGGAAGGACAGTTGTAGAGAAGAAGTGAAGGGTGCCAGGTAGTGCTCAGTTAGCTGCTAGAAGGGAGGACAGTTGTAGAGAGGAAGTGAAGGGTGCCAGGTAGTGCTCAGTAAGCTGCTACAAGGGAGGACAGTTGTAGAGAAGAAGTGAAGGGTGCCAGGTAGTGCTCAGTAAGCTGCTACAAGGGAGGACAGTTGTAGAGAGGAAGTGAAGGGTGCCAGGTAGTGCTCAGTTAGCTGCTACAAGGGAGGACAGTTGTAGAGAGGAAGTGAAGGGTGCCAGGTAGTGCTCAGTTAGCTGCTACAAGGGAGGACAGTTGTAGAGAAGAAGTGAAGGGTGTCAGGTAGTGCTCAGTTAGCTGCTACAAGGGAGGACAGTTGTAGAGAGGAAGTGAAGGGTGCCAGGTAGTGCTCAGTTAGCTGCTACAAGGGAGGACAGTTGTAGAGAGGAAGTGAAGGGTGCCAGGTAGTGCTCTCTCTCTCTCTCTCTCTCTCTCTCTCTCTCTCTCTCTCTCTCTCTCTCTCTCTCTCTCTCTTTCTCTTTCTCTTTCTCTTTCTCTTTCTCTTTCTCTTTCTCTCTTTCTCTTTCTCTTTCTCTTTCTCTTTCTCCTTGACCCTGACCCTGACACTCCCTTAAGGAGCCTCACCTGAAGACTTTAACCTTGGCCAAAATGGAACATAGTTTCTGACTGATCATTGATACCCTCTTGGTACTTGACATGTGCATCCATTTTGATGAGATCTTTCGGGTGAGGTCATAATAACCTTCTGACCTTGATTTTGACACAGGAAGCATTTTATTGAAACTTTAACCTTGATCAGTGATATAGACCTTTGATTTGTCAGTGGAAAGGCCTTTGATATTTGGCATGTGTATCCCTTATGATCAGACCTTTCAGATGCATTGCCATTTTAAGCTCATCAGACCTATAATGCCAGATGGGCTCCTGATCTGGTCTGTCGTCTCTCTGTCATCTCTCTACGTCCCCTGTCTACGAACTTTTCGCATTTTCGACTTTTCCTGTCCACACTGAATCTTTTTCACTTCTCACCAGGAACTAGGAGTGCTGGGACCTCCACATTTAGACAATATTGCATCTTTGTTGGCTGAGACTAAGATATTGTTCTTTGATGAAATTGTCAATGTAATCATATGTGAAATGGCTTTCAAACTTACCCACTTTCATGTCTGGAGTACAATAAATATTTAATAAAAAAATAAGGAAATAAGAAAACTACCCAAGACATTAACTGTTTGAAGTAATGAGAAACTAAGGGACAAGGGGTTGGAGACACTTACTGTCGCTCAAACTGTTTTAAAGGGACATAATCATGTTAATGAGGTCATATACTCGTATATGTCCAATGTTATAATTTGTGTTAATTAACCTTCAACTTGCGGGTCCAGTATTAATCCGGCGAGATGCGTAGGTTGGACGTTGCATATACCGGGTCAGTAATAATTATATTTGGTCTCCAGGCAAAATGCGAGACTAAGTGTGTCCGTGGATCGCCACATGAAAAGTAGATAGGAAGACAGATATGCTTCTATAGGGTTAAATAGGTCTTATAACGAGGACATGTGTGAGATAGAGCCATAATTGTCAGCCACTAACACATGGTTTTCATTGAAACATATATATATATATGTATATGATATATTAAGCATTTAGGGGTGAATATGAAAGTCAAGTAAGAAGATATAAGCTAAACCAGCACCTTTTGTAATATGGTTCATCTCTTATCCAAATAAAATATCATGCAAAACTGATCATGCATGTTTAAACATTGGGAGGAGTGATATGGTAGGGAGGTGAATAATTGCATGGGGTGAGCTTGGTGCTTTCTTTGACTTAGTCTGTGCTGCTGTCAGCTTTTGTGCAGTTTCCACCGCCTCCGCCTATCATGCTCGTATTTGGTGTATAGCAACTATGGAGAAAGGCCAAAATTTGAAAAGATTTTGGCTAAAATCTGTCAAAGGTCAATGTCACAGTGAGGTCACAACTTAAGCATGCTTTTGCGAAAATGCCTTATTTCAACTATTAACACTCTGAATCATTACATGATTGTCACACACAATGAAAAGTGGTCATTGATTGTGTGACCTTGAAGAAATAAAGGTCAAGGTCATAAGATAGGATCAAGGTCACCAGTTCTGAAATCACTAAATAATTTGTTTCAAAGAATGTATTAACGCCTCACATACATAGCTTCTTTCTTAAACACCCGGATAATTATTTTGACATGCCCACTATCAAGGTCAAAGGTCAAGGTCATGAGTTCTGAAATCACAACTATTTAGACTTTGAATCATTACATGATTGTTATACACATTGAAAAGTGATCATTGATTGTGTGACCTTGAAGGTCAAAGGTCAAGATCATGAGATATTGGTTAAGGCTGCGCTAACCCTTTGATCCCATTTTGAAATCAGAAATAGGTTTTAAAAACAAACTTTTGAAAAATGACCCTAGTGATGATTCAACTTGTTAGTAATAACTCCAATAATGAATAAATTTTTGTTAAAAAAATTCCCATCTTATTGATGCTGTGGAGAAGGCGGAACAGGGAAAGTCAAGACCCTAAGTTGCTGTGTCCTGCAAACGCTCATCTATTTTTTTAAATGTTTTTAAGGAATATTTTTGACAATATATTACTTGAGTTTTCTTGTTAAGACTTTTAACTGCAGATAATAAATCATACAAATCATGGTAAGGTACTAATTCATTGACTATAGCTAACATCATGAAAGCTACAGTGTCACGATGATTACGAGAACAAAGAGAAAGGTATTATGATTTAGTTTAATACAATTAACCTTCCTTGTAAAGTTGTAGATGAATGGGTCATGATATGTGCTTCCTGTTGCTGGTCGATTAGGATTGGAGAGGAAATGATTTGAAATGTAGGAGAGACATTATTTAGTACAACAGAGAGCGAGAAAGAGAGACAGTAAAACCACTGGTAAGTGTTTTTCAGTTGATGTAGCAGTCTTACGTTGCATTAGTTGTAGGGATATTATTTAAGCACATTTAAGCAGGTATTTGTGTATGATATCTGTATGTGTCTTGAGTGTTTAGAATGGTGAGATTGTTGATGAGTCGGAAAGAAGCTGAATTATGCAGACATTGTCTTCCTGTACCGTGATCCAAACTGAGTCTGTCCCTGTCAAGTACATGCAGAGCCAGCGATACATCAGTGCTATTCAGCACAGGATAGATTGGATTCCAGGTCATTATGTGTAGAGATTTGCACGGTTATCACGATGAGGGAACAGAATCAATCTGCTGTTTGATCTGCTGTCTATGTCGGGTCACCAGTCAAAATCTCTCTTTTTATACCGGTATGTTTATTTACAATCCCACTGGTCCTCTGGTCTACCAGCCTACAGTCCCACTGGTCCTCTGGTCTACCAGTCTACAGTCCCACTGGTCCTCTGGTCTACCAGCCTACAGTCATACTGGTCCTCTGGTCTACCAGCCTACAGTCCCACTGGTCCTCTGGTCTACCAGCCTACAGTCCCACTGGTCCTCTGATCTACCAGTCTACAGTCCCACTGGTCCTCTGGTCTACCAGTCTACAGCCCCACTGGTCCTCTGGTCTACAAGCCTACAGTCCCACTGGTCCTCTGGTCTACCAGCCTACAGTCCCACTGGTCCTCTGATCTACCAGCCTACAGTCCCACTGGTCCTCTGGTCTACCAGCCTACAGTCCCACTGGTCCTCTGGTCTACCAGCCTACAGTCCCACTGGTCCTCTGGTCTACCAGCCTACAGTCCCACTGGTCCTGTGATCCACTGGCTTACAGTCCCACTGGTCCTCTGGTCTACCAGCCTACAGTCCCACTGCTCCTATGATCTTCCAGCCAACAGTCCCACTGTTCCTCTGGTCTACCAGCCTACAGTCCCATTGGTCCTCTGGTCTACCAGTCTACAGCCCCACTGGTCCTCTGGTCTACAGGCCTACAGTCCCACTGGTCCTCTGGTCTACCAGCTTACAGTCCCACTGGTCCTCTGGTCTACCAGCCTACAGTCCCACTGGTCCTCTGGTCTACCAGCCTACAGTCCCACTGGTCCTCTGGTCTACCAGCCTACAGTCCCACTGGTCCTCTGGTCTACCAGCCTAAGTCCCACTGGTCCTGTGATCCACAGGCTTACAGTCCCACTGGTCCTCTGGTCTACCAGCCTACAGTCCCACTGCTCCTATGATCTTCCAGCCAACAGTCCCACCGGTCCTCTGGTCTACCAGCCTACAGTCCCACTGGTCCTATGATCTTCCAGCCAACAGTCCCACTGGTCCTCTGGTCTACCAGCCTACAGTCCCACTGGTCCTCTGGTCTACAAGCCTACAGTCCCACTGGTCCTGTGATCCCATGCTTACAGTCCCACTGGTCCTCTGGTCTACCAGCCTACAGTCTCACTGGTCCTATGATCTTCCAGCCAACAGTCCCACCGGTCCTCTGGTCTACCAGCCTACAGTCCCACTGGTCCTATGATCTTCCAGCCAACAGTCCCACTGGTCCTCTGGTCTACCAGCCTACAGTCCCACTGGTCCTCTGGTCTACCAGCCTACAGTCCCACTGGTCCTGTGATCCCATGCTTACAGTCCCACTGGTCCTCTGATCTACCAGCCTACAGTCCCACTGGTCCTATGATCTTCCAGCCAACAGTCCCACTGGTCCTCTGGTCTACCAGCCTATAGTCCCACTGGTCCTCAGACCTACCAGTTCCACTGGTCCTCTGGTCTACCAGTCTATAGCCCCACTGGTCCTCTGATCCACAGGCTTACAGTCCCACCGGTTCTCTGGTCTACCAGCCTACAGTCCCACTGGTCCTATGATCTTCCAGCCAACAGTCCCACTGGTCCTCTGATCCACAGGCCTACAGTCCCACTGGTCCTCAGGCCTACCAGTTCCACTGGTCCTCTGGTCTATTAGTTTACAGTCACACTGATTCTCTGTTGCAGCTACACTTCACGACCATGTAGGTCCATACTTCCCATGTTCAGGTATTCTTTTAAACAGCTGGAGTGACAGTGCAATGTCGATGAAGTGCCATGCCCAGGGCCACAACACAATATAAAACATATATAAACTCTCACCACTACACCACTACACCACTACACCACTCTGCTTCACATATGAAGCGCATTTGTAGTTTAGGTACCCTTATGCAATTAAGTAAAAATCATGAGTATTTTACTTATTATGTTTATATTGCTAAGTAAACTTGCAGGGAGTATCATTCTTTGCAGTTAGTTGCTGAGGTAGAGTGTTGGTGTATGGACTAAATTTGTGAAATGTCTCCTTTGTTTTGACGAGTGACAATACAGAACAGATAGCAAGGTGACATTTGTTGATACTGTCTGAAGTTACATAGATCTGTCCGAACCCCTGGCAGATTGATATACGTAATTAAACTGTTATTTTAGGTTAATTTACAATTAATTCTGCATTTGATTGTTCGAAATCAAATAATAAGCATTATATTCAGAACTTTGGTTTACTGAACTTGACTTTCTACAGATATTTATTCATTCATTACAGTCTTTCATAATATTTGAATCTAAACACTCGGTCAGTTTGCCTTATCACAACTTTGTATTGAAGATTTCTTTTTAAATCTGTCCCTTACACTTTTCTCATGTATGAGACTGCATGCCTAAGAATGCGAGTGTCATGCCTGACCGGTTTGCATGTACTGGAATATGTTTGGGTACTCAGGCGGAATTATTCACAATTGTGTGGTGTTTTCACATCAGGTGAATAGATCATAAAGCAGATAATTAACATAACAGGTTTACAGGCAATCAGCTGGTCTGAGCGGACCATGTGTTTACCACTCCTGGCTGTGCACCTGTTCAAGAATATGCATGGATGTGTGCAGGTGGGTGTGTTCTGTGAAGTTGTGCATGGATGTGTGCAGGTGAGTGTGTTTTGTGAAGTTGTGAATGGATGTGTGTTCTGTGAAGTTGTGAATGGATGTGTGCAGGTGGGTGTGTTCTGTGAAGTTGTGAATGGATGTGTGTTCTGTGAAGTTGTGCATGGATGTGTGTTCTGTGAAGTTGTGCATGGATGTGTGCAGGTGAGTGTGTTCTGTGAAGTTGTGCATGGATGTGTGCAGGTGAGTGTGTTCTATGAAGATGTGCATGGATGTGTGCAGGTGGGTGTGTTCTGTGAAGTTGTGAATGGATGTGTGTTCAGTGAAGTTGTGCATGGATGTGTGTTCTTTGAAGTTGTGCATGGATTTGTGCAGGTGAGCGTGTTCTGTGAAGTTGTGCATGGATGTGTGCAGGTGAGTGTGTTCTATGAAGTTGTGCATGGATGTGTGCAGGTGGGTGTGTTCTGTGAAGTTGTGAATGGATGTGTGTTCTGTGAAGTTGTGCATGGATTTGTGCAGGTGAGTGTGTTTTGTGAAGTTGTGCATGGATGTGTGCAGGTGGGTGTGTTCTCTGAAGTTGTGAATGGATGTGTGTTCTGTGAAGTTTTGAATGGATGTGTGCAGGTGGGTGTGTTCTGTGAAGTTGTGCATGGATGAGTGCAGGTGAGTGTGTTTTGTGAAGTTGTGAATGGATGTGTGTTCTGTGAAGTTGTGCATGGATGTGTGCAGGTGAGTGTGTTCTGTGAAGTTGTGCATGGATGTGTGTTCTGTGAAGTTGTGCATGGATGAGTGCAGGTGAGTGTGTTCTATGAAGTTGTGCATGGATGTGTGTTCTGTGAAGTTGTGCATGGATGTGTGTTCTGTGAAGTTGTGCATGGATGTGTACAGGTGAGTGTGTTCTGTGAAGTTGTGCATGGATGTGTGTTCTGTGAAGTTGTGCATGGATGTGTACAGGTGAGTGTGTTCTGTGAAGTTGTGCATGGATGTGTGTTCTGTGAAGTTGTGCATGGATGTGTACAGGTGAGTGTGTTCTGTGAAGTTGTGCATGGATGTGTGTTCTGTGAAGTTGTGCATGGATGTGTGTTCTTTGAAGTTGTGCATGGATGTGTGCAGGTGAGTGTGTTCTGTGAAGTTGTGCATGGATGAGTGCAGGTGAGTGTGTTCTGTGAAGTTGTGCATGGATGTGTGTTCTGTGAAGTTGTGCATGGATGTGTGTTCTGTGAAGTTGTGCATGGATGTGTGCAGGTGAGTGTGTTCTGTGAAGTTGTGCATGGATGTGTGTTCTGTGAAGTTGTGCATGGATGTGTGCAGGTGAGTGTGTTCTGTGAAGTTGTGCATGGATGTGTGTTCTGTGAAGTTGTGCATGGATGTGTGCAGGTGAGTGTGTTCTGTGAAGTTGTGCATGGATGTGTGTTCTGTGAAGTTGTGCATGGATGTGTGTTCTGTGAAGTTGTGCATGGATGTGTGCAGGTGAGTGTGTTCTGTGAAGTTGTGCATGGATGTGTGTTCTTTGAAGTTGTGCATGGATGTGTGCAGGTGAGTGTGTTCTGTGAAGTTGTGCATGGATGTGTGTTCTTTGAAGTTGTGCATGGATGTGTGCAGGTGAGTGTGTTCTGTGAAGTTGTGCATGGATGAGTGCAGGTGAGTGTGTTCTATGAAGTTGTGCATGGATGTGTGTTCTGTGAAGTTGTGCATGGATGTGTGTTGACAGTAAGGAAGCTCAGTTATCAGTGATACAGGATAGTTGACAGTAAGGAAGCTCAGTTATCAGTGATACAGGATAGTTAACATTGAGGAAGCTCAGTTATCAGTGATACAGGATAGTTGACAGTAAGGAAGCTCAGTTATCAGTGATACAGGATAGTTGACAGTAAGGAAGCTCAGCTATCAGTGATACAGGATAGTTGAAAGTAAGGAAGCTCAGTTATCAGTGATACAGGATAGTTGACAGTGAGGAAGCTCAGTTATCAGTGATACAGGATAGTTGACAGTAAGGAAGCTCAGTTATCAGTGATACAGGATAGTTGACAGTAAGGAAGCTCAGTTATCAGTGATACAGGATAGTTGACAGTAAGGAAGCTCAGTTATCAGTGATACAGGATAGTTGACAGTAAGGAAGCTCAGTTATCAGTGATACAGGATAGTTAACAGTAAGGAAGCTCAGTTATCAGTGATACAGGATAGTTGACAGTGAGTAAGCTCAGTTATCAGTGATACAGGATAGTTGACAGTAAGGAAGCTCAGTTATCAGTGATACAGGATAGTTGACAGTGAGGAAGCTCAGTTATCAGTGATACAGAATAGTTGACAGTAAGGAAGCTCAGCTATCAGTGATACAGAATAGTTAACATTGAGGAAGCTCAGTTATCAGTGATACAGGATAGTTGACAGTGAGGAAGCTCAGTTATCAGTGATACAGGATAGTTGACAGTGAGGAAGCTCAGTTATCAGTGATACAGAATAGTTGACAGTAAGGAAGCTCAGTTATCAGTGATACAGGATAGTTGACAGTGAGGAAGCTCAGTTATCAGTGATACAGGATAGTTGACAGTAAGGAAGCTCAGCTATCAGTGATACAGGATAGTTGACAGTAAGGAAGCTCAGTTATCAGTGATACAGGATAGTTGACAGTAAGGAAGCTCAGCTATCAGTGATACAGGATAGTTGACAGTAAGGAAGCTCAGTTATCAGTGATACAGAATAATTGACAGTAAGAAAGCTCAGTTATCAGTGATACAGGATAGTTGACAGTAAGGAAGCTCAGTTATCAGTGATACAGGATAGTTGACAGTAAGGAAGCTCAGTTATCAGTGATACAGGATAGTTAACATTGAGGAAGCTCAGTTATCAGTGATACAGAATAGTTAACTTTGAGGAAGCTCAGTTATCAGTGATACAGGATAGTTGACAGTGAGGAAGCTCAGTTATCAGTGATACAGAATAGTTGACAGTAAGGAAGCTCAGTTATCAGTGATACAGGATAGTTGACAGTAAGGAAGCTCAGTTATCAGTGATACAGGATAGTTGACAGTAAGGAAGCTCAGTTATCAGTGATACAGGATAGTTAACATTGAGGAAGCTCAGTTATCAGTGATACAGGATAGTTGACAGTAAGGAAGCTCAGTTATCAGTGATACAGAATAGTTGACAGTAAGGAAGCTCAGCTATCAGTGATACAGGATAGTTGACAGTAAGGAAGCTCAGTTATCAGTGATACAGGATAGTTGACAGTAAGGAAGCTCAGTTATCAGTGATACAGGATAGTTAACAGTAAGGAAGCTCAGTTATCAGTGATACAGGATAGTTGACAGTGAGTAAGCTCAGTTATCAGTGATACAGGATAGTTAACAGTAAGGAAGCTCAGTTATTATTGATACAGAATAGTTGACAGTAAGGAAGCTCTGTTATCAGTGATACAGGATAGTTGACAGTAAGGAAGCTCAGTTATTATTGATACAGGATAGTTGACAGTAAGGAAGCTCAGTTATCAGTGATACAGGATAGTGGACAGTAAGGTAGCTCAATTATCAGTGCTGTAGGATATTTGACATTAATTCAAAACAACACACAGCATAAAATCTACATACTCAGAATTTCTATTTGCAAGAAACTATTAGAAAATCTATTTCTATTGGTATCTTGGAATGTGAGAGATTTTGTTAATTATTGTTTTCTTTTATCTGTGTTTCAACCAGAGTAAGTGTTGTATATTTGTCAATTTGTCTTTGTTTAATGCTAGTGCTATGGCAATACTGCACAAATTGAATGTGCTGTGATGTGAGGAAACACTCCTTGCCCAGAAACCTAGGATCTTGAGACACTCACTGACAGACAGATATTTTAGCTTATATTTTTAGACAAATGTGAAAAAAAATATTGAACAAATTACAGGGTTCATATGGATGGTATGTCAACTGTAGCTTCTATAATCAAAACAGTCTAGACACTGAATCTAATTTTAGCAATCTATTGATCGTGAACTGGACACAAAATGTCTTGGCACATATGCTGTCAGTATGCATCCCCCTCCGGTCTATAGTCTGTATAGCTCGTACACAACCGGTCTACCGGTCATATAGTCTGTATAGCTCGTACACAACCGGTCTACCGGTCATATAGTCTGTATAGCTCGTACACAACCGGTCTACCGGTCATATAGTCTGTATAGCTCGTACACAACCGGTCTACCGGTCATATAGTCTGTATAGCTCGTACACAACCGGTCTACCGGTCATATAGTCTGTATAGCTCGTACACAACCGGTCTACCGGTCATATAGTCTGTATAGCTCGTACACAACCGAGCCATACAATCTACACACTCTCCTCACATATATGCTCTCCTAATATCTATCCTCTACCCATGTCTACATTTTCTCACATCTACGCTCTCACCATATCTACACCCCTCCCACATCTACGCTCTCCCCACATCTACACTCTCCCCATGTCTACACTCTACCCACATCTACGCTCTGCCCATGTCTAAACTCTCCCCATGTCTACACTCTCCCCATGTCTACACTCTACCCACATCTACACTCTCCCAACATCTATGCACTCCCCATGTCTACACTCTCCCCATGTCTACGCTCTCTCCACATCTACCCTCTCCCCATGTCTACGTTCTTCCCACGTCGATGCTCTCCTTACATCTACGCTCTCCCCATGTCTAAGCTCTCCCAACGTCTACGCTCTCCCCACGTCTATGTTCTCCCCACATCTACGCTCTCCCCACATCTACGCTCTCCCCATATTTACACTCTCCCCATATTTACACTCTCCCCACATCCACACTCTCCTCACGTCCACGCTCTCCCAACATCCACACACTCCACACATTCCCACTCTCCCTATATCAACACTCTCCCTACATCCCCACTCTCCCAATGTCCACACTCTGCTTACATCCACACTCTCCTCAAATCTCCCCTCTCCCTACATCCACACTCTCCTCACATCCCCAATCTCCTTACATCCACACTCTCCGCACATCAACACTCTCTCCACGTCCACACTCTACTTACATTCACACTCTCCCTACATCCACCCTTTCTCCACATCTACACTCTCCCCAAATCAACACTCTCCCTACATCCACAGTCTCCCAATGTCCACGCTCTCCCTACATCCACGCTCTCCCCACGTCCACACTCTCCCTACATCAATACTCTCCCCGCATCAACACTCTCCCCACATCCCCCCTTCTCCTTACATCCACGCTCTCCTCACATCAACACTCGCCCTACATCAACACTCTCCCCACATCCACTCTCTCCTCACACCCACACTCTCCTCACATCCACGCTTTCCACACAGCTGCTGCATCTCTCACACCTCCACTTTCTTCACCCAAAATTGACTCAACTTGTGCATCCCCCTGATTTTTATCCATCTCTTGACTCTTCTCGCATATCCATCAAGCTGACTGGCTGTAGCTTCAGTTTTCTCTATCTTTGCCTATTCTTAGGAGATGCAGTTATTCTTGGCATGTCTTTCTTACAGTTCTGCCTTCAAGTTATTAGGTATAGAGTCAATTCCTATACCTTGCCTTTGCTTTCTTCACATGATGTTCCTTAACTCATAAGGCCACTTTTCATCTGTGTTCTTTAATGTCTATGCAGCGCTGTTCTAAGCAATGACTATTTTGATTTACATTATTCAATATCAAATCATAAGGATGGATTGATGAAAAATAAGTTAATAAGCTAAAACGTTTACATTGTTTGAAAGGCAATAGTCCAGGGCCTAGACTTTTGAATCTTTCGTATCGCTAATGGGGTCATGCATTAACATTGGTTTACAATTATTGTATCACTAAGATGGTCATGGGGTCATGCGTTAACATTGGTTAACAATTATCGTATCGCTAAGATGGTCATGGGGTCATGCGTTAACATTGGTTTATAATTATCATATCGCTAAGATGGTCATGGGGTCATGCGTTAACATTGGTTTATAATTATCGTATCGCTAAGATGGTCATGGGGTCATGGGGTCATGTATTAACATTGGTCTAAATTATCATATCGCTAAGATGGTCATGGAGTAATGCATTAACATTGGTTTACAATTATCGTATTGCTAAGATGGTCATGGGGTCATGCGTTAACATTGGTTTACAATTATCGTATCGCTAAGATAGTCATGGGGTAATGCATTAACATTGGTTTACAATTATCGTATCGCTAAGAAGGTCATGGAGTAATGCATTAACATTGGTTTACAATTATCGTATCACTAAGATGGTCATGGGGTCATGCGTTAACATTGGTTTACAATCATCGTATCGCTAAGATAGTCATGGGGTAATGCATTAACATTGGTTTACAATTATCGTATCACTAAGATGGTCATGGGGTCATGCGTTAACATTGGTTTACAATTATCGTATCGCTAAGAAGGTCATGGAGTAATGCATTAACATTGGTTTACAATTATCGTATCACTAAGATGGTCATGGGGTCATGCGTTAACATTGGTTTACAATTATCGTATCACTAAGATGGTCATGGAGTAATGCATTAACATTGGTTTACAATTATCGTATCACTAAGATGGTCATAGTCATTCATCTCTGTACATGTACATAGTTTGGGCAACTCTTCATAAGAGCTATTTGATACCACAAGGGAGCAAAATGGACAAGTTGTTTGAAGAGTCTCCAGCTTTTGAAAGTTCTCTTCTTAAACAAAAGCTTGGGAATCTGATGAAAATCACACCACAAGCCTGTCATTATCTATTTACAACATGGGGACTATTTGTGGTTTCACTATTATTTCCTGGTATGATAGTAGTTGTTCTGCACTTCAATGTGTAAGAAATATGAGTAGTTTTGTCTCCATCTTAGTTACAGTAGTGGAGTTAGTGGTGCAGATTGTCTCCAACTTAGTTACAGTAGTGGAGTTAGTGGTGCAGATTGTCTCCATCTTAGTTACAGTAGTGGCGTTAGTGGTGCAGATTGTCTCCAACTTAGTTACAGTAGTGGAGTTAGTGGTGCAGATTGTCTCCAACTTAGTTACAGTAGTGGAGTTAGTGGTGCAGATTGTCTCCATCTTAGTTACAGTAGTTGAGTTAGTGGTGCAGATTGTCTCCAACTTAGTTACAGTAGTGGAGTTAGTGGTGCAGATTGTCTCCAACTTAGTTACAGTAGTGGAGTTAGTGGTGCAGATTGTCTCCAACTTAGTTACAGTAGTGGAGTTAGTTTGCAGATTGTCTCCAACTTAGTTACAGTAGTGGAGTTAGTGTGCAGATTGTAGCATGCATGAGGTGAAGGTCCCAGGCTACGATCCCAGTTTTAAACCTGTCTTACATACCATCCTCACTGGGGTACTGCTAAAATCCCTTAAAGATCAAAGGAAAAACTCATTCTTTACAATGATTTATCAATACTAGAATATCTTCCTAGTTGTGTGTGTCCTCATTCATGAGAGACTCAGCTAGTCAAGTGTTGACCTGTCTGTCCCTTACAGCTTGAGAGGTCAACAGAAGTTCACCGTAACCCAGCAGTGTAGAGAGACTGCTGCTGTCCTACATGGAAAACTTGTGGGTGGGGTTCCTACAAACAAGATGGATTTCCTTAGAAGGAAGAAATCTATTTCTAGCTGGCTAGTGCTCCCTGGATGTCAAGTTTGGAACGTGATATTTTCTTGTCCTGAAAAATAGGCGTTTACATGGTAGTTGAAAAGAGCAGATGTGTGTGTAGAGAATGTGATGGCAAACCAGCAAACGTACATTGGCAACATCATATTTGGACCACTTCTACCAGGTTGACAGAGACAGGCCTGTTTGAAGATCTTTGGGTCTGTTTGTCCTGGCTAAATAAATGCTTGGTCTCTAAGTGCTGCACCTGACCCTGGCCAGTCTTGCATGCAGACACAGACTGACTGCCGTACACAGAAGTCAACTGCCACATACAGAGACTGACTGCCACACACACAGACTGACTGCCACACACAGTCAGACTGCCGTACACAGAAGTCAACTGCCACACACAGAGACTGACTGCCTCACACACAGACTGACTGTCACACACACAGACTGACTGTCACACACAGAGACTGACTGTCACACACACAGACTAACTGTCACACACACAGACTAACTGTCACACATACAGACCAACTGTCACACACACAGACCAACTGTCATACATATAGACCAACTGTCACACACACAGACCAACTGTCACACACACAGGCCGACTGTCACACACAAAGATTAACTGTCACACATACAGACTAACAGTCACACAAGGACTAACTGTCACACATACAGACCAACTGTCACACATACAGACCAACTGTCACACATACAGACCAACTGTCACACACACAGACTAACTGTCACACATACAGACTAACTGTCACACACACAGACTGTCACACAAACAGACTTACTGTCGCAAACATAGTCTAACTGTCACACACATGTACTGTCACACACACAGACTAACTGTCACACACACAGACTAACTGTCACACACAAAGACTAACTGTCACACATACAGACTAACAGTCACACATACAGACTAACAGTCACACACAGACTAACTGTCACACATACAGACCAACTGTCACACATACAGACCAACTGTCACACACACAGACCAACTGTCACACACACAGACTAACTGTCACACACAGACTAACTGTCACACACACAGACCAACTGTCAAACACACATACCAACTGTCACACACACAGACTAACTGTCACACATACAGACTAACAGTCACACACAGACTAACTGTCACACATACAGACCAACTGTCACACACACAGGCTAACTGTCACACATACAGACCAACAGTCACACAAGGACTAACTGTCACACATACAGACCAACTGTCACACATACAGACCAACTGTCACACATACAGACCAACTGTCACACACACAGACTAACTGTCACACATACAGACTAACTGTCACACACACAGACTGTCACACAAACAGACTTACTGTCGCAAACATAGTCTAACTGTCACACACATGTACTGTCACACACACAGACTAACTGTCACACACACAGACTAACTGTCACACACAAAGACTAACTGTCACACATACAGACTAACAGTCACACATACAGACTAACAGTCACACACAGACTAACTGTCACACATACAGACCAACTGTCACACATACAGACCAACTGTCACACACACAGACCAACTGTCACACATACAGACTAACTGTCACACACAGACTAACTGTCACACACACAGACCAACTGTCAAACACACATGCCAACTGTCACACACACAGACTAACAGTCACACACAGACTAACTGTCACACATACAGACCAACTGTCACACACACAGGCTAACTGTCACACATACAGACCAACTGTCACACACCCAGACCAACTGTCACACACACAGGCTGAGTGTCACACACACAGACTTAATGTCACACCCAGACTAACTGTCACACAAGGATTGTATCACGTACAGAGTGACTGTTACACACAGATCAACTGTCACAGATAAGAGCACACAGACTAAATGTCACACACACACAAAGTGACCATCTTTTAAATTCTGCATAGATTCCCTCGTCTGGGCTATGTGGATTATAATTCATGATTTGCACATTTTCAACCTACATATTTATATTGTATTATTTGAATCCTGATGAGCTACAGAGCCCAGAATAACATATGTTACATGGAGAACAAAGCTTGTTCATTTGGACTTTATCTACCACAAACATAGCCGTCGCAGGAGGTTCACTCTCAAACCTTATTTTACTTCTTTCAAGGAACTACTTATGCTAGAAAGCTCAACTTTTGAGAATATTATCTTTGTTGGACAGAGACTAAGATTTGTAAATACTACCAAACATAAGGTTGTGACAGGGGTTCAGTTTGAAGTATTTCACCATTTTAAGTGGTATTATACAATGTTGAAGGTAATCAAAAGGTATGTTTGTGAGCTTTCAAAATGAATAAAACATAGCTAATTCTTTCATCTTCTGAGCACTATATAGCATGCACACTCTTCTGGGTTTTGGGTTTTAAAAGCTGACCTTACTGTGTGACCATGGGAATATCAGGAAGAAAGCTGAACCCCTGCGTCTAGAGAGATCAGGGAGAAAGCTGAACCCCTGCGTCTAGAGAGATCAGGGAGAAAGCTGAACCCCTGCGTCTAGAGAGATCAGGGAGAAAGCTGGACCCCTTCGTCTAGAGAGATCAGGGAGAAAGCTGGACCCCTGCGTCTAGAGAGATCAGGGAGAAAGCTGGACCCCTGCGTCTAGAGAGATCAGGGAGAAAGCTGGACCCCTACGTCTAGAGAGATCAGGGAGAAAGCTGGACCCCTGCGTCTTGAGATATCAGGGAGAAAGCTGAACCCCTGCGTCTAGAGAGATCAGGGAGAAAGCTGGACCCCTGCGTCTAGAGAGATCAGGGAGAAAGCTGGACCCCTGCGTCTAGAGAGATCAGGGAGAAAGCTGGACCCCTGCGTCTAGAGATATCAGGGAGAAAACTGGACCCCTGCGTCTAGAGAGATCAGGGAGAAAGCTGGACCCCTGCGTCTAGAGAGATCAGGGAGAAAGCTGGACCCCTGCGTCTAGAGATATCAGGGAGAAAGCTGGACCCCTGCGTCTAGAGAGATCAGGGAGAAAGCTGGACCCCTGCGTCTAGAGAGATCAGGGAGAAAGCTGGACCCCTGCGTCTAGAGAGATCAGGGAGAAAGCTGAACCCCTGCGTCTAGAGAGATCAGGGAGAAGGCTGAACCCCTGCGTCTAGAGAGATCAGGGAGAAAGCTGGACCCCTGCGTCTAGAGAGATCAGGGAGAAAGCTGAACCCCTGCGTCTAGAGAGATCAGGGAGAAAGCTGGACCCCTGCGTCTAGAGAGATCAGGGAGAAAGCTGGACCCCTGCGTCTAGAGAGATCAGGGAGAAAGCTGGACCCCTGCGTCTAGAGAGATCAGGGAGAAAGCTGGACCCCTGCGTCTAGAGAGATCAGGGAGAAAGCTGGACCCCTGCGTCTTGAGATATCAGGGAGAAAGCTGGACCCCTGCGTCTAGAGATATCAGGGAGAAAGCTGGACCCCTGCGTCTAGAGAGATCAGGGAGAAAGCTGGATCCCTGCGTCTAGAGAGATCAGGGAGAGGTGGATGGTGCCTTAGAGCTTTCTGGTTTCTGGGGAATCATAGTTCAAGCATTTGTGCTCTTGTGAGACGTGGTCCCTTGAATCAACTTGTACAAGACTCTAATAGAGACAAACCAACAGAGGTCACTCCTTTATGATATATGTGTAAGACAAAGTATTCTGGATGAGAACTTCTTCTACATTTCTTGGCTGTTCCTTGCACTATCATCAGGTGAATGCTGAACTTTTAAATGTACTTGTTGCTTCTTCCTTAGAATGCAAAGACTTATAATGTTGACCACCTTGACCAATTGTAAATTTGGTGACTGAGTAATGCCTTATTATTGTATAGGATACTCTTACCTTAGACATTTGAATAATGTAATACCTGATGACCTGCAGAGCCATCAGCACAATTTGTATGCAATGTGAAAAAAGTCAATCTGATCTTGCTATGTGAAATTATCTCTTTAGCAAAAATGACATAAAGTTCTGCTTTATGACAAAATAATATCTTCCATCTATGCAACCATTGTTAAGTTTAGACAAATTTGAATTTTCTTAATGAATATATATATTTTGTCATCTGAATATCTAATTCTGATAAATAATTAAACTAAAGTGATGAAACAAGAGAGTCTGATGATAAATCAGCCTTCCATTGTGTACCTTGTTCATGTTCACCTTCGTCCTGCTGTTGTGATGACAAACTTTATTGTATCACTGTGTAGGGGACGATATTGACTATATTGACAGGCATATGGTTGAGAAATGTAGAAAGAAGCTTTATTTTCATTTGTTCAATATCACATATATAATTAACCATTAATAATTATTTCAAAGGTATTATGTTTAGAATAATGATAAATATAGTTGATTGATATTATGATTTGTCTTGAGATATACAGAGAAGATACTGGGCGATGGCTGGAGGAAGTGTATTGTTTATTCATCTCCATGACAATGGAGTAGTGACATGGAGGGGAGGTCAGACCCCAGGTAGCGAGCTCGGAAAAGAGATTGTATTGAAAAACCTCGTCTGGTTTTGTGGAATTACGAAGATTGTTCCTGAGTAACAAGCTACAAAGAAGCGGGAGGAGATTCTTGTTGCTCAACCAATCAGTAAAGCCATCTAATTTTAGCCAATGACGTTGTGTCTGGTGATTCACTGGGTACATGTTACTGTCTGTTGCATGCCTGCCTGCCTGCCTGCCCCAGCTCTATCTCACTGCTGTACGTACTACCTAACTAACGCTAGCTGAGTCGGCCAGCCATCCAGTCCATCCTCGCTGCACTGTCAACCAGGACTCACCAGGCCAGCTCACTGGCTCACTCACTCACTCGCTCTCTCTTGCTATACACACGCAACCACAATCGCAGCTGCCTCTACAGCTTGTATCCCGCTGGTGGCACAACGACGACACATGGCAAAAAGATGCTACATATTTAAGCAAGTGACTACAATGGAGCTGTAAGTATTGCCTGTGTGTTGTTGAGTTAGCTGTGTGACCTACATTGTGGAAACCCACCTAGGTAGTTAGTGATCACTGGCTTAAGGTCATTTGAGGCTGATAACGGCCACTGACGACAGACACAAAGATTAATGGAGAGTGCTTATTCCTGGTTGTATTGGCAAGTATGTGAGGATCTGGTTGTCTCTTGCCACATGGCCACAGCATTGCAGTGATCAGCGTGCTCAGCTTGCCCAGGTATGGTGACACTATCTCAGACTCTCACTCGGTCTTTCTCTGGTCTGTATGTGTGTGTGTGTATACAGTAGCATTGTGGTCATCCGCCCTCAGGGCAGCAGACTGATTTATCGATTATGTGAATGCCTGTCTGCCTGCTGCCCCGCCAACTGGACTCCCAGACGGGTGACATGTGAGACTGGCGGAGTGACTGTGATGCTGGTGCTGGTAGCAGACAGGTCACATGGGGACAGCTAGACAGCATAATAACATGCAGGCCTGCTGCTCCCTCCTTCCCTCAGACCATCCCTCAGCTTGGCCAGACTCTTATTGCTACTCTTGCTCTCCCTGATGTCATCTTTCCTCATCCTTTATTCACAGTCTTATTGTCCATATTTCTGCTAACAAAACAAAAGGAAGTTATTTTAATGACCAAATTTTGCTCAAATTTATGTTTATGAGAAGTATTGTGCATTCTGGGAGCTTAGATGCAGGGTTTATGAGGCAGCGTGTAGAGCGGCTGTCGTTGAGGAGGGAAACTATGGCTTGAACCGGCAATGATAGCAAGCTTAGTTCACAATTTAAGAATTGTAGTATCTCACAAATTATTTTATGAAGACAACCATAGATTTTATGTGTTAACTTCCATACTGCAATGGATAGTAACATACTTACATAAACACTATAGCAACCTTGATTTTTGGCCTTTAAATATTTTATTTAATATCTCTGTTTGTAATATTTGGTTTTGAAAAATGACTGCGTTTTCTTTCATTTGAACTTTTGACCAGAAATTTAGCATGATTGTGAACATCTGTAACTGGAATGGCAGTTTTTGCTGAATGTCCCAAGTTTGCTTACTGGCGATATGCTTTGGACCTTGCTGGTAGCTTTTCTTTCGTCAGCCCAATCATTTGTTATATTCAATAATTGTACAGAAATTTGCAAACTTTGTAATTATCCTATCTACCGATTACATATTTCTATGTCACATTGCAACATTCATTCATTAATATCAATATTTGTAATATAGAATATATGTATATATGCTGTATAACAATGTGACAATTCGCTCTGTAACAATGCCACTATGCTGCTGTGTTACAATGTGAAAAGAGATTTGTTTTATCGCTATTGGAGGATCTATTACAATGTGAGAATATGTCATAATGTGAAGATTTGTTAAAATTTCTTGATCGGGATCTAAGTGATGATGTTTTACAATGTGAGAATATGACATCACATAAGGATGTGTTACAATGTGACAATCTGTTTCAATCTGTTTGCAATATGTCATTGTGAGGATGTGTGACAATGTGACAATCTGTTTGCAATATGTCATAATGTAAGTGTGTGTGACAATGTGACAATCTGTTACAATATGTCAGGATGGGATTTGTGTGACATTGAGACTCCACTGCCACAGATAATGTTCCACTTCACCATAATACAGGACAAAGTGCTTTGTATGCTTAGTTTTCTGCTTAAAATGTCAAGATCCTCTCAGAACTGTAGCAGACATAATATATGTGGCACAAGTTAAGATCCCCTCTGTACTGTTGCAGACATAATATATGTGGCACAAGTTAAGATCCCCTATGTACTGCAGCAGACATAATATATGTGGCACAAGTCAAGATCCCCTCTGTAGCAGACATAATATATGTGGCACAAGTTAAGATCCCCTCTGTACTGTAGCAGACATAATATGTGTGGCACAAGTCAAGATCCCCTCTGTACTGTTGCAGACATAATATATGTGGCACAAGTCAAGATCCCCTCTGTAGCAGACATAATATATGTGGCACAAGTCAAGATCCCCTCTGTACTGTAGCAGACATAATATATGTGGCACAAGTCAAGATCCCCTCTGTACTGTTGCAGACATAATATATGTGGCACAAGTTAAGATCCCCTCTGTACTGCAGCAGACATAATATATGTGGCACAAGTCAAGATCCTCTCTGAACTGCAGCAGACATAATATATGTGGCACAAGTCAAGATCCCCTCTGTACTGTAGCAGACATAATATATGTGGCACAAGTCAAGATCCCCTCTGTACTGTTGCAGACATAATATATGTGGCACAAGTTAAGATCCCCTCTGTACTGCAGCAGACATAATATATGTGGCACAAGTCAAGATCCTCTCTGAACTGCAGCAGACATAATATATGTGGCACAAGTTAAGATCCTCTCTGAACTGCAGCAGACATAATATATGTGGCACAAGTTAAGATCCTCTCTGAACTGCAGCAGACATAATATATGTGGCACAAGTCAAGATCCCCTCTGTACTGCAGCAGACATAATATATGTGGCACAAGTTAAGATCCTCTCTGTACTGTAGCAGACATAATATATGTGGCACAAGTCAAGATCCTCTCTGAACTGCAGCAGACATAATATATGTGGCACAAGTTAAGATCCCCTCTGTACTGCAGCAGACATAATATATGTGGCACAAGTTAAGATCCTCTCTGTAGCAGACATAATATATGTGGCACAAGTCAAGATCCCCTCTGTACTGTAGCAGACATAATATATGTGGCACAAGTCAAGATCCTGTCTATATGAGATCACTACATGCCACACTTTATGCACCACACACTATGTTAGATACAAGATCACTACATGTCGCACTTTATGCACCACACACTATGTTAGATACAAGATCACTACATGTCGCACTTTATGCACCACACACTATGTTAGATACAAGATCACTACATGTCACACTTTATGCACCACACACTATGTTAGATACAAGATCACTACATGTCACACTTTATGCACCACACACTATGTTAGATACAAGATCACTACATGTCGCACTTTATGCACCACACACTATGTTAGATACAAGATCACTACATGTCACACTTTATGCACCACACACTATGTTAGATACAAGATCACTACATGTCACACTTTATGCACCACACACTATGTTAGATACAAGATCACTACATGTCACACTTTATGCACCACACACTATGTTAGATACAAGATCACTACATGTCACACTACATGTCACACTTTATGTACCATTTATGTTAGATACAAGATCACTACATGTCACACTACATGTCACACTTTATGCACCACACACTATGTTAGATACAAGATCACTACATGTCACACTTTATGCACCACACACTATGTTAGATACAAGATCACTACATGTCGCACTTTATGCACCACACACTATGTTAGATACAAGATCACTACATGTCACACTTTATGCACCACACACTATGTTAGATACAAGATCACTACATGTCGCACTTTATGCACCACACACTATGTTAGATACAAGATCACTACATGCCACACTTTATGCACCACACACTATGTTAGATACAAGATCACTACATGTCACACTTTATGTACCATTTATGTTAGATACAAGATCACTACATGTCACACTACATGTCACACTTTATGCACCACACACTATGTTAGATACAAGATCACTACATGTCACACTACATGCCACACTTTATGCACCACACACTATGTTAGATACAAGATCACTACATGCCACACTACATGTCACACTTTATGCACCACACACTATGTTAGATACAAGATCACTACATGTCGCACTTTATGTACCACACACTATGTTAGATACAAGATCACTACATGTCACACTCTATGCACCACACACTATGTGAGATACAAGATCACTACATGTCGCACTTTATGCACCACACACTATGTTAGATACAAGATCACTACATGTCACACTTTATGCACCACACACTATGTTAGTTACAAGATCACTACATGTCACACTTTATGCACCACACACTATGTTAGATACAAGATCACTACATGTCACACTTTATGCACCACACACTATGTTAGATACAAGATCACTACATGCCACACTTTATGCACCACACACAATGTTAGATACAAGATCACTACATGTCACACTTTATGCACCACACACTATGTTAGATACAAGATCACTACATGTCGCACTTTATGCACCACACACTATGTTAGATACAAGATCACTACATGTCACACTACATGTCACACTTTATGCACCACACACTATGTTAGATACAAGATCACTACATGTCACACTTTATGCACCACACACTATGTTAGATACAAGATCACTACATGTCGCACTTTATGCACCACACACTATGTTAGATACAAGATCACTACATGTCACACTACATGTCACACTTTATGCACCACACACTATGTTAGATACAAGATCACTACATGTCACACTTTATGCACCACACACTATGTTAGATACAAGATCACTACATGTCACACTTTATGCACCACACACTATGTTAGATACAAGATCACTACATGTCACACTTTATGCACCACACACTATGTTAGATACAAGATCACTACATGTCGCACTTTATGCACCACACACTATGTTAGATACAAGATCACTACATGTCACACTACATGTCACACTTTATGCACCACACACTATGTTAGATACAAGATCACTACATGTCACACTTTATGCACCACACACTATGTTAGATACAAGATCACTACATGTCGCACTTTATGCACCACACACTATGTGAGATACAAGATCACTACATGTAACACTTTATGCACCACACACTATGTTAGTTACAAGATCACTACATGTCACACTTTATGCACCACACACTATGTTAGATACAAGATCACTACATGTCACACTACATGTCACACTTTATGCACCACACACTATGTTAGATACAAGATCACTACATGCCACACTTTATGCACCACACACTATGTTAGATACAAGATCACTACATGTCACACTTTATGCACCACACACTATGTTAGATACAAGATCACTACATGTCACACTACATGTCGCACTTTATGCACCACACACTATGTTAGATACAAGATCACTACATGTCGCACTTTATGCACCACACACTATGTTAGATACAAGATCACTACATGCCACACTTTATGCACCACACACTATGTTAGATACAAGATCACTACATGTCACACTTTATGCACCACACACTATGTTAGTTACAAGATCACTACATGTCGCACTTTATGCACCACACACTATGTTAGATACAAGATCACTACATGTCACACTTTATGCACCACACACTATGTTAGATACAAGATCACTACATGTCGCACTTTATGCACCACACACTATGTTAGTTACAAGATCACTACATGTCGCACTTTATGCACCACACACTATGTTAGATACAAGATCACTACATGTCACACTTTATGCACCACACACTATGTTAGTTACAAGATCACTACATGTCACACTTTATGCACCACACACTATGTTAGATACAAGATCACTACATGTCACACTTTATGCACCACACACTATGTTAGATACAAGATCACTACATGTCGCACTTTATGCACCACACACTATGTTAGATACAAGATCACTACATGTCGCACTTTATGCACCACACACTATGTTAGTTACAAGATCACTACATGTCACACTTTATGCACCACACACTATGTTAGATACAAGATCACTACATGTCACACTTTATGCACCACACACTATGTTAGATACAAGATCACTACATGTCGCACTTTATGCACCACACACTATGTTAGATACAAGATCACTACATGTCACACTTTATGCACCACACACTATGTTAGATACAAGATCACTACATGTCGCACTTTATGCACCACACACTATGTTAGTTACAAGATCACTACATGTCGCACTTTATGCACCACACACTATGTTAGATACAAGATCACTACATGTCACACTTTATGCACCACACACTATGTTAGTTACAAGATCACTACATGTCACACTTTATGCACAACACACTATGTTAGATACAAGATCACTACATGTCACACTTTATGCACCACACACTATGTTAGATACAAGATCACTACATGTCGCACTTTATGCACCACACACTATGTTAGATACAAGATCACTACATGTCGCACTTTATGCACCACACACTATGTTAGATACAAGATCACTACATGTCGCACTTTATGCACCACACACTATGTTAGATACAAGATCACTACATGTCGCACTTTATGCACCACACACTATGTGAGATACAAGATCACTACATGTCACACTTAAGATTACAATGCATCATTTTTTTTTATAAAGGAGTAGTTTGTACACGTAAGTAGATATTGGATATGTCTTCACGATTTGACCCGCACAACCAGGACGGATCGTTTGAAATATGTCTTTCAAATTAATGACAATCTATATCACTACTGCCTTAACGGAGCCTACAATGAGTAATTTCACAAAAACGGTTCCAAAATTTAGATCAAGTCCAAAATCTAACTTGTCTTTATGGCATATGATGTGGGTGTGTGCATGAATATCTGTAGGACTGTATGTCTCTGTATAACTTTGTCTTTATGGCATATGATGTGGGTGTGTGCATGAATATCTGTATGACTGTATGTCTCTGTATTGATACTTTCATACTGGTAGAGTCAATAAAGTCATACACTTAGGAATTCAGGAACAGGAAGCCAGTGTAGAATAATAGATAGATATGTAGTCAGTATGGCTTGTGTGTGTGTGTGTGTGTGTGTGTGTGTGTGTGTGTGTGTGTGTGTGTGTGTGTGTGTGTGTATACATGTATGTGTGTATGTATGAGTGTACATGTATACATGTATGTATGTATGAGTGTACGTATGTATGTAGGGTGTGCTGTATATAGATATATATACGGCCTTGAGCTAGCCCACTGTAGAAATATGGTTTGAGCACTTTATGCAAATGAGTGTGACTTTCTTAAACTGCTTTGTTGCGTTGATAATATATTTAACACCAGAAGGAAAAGTAAACCTATGATGAATTCTGGTCTGATATAACTCTAATATATATATATATATTAGAGTTATATCAGACCAGAATTCATCATAGGTTTACTTTTCCTTCTGGTGTTAAATGAAGATTCACAAGTATTTGTTTCTTTCAAAATGTGTGAATTTTGTTGTTGGTTATTCCTCAACTTTAATTAAATTCACAATTTAAAACTTATTTATTTGGAATTGTTACATTGATGAAAATTTGTTTTCATTGTTATATTCTTTAATAAAGTATATAAGTATTATTAGTTTATGTGTTATCACCTTGAGAGCAAATGAGTTTTGTTCATGCAAAAAATATTAGGAACAGGAATATTTTCTGGATAACAACTTCTTTAATGTGAATACGGAATACATACTCACTCCTTCATCCGATTAATGTTCTTTTGTGTGGCACTTTTAAATGCCCTTCAATGAGCTAAAAATATTATTCATAATGTAATGTAATGCTATTATAAGGTTAAATTTGGTTGGTCAGACTCCTGAATTAGTCAGCCAGGCAAAAGTAGGCAAACACACAGTCACTGCAGTCATTCTCACCTGAGGTGGAGACACTTGTCAACTAGCCACCAGCCATTCATTACACCAGTTAATGGGGCTGTAACACATTGGTTAACAGTCCGTAACCCACTAGTACTCAGATCAGTGTTGTCCGACAGATCTCTCTTTAATTGGCTGACAGCCGTTGGCTGCGCACCTAGTGGCTCATGTGTCACTGGTAGTCACTACAAAGAGATTACAACAGATAAAGGAAGTGTGTTTTGGCGGGATACAGCACACAAAGCACTCTGGGATAGCTTGTCATTATACAAGAGTGAACAGAAGCACATGTTTGCATGGCGTCCCTCACAAAACCTAAAGGATATGACTGCACAAGGGGTAAGTGTCTATGTCTCTAACTATCGGGTAGTACAAGCTAGGTGTGAGTGAAGACCGTTTGCTCCAACCTGACTGACGAAGCAGGTAGACAATGCAGGAGTAGCGGGGAGAGTCCGCTGAGCTGGTCGGGTCACTCGCTCAGGCAAGATAACGAGGCTGCCCAGCTGATGTGTCCAGGTGAGTGACTGACCAGTGGACCAAGCACCCACTGAGGCTACAGGTCACTTCAGGCCAACATGGATGCTGTCTCTCACTGCGCTATATGGCTGTAGGACAAACCTGACAGCAGCCAAATCCTCAGTGCTGTCAGCCATTTAAACAAACTGCCTGGTACTTCCTGGTATATCAGTATCAGTAATGGTAGTTTGTTATCTATCAGAGTTTGTCCTACTTAGTAACTGACGTCTACATGACTATAGCAAGTGATCATTGCTCTACAAGTCTTGCAGGGAAAATAACATACAGCCAGACATTTATTCGTTGTGTTGATTGCAGATAATAATGGGAATGATATAGGTGTTATACCACTGATCTGATATTCTGTTTATGATCCAATCTCTTTTAGTCTTATCAAATGGTTATTTCAGGAGAGCAGGATAGTTTGGTGACATTCAGTAGAATGTTGCCCTTACAGCTGTCGTGCCCTTGGAGGGAATGTTTAGTTTAGACTGTTCAAATACTGTGAGGTCGCCCAGCAGCAGCTCGCTGGGGCAGCTGTGTTTGACTTGTTCTGTGAGGGGCCATACTGACAGTCTAGTTGCTGGGAGGGAGGGAGGGAGGGAGTGAGGGACAAGCCGATCAGATCACGTGAGAGTCTGGTCGGCTTGACATTTGTGTGAGAGGTACGGGCCACTGCATGGGATTGGCCCCATAACCTTGCACAAAGTGTTGCTCTACATGCACTGTTATCTGCCGGTACTCCCAGCACAACATAGCACGGTAGCTAGTGGAGTGACAATATTCCCGGACACAATTTAACCTTCTTTACATGGCAAGAAAATATCTACCTTTAAAACATTTAGAAACTAACTTGATGGGAACTGTGCAATTCTTATTTGACTTCAGCAGTTTATTTAACTGATTAACTAATTAAACTGAATTTTAATATTAATTTAAATTACATTACTTTCAGACTGTTGCATTATTTAATTAATCAAGGAAATGTATTTCCAAATGTAAATGATAAAAACAGTTAATCAGTGAATTTGTTATCACATGAAGAACATTCTAATCTAATGACAGTGTAGAATATGTTGAATAAATTTTATCTTATGACGGAGTAAGACGTGATGTATGTAATGTCGGACTACCGGTAAGTAGAAAATGTTTTTTTCTGATGACGTTGTAGAATATATTATGTCTGATAACAGTCTGTAGAGATTACATTGTATCTGATGACAGACTGTGGAGATTACGTTGTGTAATTGGATGAAATACTGTGGAGATTACGTTGTGTAAATGGATGAAATACTGTGGAGATTACGTTGTGTAAATGGATGAAATACTGTGGAGATTACGTTGTGTAAATGGATGAAATACTGTGGAGATTAAGTTGTGCAAATGGATGATATACTGTGGAGATTATGTTGTGTAAATGGATGAAATACTGTGGAGATTACGTTGTGTAAATGGATGAAATACAGATTATGTTGTGTAAATGGATGAAATACTGTGGCGATTATGTTGTGTAAATGGATGAAATACTGTGGAGATTACGATTTGTAAATGGATGACAAAAGCAACTTGTATAGGAGACCATGTACAATGGGCAATGAGTGGGAAGGGGTGGGGGGTGAGGCAGACTGGTGGTGGTGTGGGGGGAGACAGGTTGCCTGGAGACCCTGTGTAGAATGCTATGTGAGCTGCAATTCTGTCTCCCCTCAACCCACCTCTTCCAGACAGCTTGCAGCTGCTCTACTACTGCCAATCGTTGACGGAATTTCAAACAGACACAAGAACCCAATTACCTCCCCTTCCTATCAGGACAGCTTTGTTCATGCCTGGCCATGTGACCTCATTGTTCCAATGACCCAGATGAGGATGAGGGTGTGGGGTGCCCTCCCACCACTGGAGGTCACCTAGGGTCAAGCAACTGGACATGGATATGGGTCTGCTGTAAAATCATCAGCGTTTGAGCTGAGGCAGCAGCAATTAGTTAAGAATCATACAGATCAATCAAAGCAGGTATTGCTGGAGCCAGGCCTACGTAGTTGATCTTCGTCATTGCAGATCATTATTCAATAATTGCGGTTTAAAAGTTTTTAAGCTGAGAAAGCATTTACATTTCATCATAGCGAACGAAATAGAATTGTCTTGTAATAATTGAATAACTGTCTTAGATTTGAATACTATTGAATTAACATTTATCTGGATGATGCGTGTGACACACCAGAAACAGACAGCCGGTTCTCTAATTGTGTCAGAGGATGGTGTAATCAAGTCAGACTGTTTCTTGTCAGTCACCAGGCCATGAATGTGACCTGACATTGAAAGAAGTGTTGGCTGGTTTAACGATCATCACCTCCAGCGGTGAGCTCTGCTCTATGTCTCTGCCAGAAGCTGTGCTGAGGGGAGGGGAGTAGCTTGCAGGATTGGAGGTGCTGGAATGTTAATAGTCGCCCTCCCTCCCTGCCTCCCTCCCTCTGTAAGCAGGGACAACCCCTCCCCACCCCTCTGCTTGGCAATCAGGAAGCATGAAGGGATGGCGTTGAGAAGTTGTAGGAAATTCCAAACCAGACCAACAGATGGAGGCAGTCAACTTGCCACATCACATCAGGGACACAAAATATAGAAACCAAACACTAACATATTTCCTGCTTATTGTTCTACTTGTGATATTATGTGAGATATTGAATTACAGTTCTGTTTCCTGGTTGGATAGATGTTTGTGTGAGGTTCTAATATTCAATTGTTTAGTGTAAAGTCTATGTAAGGTGACTCATTCCTGCACAAAACTTATTCTTGGTGTTGGCTTTTATGATACAACTTTATGTGTTGTAAAGTAGATCTGTTTGTGCATTGAAATCTTTGTACAACTAGACCCATAGCTAGATATGTTTGTGCAGTGAGATCTTTGTACAACTAGACCCACAGCTAGTTCTGTTTGTGCAGTGAGATCTTTGTACAACTAGACCCACAGCTAGATATGTTTGTGCAGTGAGATCTTTGAACAACTAGACCCACATCTAGATCTGTTTGTGCAGTGAGATCTTTGTACAACTAGACCCACAGCTAGATATGTTTGTGCAGTGAGATCTTTGTACAACTAGACCCACATCTAGATCTGTTTGTGCATTGAGATCTTTGTACAACTAGACCCACAGCTAGATATGTTTGTGCAGTGAGATCTTTGAACAACTAGACCCACATCTAGATCTGTTTGTGCAGTGAGATCTTTGTACAACTAGACCCACAGCTAGATATGTTTGTGCAGTGAGATCTTTGTACAACTAGACCCACATCTAGATCTGTTTGTGCAGTGAGATCTTTGTACAACTAGACCCACAGCTAGATCTGTTTGTGCAGTGAGATCTTTGTACAACTAGACCCACATCTAGATCTGTTTGTGCAGTGAGATCTTTGTACAACTAGACCCACAGCTAGATCTGTTTGTGCAGTGAGATCTTTGTACAACTAGACCCACATCTAGTTCTGTTTGTGCAGTGAGATCTTTGTACAACTAGACCCACAGCTAGATATGTTTGTGCAGTGAGATCTTTGTACAACTAGACCCACAGCTAGATCTGTTTGTGCAGTGAGATCTTTGTACAACTAGACCCACAGCTAGATCTGTTTGTGCAGTGAGATCTTTGTACAACTAGACCCACATCTAGATCTGTTTGTGCAGTGAGATCTTTGTACAACTAGACCCACAGCTAGATCTGTTTGTGCAGTGATCCTGAGACTAGACCCACATATAGATCTGTTTGTGCAGTGAGATCTTTGTACAACTAGACCCACAGCTAGTTCTGTTTGTGCAGTGAGATCTTTGTACAACTAGACCCACAGCTAGATCTGTTTGTGCAGTGATCCTGAGACTAGACCCACATCTAGATCTGTTTGTGCAGTGAGATCTTTGTACAACTAGACCCACAGCTAGTTCTGTTTGTGCAGTGAGATCTTTGTACAACTAGACCCACATCTAGATCTGTTTGTGCAGTGATCCTGAGACTAGACCCACATATAGATCTGTTTGTGCAGTGAGATCTTTGTACAACTAGACCCACATCTAGATCTGTTTGTGCAGTGAGATCTTTGTACAACTAGACCCACAGCTAGATCTGTTTGTTGGATCAGTTTGCTAATCAGAATCCAATCTCCATGATCAGACAAATATTTCCTGGTCCCATTCGACAGGTTTTGTATCCAATGTTTGAGAAAGAAGTGTATAGACAACTGTGTCAGAAAGACTTATATTTAGTTATTTATGTTATTGAATGTGTGTCCTGAATGAGTGAGTGACCAAAACATTCCTTCTTGTTTCAGATACCTGATGTTGGAGAGTGTAATTCCCCGACCCTAGAGTGATTTCTTGGACATATATTATCGTCACAGTGTCAAAGTGGATTCCTGTCAAGCAGACGACCCACATATCTGCCTATGAACTGGATAAAAACTGGAGAATCAGTCAGTGTCCCCAAGTTTCCTGTACATGGTGATTCCCCCTAACTGAGTCTCTAGTCCTTAGTCCCTTTGTCTTTCATATCTTACCCAGCTAGTTAACCCTTGGTATGGCCATGGTGAATCCAATGCTGAATCTAGCCGTTCCAAATCCAAATGTCAAGGACTCAAGATGGCTGACATTAGAAGTTTGCCGTGAGTTCCAAAGGAACAAATGCACACGCACAGAAAATGAATGCAAATTTGCTCACCCCCCACCACACGTGGAAGTTCAGAATGGCAGGGTGATTGCCTGCTTTGATTCCATAAAGGTAAGTACATAGCATGCTTTAATGTTAATATATATAGTCAACAGAATTTGTTTGCCAATGTTCAGTATAAGTTAAAAAGAGCAGAGCTTATCTTTGCTTTAATTTGTTTGCATAAAAATCAGTAACATGATATGAATACATTATTTTCAAACTTTACTAAAAACATGTTATCCTGGGACTGCAAGGGGCCCTCCTTCAGATTGTGAACTGTTTTTACCCCCAGGTAAATTAAAAGGGTTCATGTCGTCATGTCACAGTCCATCCATCCTGAATAGAGTACAGTCTGTGTTCTGAAACCATCTGCTCCCACAGTTTTTGGAAAATTTTCCTGAAACTTTACAAATGCACTGCATATAAATCAGTGATACACATGTGATTTCTGGGGGCAAATTTGATGAACAGTTTTATAAGTTATGGCCCTTGACTTAGAATGCTTGACTTTCCTAAATTCCACTGACAGTACCTGTGTTAAAAAATCAACCTCTCCAACAGTCTTTTATCAATCTCTCTGAAACTATACACATGCTTTGCATAAATATAAGTGATAAGCATGACCTTGATGAAAGACGCAATTTTTTAAGTTTTAACCTTGACATGTTTCCAATGTCACATACAGGTCATAACATTTGACCTTCTGACCTTGACATAGGATGCATTTTCTGAAAAAAAGAACTATGGCCATAATTGCTCATTGATCAGTGTTAGGCCTTTGATATTTACATGTTTATTCATCCTCACTAGAACATTCAGACAATGTCATAATTTTCAAATTGATGAAAGACATCTCATGTTAAAAGGAGTGCTCTATCGGGATATTTTTTGTGAAAACAAAATTCGAGAGGATATTCCGTTCATTCTTAATATTATTAAAACATGATTAAAAACCAGTCAAATTGAAAGATACGATTGAAGGTAATTATAATATTTTCATGACTTTATATTTTACTTGATAAACTCAAGCACATCTGTTAAAGTGACAAATAAAAACTTTGAGAACTGAAACCATTCATCAGTGTTGCCAGTGGGGAAAACTTCGCTACAGCATAACAGCAAATTGTTTATTAGTTTTATGACATGTTATGTGTAACTATATGAATATTCTATCAGTGTATGTCTTTGATTATCAAAAAGTTGTAAAATTAGGTACAATATAGCGTTTTTCATTTCACGTGATGAAAAACAACAAGATGCCAACAGAACCCTCCCTTTAAATACAGAAGCAGATGATAATATCTGATATTTCGTAAATTACCCTTACATCATAAAAGGGGTTGTAGCATGTTTTTGGCAAAATTAATTTTTTTCAAATTTCCCATTTATAATGATAGTTTATGTCATTGAAATTTACTTTAGAGGGTAAAACATCTTATTACACAAACTAATTATCCGTAGTGGTAATAACGATGTTGTGTATAAAGCAAAAATTACATGGTTGCCATTTTACAAATTTTATTATTTCGAATTACAAAAACGATTCCCATGGTTTTAACAAACCATGTACACTCATTTTTTAACTTGATTTTCCGAAAAGAAAAGGGTCTTTTACTTTTGGTGACATTATTTTTCAAATACATTTCATCGACTTATTTGAGCGAAAAAACGTGATACTGCCCCTTTAACTACTTATTTATTGGATAGTTTTTGCATCAATAGGACAAACCCTGGGGGTTCTAGCTCACAGAGAACTCTTGTTACAAGATTGAATGAATATAAGATGAGAAACATTGCGTGTTTATGCCATCGTGACAAGAGTTATATAAGCTTTCTCTTGCAGGCTGTTCAGTTTCTCTAGTTATTTCTCTGTATCAGATCTGGGCCTTTGAATGCATTCATATTTAATGTTGTGAATAGTGTCAAACAAATTCCAAGCAGAACTGAACAGTACTGCAGTGTGCAAGGACAACAGTATGTGTGAGCGTGTTGTGTTGATGTGAGATGAACAGTTGTCATACAGGTGACACGTCTACACTCCACTAGCCACATACAGGTGACACATCTACACTCCACTAGCCACATACAGGTGACACGTCTACACTCCACTAGCCACATACAGGTGACACGTCTACACTCCACTAGCCACATACAGGTGACACATCTACACTCCACTGGCAACATACACGTGACGCGTCTACACTCCACTAGCCATATACAGGTGACACTTCTACACTCCACTAGCCACATACAGGTGACACATCTACACTCCACTAGCCACATACAGGTGACACGTCTACGCTCCACTAGCCACATACAGGTGACACGTCTACACTCCACTGGCAACATACAGATGACACATCTACACTCCACTAGCCACATACAGGTGACACGTCTACGCTCCACTAGCCACATACAGGTGACACGTCTACGCTCCACTAGCCACATACAGGTGACACGTCTACACTCCACTAGCCACATACAGGTGACACGTCTACACTCCACTAGCCACCTACAGGTGACACGTCTACTCTCCACTAGCCACATACAGGTGACGCGTCTACGCTCCACTAGCCACATACAGGTGACATGTCTACACTCAACTAGCCACATACAGGTGACACATCTACGCTCCACTAGCCACATACAGGTGACATGTCTACACTCAACTAGCCACATACAGGTGACACGTCTACGCTCCACTAGCCACATACAGGTGATGCGTCTACGCTCCACTAGCCACATACAGGTGACCCGTCTACACTCCACTAAGCACATACAGGTGACTCGTCTACACTCCACTAGCCACATACAGGTGACACGTCTACACTCCACTAGCCACATACAGGTGACACATCTACACTCCACTAGCCACATACAGGTGACACATCTACACTCCACTAGCCACATACAGGTGACACATCTACACTCCACTAGCCACATACAGGTGACACATCTACACTCCACTAGCCACATACAGGTGACACATCTACACTCCACTAGCCACATACAGGTGACACGTCTACACTCCACTAGCCACATACAGGTGACACGTCTACACTCCACTAGCCACATACAGGTGACACATCTACACTCCACTGGCAACATACACGTGACGCGTCTACACTCCACTAGCCATATACAGGTGACACTTCTACACTCCACTAGCCACATACAGGTGACACATCTACACTCCACTAGCCACATACAGGTGACACGTCTACGCTCCACTAGCCACATACAGGTGACACGTCTACACTCCACTGGCAACATACAGATGACACATCTACACTCCACTAGCCACATACAGGTGACACTTCTACGCTCCACTAGCCACATACAGGTGACACGTCTACGCTCCACTAGCCACATACAGGTGACACGTCTACACTCCACTAGCCACATACAGGTGACACATCTACACTCCACTAGCCACCTACAGGTGACACGTCTACTCTCCACTAGCCACATACAGGTGACGCGTCTACGCTCCACTAGCCACATACAGGTGACATGTCTACACTCAACTAGCCACATACAGGTGACACGTCTACGCTCCACTAGCCACATACAGGTGACATGTCTACACTCAACTAGCCACATACAGGTGACACGTCTACGCTCCACTAGCCACATACAGGTGATGCGTCTACGCTCCACTAGCCACATACAGGTGACCCGTCTACACTCCACTAAGCACATACAGGTGACTCGTCTACACTCCACTAGCCACATACAGGTGACACGTCTACACTCCACTAGCCACATACAGGTGACACATCTACACTCCACTAGCCACATACAGGTGACACATCTACACTCCACTAGCCACATACAGGTGACACATCTACACTCCACTAGCCACATACAGGTGACACATCTACACTCCACTAGCCACATACAGGTGACACATCTACACTCCACTAGCCACATACAGGTGACGCATCTACACTCCACTACTGCCACACGCGGTGCATTGTCCGGTTTTCGATTAGAAATCGGTAGTTTTACCTTTATATCGTCCGTATTGTGAGTCAAAATGACATTTTTCGGCAGTACAGTCAGTACTTCTCGATAACATTACACAATTAAAAACACCCTCAAAACTTTGACTGACTTCTCCCCAAGAAACAATTATGTTAGAAAGCTCAACTATTGAGAATTTGATCTTTATTGGATGGAAAAGAAGATAAGAAACTTCATTACCCTACTCACAATGGGGTAAATGGGGAGACTCTTGCATATTGAAAGCTGACCTTTATGTGACTTTAGAACAGCTGTTAAATGTCCAGTGCAAACTGCCTCATAGGGTTCTATAGAGTCCTTGCAAAATAGCTGACTGAATAGTAGGGAGTAACCATGCTTCATGGAGGGCTGATTCCTTAGAGCTTTCTGGTTGTGTGAGGGTCATATTTCAACCTTTTGTGCTCTTTGGAGACTGGTCCCTTTAGTGAAGTCAAGTGTAGCCTCTGCTTTTTCTTCCTTAGAATGCAATGTTCTAACATTCATTTAAACTGAAACTCTATGACACTGTGTAATTAGCACATTGATTTAAACTCAAACTCTCAACTACCCGCTTGCATCCCTACTCAACATGTATATGGACTCAAACTTTACAATACTCACATGTATTAATTATTTAGGTTTTGAATTGATTATGAATTATTCATGAATGTGAATCAATGCTGTGTGTTGTGCAATCGACACATTTCATTTGAGTTTTAATGTTACTGTTATTAATTATAAATAAACTGTTGCTGAACGTAACAGCTTTGATGGGGTTGGTATACCACAAGATGTGTCTTGCACAATAACAGTGGAACACTACAAGACGGTATGTATCATGGACATGGAATGTGGCAACATGTGTAGGTGTGATTGAAGCAGGACAATCGGCTTCACTCGTTGTAATCACAAAATGAATCGGGCGAGCTGTTTCAATAAAGGTCTGTGAGTACCAGTTTATATGTAGCGGCTGGCCGTGATCACCTCATCTGATATGCAGCAGCATTGTCTTCCTGCTTGGCCTCGTGTCTGCCAGTGTTCTGCTGGAATTAGCAGAAATGTTGCAGCTGTGCAGGAGCAATAGAGGCTACAGACATGGTGTTAGTCAAAGTGCATTGATTGACATCAAGCCTAACTGTATCTGCTGTTATATACTGCAACCCTGTTCTGTCTGCAATGCTCCACTGCACATGCACAAATACAGTCTCCAGTGACACTTTACACTTGGTTTACCTGTGCTTCTTGATCTGTGTAGAGACAGTTTGATATGTGTAGTGCGTCTTTCCATAGTGCATATACTAGACAGTTTTATCTGTATAGTGCGTCTGTCCATAGTGCACATACTAAAAAATTTTATCTGTGAAGAATGCGTCTGTCCATAGTGCATTTACTAGACAATTTGATCTGTGAAGACTTTGTCTGTCCATAGTGCATTTACTGGACAATTTGATCTGTGAAGACTTTGTCTGTCCATAGTGCATTCACTAGACAATTTGATCTGTGAAGACTTGGTCTGTCCACAGTGCATATACTGGACAATTTGATCTGTGAAGACACGGTCTGTCCATAGTACATTTATTAGACAATTTGATCTGTGAAGACTTTGTCTGTCCATAGTGCATTTACTGGACAATTTGATCTATGAAGACTTTGTCTGTCCATAGTGCATTTATTAGACAATTTGATCTGTGAAGACTTTGTCTGTCCATAGTGCATTTACTGGACAATTTGATCTATGAAGACTTTGTCTGTCCATAGTGCATTTATTAGACAATTTGATCTGTGAAGACTTTGTCTGTCCATAGTGCATTTACTGGACAATTTGATCTGTGAAGACTTGGTCTGTCCACAGTGCATATACTAGACATTTTGATCTGTGAAGACACGGTCTGTCCATAGTACATTTATTAGACATTTTGATCTGTGAAGACTTTGTCTGTCCATAGTGCATTTATTAGACAATTTGATCTGTGAAGACTTTGTCTGTCCATAGTGCATTTATTAGACATTTTGATTTGGGTAGAGTGTCTGTCCACAGTGCATTTACTGGACAATTTGATCTATGAAGACTGTGTCTGTCCCTTGTGAGTGGATTTGTCAGTTGAAATGTGAAGACTGGGTCTGTTGGTTGCCCAAAATTGTGGCTCTGTAAAGACAAAGTTTTGATTGCGTCATTGTATCAATCTCTGTCATTTTGACATGAGCTTAATTAGAACATGGTGTTGTGTCACAAAGTCATGTATGAATCATAAAATCTTATTTTTCTGCTCAAGCTGTTGTATGAGTACTTGATATCAATTTATCAGTGCCAGGATTGCATCATTGTTGCGAGACAGTCTCTTAGACACGGATATTGATTGAGCTGTCTGGGTATGCTCCCGATAGCCATGTCATGCCCTTCTCTTAACTCACAGAGTCGGGACCGCACGCCCGCTCGCCCCGCCCGGCTTCTGTACAATCGCATTGATCGAATGAATTGCTCTTGTTAAATATTCATGCAGAATCAGTGTGAATGTGATTTTTTGCATAATACTGATGGATTGCCTGTCATAATTTAAATGGGGCAATGGTAGATAGGACATGATGACATTAGTTGCTAATTCTGAACAGTGTGCTTCTCTGTACGACCAAAATTAACAGTGTGCTTCTCTGTACGACCAAAATTAACAGTGTGCTTCTCTGTACGACCAAAATTAACAGTGTGCTTCTCTGTACAACCAAAATTAACAGTATTCTTCTCTGTACGACCAAAATTAACAGTGTGCTTCTCTGTACGACCAAAGTTAACACAATGTAATGAACATAACATGAAGCCTTAAGGTATCAATAGTGTATCAGACTTGCAAAAACAAAATGCCTTGCTTAAACACCTAAAGTTTGGTATTAGCATTGTAAAAAAAAGTTCTGAATTCAAATTAGCACATATGGTAGTTTGGAACTTATCAAAGCCAAAAAAATTTCATGATACACTGATAATTTGTCTTTATATACAGAACTTCATAAAAACACTGAAGTCGTGCATCAAACTTACGGTCTGTCTATGGGTGTAGTCCATATGATAAACTCCAGAACCGCTGCACCCCTATAATAAGCTGAAATGTTTGTTGGGAGATACCTTGTGATCAAAGTTTGTACATTTGGTCCTGATCTCATTTAAAATATGGGCGTGGCAGGGATTATCCCTTAAACTATTAAACAACTTCTTATCCAAAAACTGTTGGCAAAGGAAGCTCAAACTTTTATCAATGACAACTGTGTTACATGGAAACTAAAAAAATTTCATTTGGTCTTGATATATATATTTCACTGCATCCCTTTAATGACTAAGATATCTCTCTGATATAATGGTCAATGGTGTATGTAGCCTGTGTGTTGAGACTTTCATTTATTGTTTGACAGAAGATCTGTACCATATATTACCAGGTATAAGTTGACCCGGTGTTTAAGTAGACCCCCTTCTCAACCACCCAAATCCCAGTCAAAAGCTCACGTATTAGTCAACCCCCTTTTCCCACGTACTGACTGAAACTGAGTGACAGGTTGACCTGACCAACAGTTTATGTAGATTATATGTCGATTGATTTATCAGTTCTTATAACTTAAATATTATTAAATGATACTTTATTTCTCAGGCTGTTGTAGAAGGAATAATAATAAAAATACAAGTGACATACAGGGTCTGTTATTAGTTTTCTATCAAATTACGAACATTTACTCAACAATGCAAAAAGAACATGTTGTTGTGAAACCGGTTAGTGTTAAAAGCCTTTTCATTGGCTAAGGAAACAGAAGTAATAAAAGATGACTAATCAGCAAGTCGAATATACAAACTGCTTCTCATAGTTTCGCTTTAGAATAACTGGCCGGTGAAAAGGTTAAAGTGTTACCAAGTAGAAATAGACAAACATTTCTTTCTGCCTTTCACTTACTCAGAAAATTTATTTCTGCATTTATTTAACTATTATTGAATATACATTATGATGTTTGAAAATTTCAAAAATAATATTATAACTTTCGGCAATTTCAATGCTTTTTGTGCAATTACTTATATAAATATTTTCTTTTTCATCTTGTATGTCACCGGCACACACACCACTCACTCCACTTTCAACCGATAATTATTGTCAGCTTTGGAATATCAGTTTACATTTGAAATATACTTTTTTTTATTTATATATCGTGTAATATTTTTATTGAAAAAAACAATAACACAAATCCTTTTTTTAGTTAACAATTGTAACATTGACTTGACATCGATGTTCAGACTGTCAGTAATTGTTTGATGGAAGATGTGTTCAGACTGTCAGTAATTGTTTGACTGAAGATGTGTTCAGACTGTCACTAATTGTTTGATGGAAGATGTGTTCAGACTGTCAGTAATTGTTTGATCGAAGATGTGTTCAGACTGTCAGTAATGGTTTGATGGAAGTTGTGTTCAGACTGTCAGTAATTGTTTGATGGAAGATGTGTTCAGACTGTCAGTAATTGTTTGATGGAAGATGTGTTCAGAATGTCAGTAATTGTTTGACCGAAGATGTGTTCAGACTGTCAGTAATTGTTTGATGGAAGATGTGTTCAGACTGTCAGTAATTGTTTGATGGAAGATGTGTTCAGAATGTCAGTAATTGTTTGACTGAAGTTGTGTTCAGACTGTCAGTAATTGTTTGAAGGAAGATGTGTTCAGATTGTCAGTAATTGTTTGATGGAAGATGTGTTCAGAATGACAGTAATTGTTTGACCAAAGATGTGTTCAGACTGTCAGTAATTGGTTGATGGAAGATGTGTTCAGACTGTCAGTAATTGTTTGATGGAAGATGTGTTCAGAATGTCAGTAATTGTTTGACCGAAGTTGTGTTCAGACTGTCAGTAATTGTTTGATGGAAAATGTGTTCAGATTGTCAGTAATTGTTTGATGGAAGATGTGTTCAGACTGTCAGTAATTGTTTGATGGAAGATGTGTTCAGACTGTCAGTAATTGTTTGACCGAAGATGTGTTCAGAATGTCAGTAATTGTTTGATGGAAGAAGTGTTCAGACTGTCAGTAATTGTTTGATGGAAGATGTGTTCAGATTGTCAGTAATTGTTTGATGGAAGATGTGTTCAGAATGTCAGTAATTGGTTGATGGAAGATGTGTTCAGACTGTCAGTAATTGTTTGATGGAAGATGTGTTCAGACTGTCAGTAATTGTTTGACCGAAGATGTGATTTAGACTGTCAGTAATTGTTTGACCGAAGATGTGTTCAGACTGTCAGTAATTGTTTGACCGAAGATGAGTTCAGACTGTCAGTAATTGTTTGACTGAAGATGTGTTCAGACTGTCAGTAATTGTTTGACCGAAGATGTGTTCAGACTGTCAGTAATTGTTTGACCGAAGATGTGATTTAGACTGTCAGTAATTGTTTGACTGAAGATGTGTTCAGACTGTCAGTAATTGTTTGATGGAAGATGTGTTCAGAATGTCAGTAATTGTTTGACCGAAGATGTGTTCAGACTGTCAGTAATTGTTTGATTGAAGATGTGTTCAGACTGTCAGTAATTGTTTGACCGAAGATGTGTTCAGACTGTCAGTAATTGTTTGATGGAAGATGTGTTCAGAATGTCAGTAATTGTTTGACTGAAGTTGTGTTCAGACTGTCAGTAATTGTTTGATGGAAGATGTGTTCAGATTGTCAGTAATTGTTTGATGGAAGATGTGTTCAGAATGACAGTAATTGTTTGACCAAAGATGTGTTCAGACTGTCAGTAATTGGTTGATGGAAGATGTGTTCAGACTGTCAGTAATTGTTTGATGGAAGATGTGTTCAGAATGTCAGTAATTGTTTGACCGAAGTTGTGTTCAGACTGTCAGTAATTGTTTGATGGAAGATGTGTTCAGATTGTCAGTAATTGTTTGATGGAAGATGTGTTCAGACTGTCAGTAATTGTTTGATGGAAGATGTGTTCAGACTGTCAGTAATTGTTTGACCGAAGATGTGTTCAGAATGTCAGTAATTGTTTGATGGAAGAAGTGTTCAGACTGTCAGTAATTGTTTGATGGAAGATGTGTTCAGATTGTCAGTAATTGTTTGATGGAAGATGTGTTCAGAATGTCAGTAATTGGTTGATGGAAGATGTGTTCAGACTGTCAGTAATTGTTTGATGGAAGATGTGTTCAGACTGTCAGTAATTGTTTGACCGAAGATGTGATTTAGACTGTCAGTAATTGTTTGACCGAAGATGTGTTCAGACTGTCAGTAATTGTTTGACCGAAGATGAGTTCAGACTGTCAGTAATTGTTTGACTGAAGATGTGTTCAGACTGTCAGTAATTGTTTGACCGAAGATGTGTTCAGACTGTCAGTAATTGTTTGACCGAAGATGTGATTTAGACTGTCAGTAATTGTTTGACTGAAGATGTGTTCAGACTGTCAGTAATTGTTTGAAGGAAGATGTGTTCAGATTGTCAGTAATTGTTTGACTGAAGATGTGTTCAGACTGTCAGTAATTGTTTGATGGAAGATGTGTTCAGACTGTCAATAATTGTTTGACCGAAGATGTGATTTAGACTGTCAGTAATTATTTGACTGAAGATGTGTTCAGACTGTCAGTAATTGTTTGAAGGAAGATGTGTTCAGACTGTCAGTAATTGTTTGACTGTAGATGTGTATGTGTTGCAGGGGAAGTGTCAACGGAAGGATCCCCCATGCAAGTATTTGCACCCCCCACAACACCTGCGCGAACAACTCTTACAGAATGGCCGCAACAACTTGATCCTGCGCAACCTGCAGCTGCAGGCGGCCCAAGCTGCCATCCAGCCGTACGTGCCCAATGTCATCCCAATGGTGAGTCAGTTGCTTGTTTCATCCTGTCTTATATAATCTTAACCTTTGTTCATTTGTCTCTCCATATTTCTCTTTGCCCATCTCTCTGTTTGTCCAGCACAACTCATCAGGATTTATACATTATGAGCACTGTATCTAATTTTCAGCTAGTCGGTCCCAATGGCAAGTTGAGCTTATGTCATTGGCTGTTGTCCGGCTGTTGTCCGGCTGTTGTCCGGCTGTTGTCCGGCTGTAGTCGTCTCCTCCTGCCAGGGCAACTATGATTCAGTCTATAGAAATAGAAACATCACAGTAGGCCATTGGGCTGTCGGTAAATCAAATAGTCCAGTCTGTGATAGATTTGAATGAGCCAATGATTAAGGGAAAATTGTTGCCACCAGGAGTTCATGAAAGTAGAAGTTAAAATACAGGTTTTCGTTAGAAATATGGGAAGGTGATATGCATATGTACATACATTATTCACATGCAGATATCACCTATGTTGTCAGAAGATGGTCTCTCATCCACAAACTTTTGGGTATTTTACATTTCCTCTGTGTTTATTTGAGTCTGCGGTAGACATTACCCATGACATGAGTATGTTTTAGAAAGTAAATATTTTATGTTTGTTTGAGAGAAGCGAATTAGAACATAACACCTATGTAATGGGAAGATGGTCTGTCATCCACAAACTTTTGTGGAATTTATTTTTCCTCTGTAACTACTGTAGTTCTGAATGTGAAATATTATAGGGAGGTACATGTATCTTACTACAAGTGGGTGGGTTTATACCCTTTTCAAATATTGGTACATCAGGCATTTCCCCTAAAATTGCTTCTTAAAAAGCAATTGGCATAGGAAGCTTAAATTTTCAGAAAATACATCTTCAATACACAGTTTATACATTGATCTTGACCCGTGTTCCAACATGGACATGACGGAAATGTCTGTCCTTCAACTTTCATTTGATTTCTTTCAAGAACTATTAACCCTAGGAATCCCAAATGTGAATATCATCTTGGTATAATCAAGCCTAGCATTTTAAGATTTTTGCGGTAATAAGGGCATGGTGATCAAGAATCCTTGTGTAGGCTCCAGTAAAGTCATATGTTACCTTGTGTAGGCTCCAGTAAAGTCATATGTTACCTTGTGTAGGCTCCAGTAAAGTCAAATGTTCCCTTGTGTAGGCTCCAGTAAAGTCATATGTTACCTTGTGTAGGCTCCAGTAAAGTCATATGTTACCTTGTGTAGGCTCCAGTAAAGTCATATGTTACCTTGTGTAGACTCCAGTAAAGTCATATGTTACCTTGTGTAGGCTCCAGTAAAGTCATATGTTACCTTGTGTAGGCTCCAGTAAAGTCATATGTTACCTTGTGTAGGCTCCAGTAAAGTCATATGTTACCTTGTGTAGGCTCCAGTAAAGTCAAATATTCCCTTGTGTAGGCTCCAGTAAAGTCATATGTTACCATGTGTAGGCTCCAGTTTAGTCATATGTTACCATGTGTAGGCTCCAGTTTAGTCATATGTTACCATGTGTAGGCTCAAGCCAAGCTTTATGATCAAATTTAAAAAAATGTTTTACCAAGATCCAAACGGCTATGGTTTCTGTCATGTACTAAGGCATTTTAGTGGCTTCAACTTGATTACATAAAAATCCTGATGAGTTACAGAGGCCCTCAGTCTATTTTCTTCTCTGGAACTGCTGCATCCCCAAAGCTGAAATTTTATGGGGAGTTAACTTGCACTTAGTCTGGACATTGGTACTGACCCCACTCAAATATATGTGTGTAGGGTTGTGTTTGTGGGGCTGTGTTTATGAGGCTGGTGCTGTGTGTGCCTGTGGGATTGTGTTTGTGGGGCTGGTGCTGTGTGTGGGATTGATGGTGTGTATCCGGCATTGGGGTTGTGTTTGTGAGGTAAATAGTGTGTGGGGTAGATGGTGTTTATTGGGTCATGGATTAGATGGTGTGTTGGGTAGATGGTGTTTATCGGGCGACCAGGTGGTGTTTGTGAGATAGATGGTGTTTATCGGGCGATGGGGTGGTGTTTGTGGGGCTGGTGGGGTTTATCCGGCGATGGGGTGGTGTTTGTGAGATAGATGGTGTTTATCGGGCGATTGGGTGGTGTTTGTGGGGCTGGTGGTGTTCATCGGGCGATGGAGTGGTGTTTGTGGGGCAGGTGGTGTTTATCGGGCGACCAGGTGGTGTTTGTGAGGTAGATGGTGTTTATCGGGCGATGGGGTGGTGTTTGTGGGGCTGGTGGTGTTTATCCGGCGATGGGGTGGTGTTTGTGAGGTAGATGGTGTTTATCGGGCGATGGGGTGGTGTTTGTGGGGCTGGTGGGGTTTATCCGGCGATGGGGTGGTGTTTGTGAGATAGATGGTGTTTATCGGGCGATGGGGTGGTGTTTGTGGGGCTGGTGGTGTTTATCCGGCGATGGGGTGGTGTTTGTGAGGTAGATGGTGTTTATCGGGCGATGGGGTGGTGTTTGTGGGGCTGGTGGGGTTTATCCGGCGATGGGGTGGTGTTTGTGAGATAGATGGTGTTTATCGGGCGATGGGGTGGTGTTTGTGAGGTAGATGGTGTTTATCGGGCGATTGGGTGGTGTTTGTGGGGCTGGTGGTGTTCATCGGGCGATGGAGTGGTGTTTGTGGGGCAGGTGGGGTTTACCCGGCGATGGGGTGGTGTTTGTGAGGTAGTTGGTGTTTGTGGGGCGATGGGGTGGTGTTTGTGGGGCTGGTGGTGTTTATCAGGCGATGGGGTTGTGTTTATCGGGCGATGGGGTGGTGTTTGTGGGGCAGCTGATGTTTATCGGGCGAGGGGGTGGTGTTTGTGGGGCGGCTGACGTTTATTGGGCGATTGGGTGGTGTTTGTGGGGCGGCTGGTGTTTATTGGGCGATTGGGTGGTGTTTGTGGGGCGGGTGGTGAGGGAAAAGACATGGGCAAGGGTTGATAATGTGTGGGAAGTTTCATCAGTGTGTGATATATTTGAGAAAATGTGTATGAGTGTGTGTGTGTGTGTGTGTGTGTGTGTGTGGCACTGAGTCTCAATGTGATATCCATCAGATAACACTCCCTTAAAGATCATTATTCTTTATGCCCCCGAATCAGCAATTCAAAGGGTATAATGTTTTTCAATGACACAGCTTAATCTAAAACTTACATTTCTATTAAAATTTGGACCTTGTATATTCTGGTATCTGGTGTATTCAAATATCTGTTGTTATGATACTTAAATGATTTGTAAAAACACAGAAATTACCAGATTTGTGAAGTTTCGATGTGTACGTGGTGTACAGAAGAGATACATTTACTTTAAACCATGCATGTAAATATTCAATGATAGGCTATTTGAAAACACACTATAGCTTGTCAACATTGCTTTGTTGTATATATATATATCTGCATGAAGTTTTGCTTTAAGTGTTGAATCAGCTGTCACAATCCAGCAGGTCTAGAGCTTCCAATTTCAGCACCGAGGCAGAGGAGATTCTATCCTTCCTTTAATATATTGTATCAACCATACTTCTTGCTATTCATCACACCTTTCCAATCATTCTTGTATCCATGTATCATTACCAATCACCCAACCCAATCATCATCATTAACTGTTCTACCAAATAATCTACAAACACTTCTCCTACCCTATCATCATCACAACCATCCTTTTTCCCAATTATTACACCATCCATTCCCCTTACCAATCATCACACCAACCATTCTCCTACCCAATCATCACACCAACCATTCCCCTACCCAATCATCATCAAACCATCCATTCCCCTACCCAATCATCACACCATCCATTCCCCTACCCAATCATCACACCAACCACTCCCCTACCCAATCATCACACCAACCATTCTCCTACCCAATCATCACACCATCAATTCCCCATCCCAATCATCACACCATCAATTCCCCTACCCAATCATCATCACACCATCCATTCCCCTACCCAATCATCACACCATCCATTCCCCTACCCAATCATCACACCAACCATTCCCCTACCCAATCATCACACCAACCATTCTCCTACCCAATCATCACACCATCCATTCCCCTACCAAATCATCACACCATCCATTCCCCTACCTAATCATCACACCAACCATTCTCCTGCCCAATCATCACACCAACCATTCTCCTACCCAATCATCACACCAACCATTCTCCCTTTCTCCAACATTGAAGTAATTAGGATGTTACTATTTGATTTGAAGTGTTTACTATAATCTCTGTAGTGATTTCCCCTATGAAATTCACTTTGTCAATGATCTAGTGATGATTTGCTTGATTCACACTCAATGCTTGTTTGTTTGTTTCTGTTGTGATTTGTTGATTTCATGTCCGATGCCAGCTTGTCTTTAACAAATTTGACTCACAAAACTTCATCCTGGCCTTAACCTTTACTAATGGAACTCCCTTATTAAAACATCACATTGCACTTTTGCCGTACCTCGATACATGTTCAGATCCAGACCAGGATACAGACAGAGTTAGATATACAGTTACAGACAGAGTTAGATGTACAGTTACAGACAGAGTTAGATATACAGTTACAGACAGAGTTAGATGTACAGTTACAGACAGAGTTAGATATACAGTTACAGACAGAGTTAGATATACAGTTACAGACAGAGTTAGATATACAGTTACAGACAGAGTTAGATGTACAGTTACAGACAGAGTTAGATATACAGTTACAGACAGAGTTAGATGTACAGTTACAGACAGAGTTAGATATACAGTTACAGACAGAGTTAGATATACAGTTACAGACAGAGTTAGATATACAGTTACAGACAGAGTTAGATATACAGTTACAGACAGAGTTAGATATACAGTTACAGACAGAGTTAGATGTACAGTTACAGACAGAGTTAGATGTACAGTTACAGACAGAGTTAGATATACAGTTACAGACAGAGTTAGATATACAGTTACAGACAGAGTTAGATATACAGTTACAGACAGAGTTAGATATACAGTTACAGACAGAGTTAGATATAAAGTTACAGACAGAGTTAGATATATACAGTTACAGACAGAGTTAGATATACAGTTACAGACAGAGTTAGATATACAGTTACAGACAGAGTTAGATATACAGTTACAGACAGAGTTAGATATACAGTTACAGACAGAGTTAGATATACAGTTACAGACAGAGTTAGATATACAGTTACAGACAGAGTTAGATATACAGTTACAGACAGAGTTAGATATACAGTTACAGACAGAGTTAGATATACAGTTACAGACAGAGTTAGATATACAGTTACAGACAGAGTTAGATATACAGTTACAGACAGAGTTAGATATACAGTTACAGACAGAGTTAGATATACAGTTACAGACAGAGTTAGATATACAGTTACAGACAGAGTTAGATATACAGTTACAGACAGAGTTAGATATACAGTTACAGACAGAGTTAGATATACAGTTACAGACAGAGTTAGATATACAGTTACAGACAGAGTTAGATATACAGTTACCGACAGAGTTAGATATACAGTTACAGACAGAGTTAGATATACAGTTACAGACAGAGTTAGATATACAGTTACAGACAGAGTTAGATATACAGTTACAGACAAAGTTAGATATACTGTTACAACGAATATACACTTAAGCTGAATATATATTAGACATAGCTAGACACAGAGATATACAGTTACAGACAAAGCTAAATATACTTTAGACAGAACCCCACAGTCACACAGATCCATACATAAATCTAGACACAGACTTAGGCCAAGGCTTAGACCTAGTCAGAAACACAACCCCACACACATACAATTCCAAGGCTTAAAACTACACCAAAACACAGACAAAAACACTAAAATGGGAGTTCACCTCCCGTGACTGTTAGATAACAATGGCGGATGCAGGAGTTGAGGGGTCCAGACTTTCCCCCCTTTCAAAATTTTTGCGGGTATTAGCGGGTATGGGGAAAACAAATTTGGACCCTCCTCCCTTTTCATTGGTGGACCCCCACTTTTCAAAATTCCTAGATGCGCCATTGGATAAGCTGCATTGGACCCTAACATTTTGCACACCAATACTAATTTAGTCTGCATGAATATTTTTCTTTTTATTTCAATGTTTGAGGCCGGGAACAAAGCCTTGGCGTATCCCACAGTTCTGCCTACCGGACATTATCCCCTTATGGTCAGTGGTAATATTCTTATATTCTTCACTACCCCCAAGTTGTGGGATGGAGGAAGATCTTGTCTGTGCTCCTGGTGACTGTGTTTCAGCCTCCCTCTCTTCTAGGCAAAACTTACATGCACTTCATCTTTGAAATACCTAGCTATCATGAGACCATGGGACCAAATTACTGATGGTCAAGCAATGATACCAGTCGTACCAGAGGTGTCTCATGCAGTCTTGTGCATCTGTTAAACCCTTGCTCAGCACTTCAGAAACACTGTCAACTTCTCAGTTTTGAAGTGATCAGTAGCACACAAGATCTTCTTAACTCTCCATGCATATCTCAGTATGAAAGCTTGCTTAGCATTGCTTAGATCAAGTAGAGGCTTGGTTTCTTTAGAATAAAGTTTTATCGCTTTTGTTGCAAGATATTTGATTGCAGATCTTTGGGCATTGTTGATGGGAACTGCAAAGATTTGTTTTCAGGTGTTTGTATTTAAGACTTATCACAAAACAATATACATGTGATATTAGTGACTGACTGGATGTAACAGGAAATTTATTTAATCTAAATGCTGGGGAAAAGATGGTATCAAATTCCTATTAAATCGTAATTGCACAAATTAGTTTAAGTGTCTTATTTGAGAATCATTCAGATTTTGCATGTATGTCCACTTCACTTGGGTAGGAGAGGGCTGCATGTTTGTTGTGACTGGTCTAGATCTGACCCCAACATTGATACCATCACCTGTGTATGCTGTCCAGGTTATTCTACGGAGAACTTAACTGGAACCCTTTCATGTTTTTCCCCAGGCTCCGCCCTACATGACTTCTGTGCCCACGTCCGCAGTGCCCGCAGCCTTCAACCCATACCTTAATGCAGCTTCAGTGCCCGGGAGTGTTGCAGTGCCAGGTACAGGGAGCGATGCAACGATGGTGACCCAGCAGATCCCGGGTGTGATCCCCACCCCCATCCAGGCCACCAGTCAGAAGGTGGCCCGCCCAGACAGACTTGAGGTAGGTCAAGCTCCTCCCACTCTCCCTTCTCTGCTCTCTTCAGACAGGTCTGTCTGTCTGTCTGTCTGAACACTGAAGAAGACTGATATAAACTATAAGCTTGTCCTAACTTTCCTAGCCTCTAGGTTCACATGGAAGGGGTAGTCAAACTTTGCTGCAGTTTGCTTTGTACTTTTAAAAATTGCTTGTTTTAGACATAGGTCAGCTGTCTTATTTTATTCTTCTTACACAATTGCTTTATCCTGTGTATGCAAAGGGAGCTGTTATTGTCTTTACACTGCCAATATTTTTATTGCTTGAAACTGTAAACATATCTGTCATTTTATACGTGGAGGATAGATTATCTTCTGCAAATGATGTACAGGAATGTTGAAATCTCATGGTAAATATTGATAAGAAAAAAATAACTAGAATGTCATGAAAAGTTTTTTAGGATTGGCATGATTTTCCTAACTGCCAAACTCAAACCTATCCCTGACCACAACATATTTTGGCCTTTCTCTTAAACTACCATCCTGCGGCCTTTGACCACAGCAACCTGCATTCTGTTGCCTCACCACTGAGATCTGCAGATATTGTCTGAACACTGTGACCTGTAGTCATCTGTTCACTGAGATCTACAGTCACTATCTGACTACTGCGATCCTTGTCTGAACACTGTGACCTGTAGTCATCTGTTCACTGAGATCTACAGTCACTATCTGACTACTGCGATCCTTGTCTGAACACTGTGACCTGTAGTCATCTGTTCACTGAGATCTACAGTCACTATCTGACTACTGCGATCCTTGTCTGAACACTGTGACCTGTAGTCATCTGTTCACTGAGATCTACAGTCACTATCTGACTACTGCGATCCTTGTCTGAACACTGTGACCTGTAGTCATCTGTTCACTGAGATCTACAGTCACTATCTGACTACTGCGATCCTTGTCTGAACACTGTGACCTGTAGTCATCTGTTCACTGAGATCTACAGTCACTATCTGACTACTGCGATCCTTGTCTGAACACTGTGACCTGTAGTCATCTGTTCACTGAGATCTACAGTCACTATCTGACTACTGCGATCCTTGTCTGAACACTGTGACCTGTAGTCATCTGTTCACTGAGATCTACAGTCACTATCTGACTACTGCGATCCTTGTCTTTGTTCATTGTGTACTGCAGTCTTTGTTTAACAATGAGATTTGCAGTCTTTCTTTTTTCACTGTAACCTGCAGTCATTGTTTGTTCAATGTGACCCGCAGTCTGTGCCTTAAACCTGCAGTCATTGTTTGTTCAATGTGACCCGCAGTCTGTGCCTTAAACCTGCAGTCATTGCCTGAGCACTGTGACCTGAAGTCTGTGCCTTAAACCTGCAGTCATTGCCTGAGCACTGTGACCTGAAGTCTGTGCCTTAAACCTGCAGTCATTGCCTGAGCACTGTGACCTGAAGTCTGTGCCTTAAACCTGCAGTCATTGCCTGAGCACTGTGACCTGAAGTCTTTGTTTGGCTACTACTGGACTGCAGTCTCATCACATACAAACAATAGTATGCTTCCCTCATGACAATGTACGGTAGAGATAAACTAGAATTACATTGTGAAACTTTGCAGTAACAGTTATTCAGAAAATATAGTCTGCCACTGAACATGAAGTTAAAATTTGCAAAGATAAGTTTACCCGCTAGTGGACACCTCAACTGTAGTGGGAGTCACTCAGCAAGACAACTTCTATGTAACCATGGGAGAATGACAACACCTAACTGCACGTTAGCCTGCACAGAGTGTTCTCTCTATCTGTGCCCACCTACCTACATACCTACCTACACTGTCAGCTGCGGGTCAATCCAGTTGGCCACCCTTGGTCACTCACTTTCTCACTCACTGGGCAGGCACCATACGGTAACTATGTAGTGCTTCCTTAGCTTCCACTTCTAGACTTTAGCACATTCTAAACTAGAACACTTTCCTCTTAATTGATTTGCTTACTCTCTCTCCATATGTGAAAGCTAGCCTGTTTTAGTTGCTCCTCCACGGGTAGCACCCGTCTGCCAATACTAACACATGCCTTTCTGCTTTCTACATTCATTTCAGGTATGTCGTGAATTTCAAAGAGGTACATGCACGCGACAACCTAGCGAATGTCGCTTTGCTCACCCTCCTGACAATGTAACAGTCGACCAATCCGACAACCATGTAACGGTGTGTATGGATTTCATAAAAGGAAAGTGTACGCGGGATTCGTGTAGATATTTTCACCCTCCGGCCCACCTTCAGGCCCAGATTAAGGCCGCACAACAACGGGCAAATGCTGTCGCTGCGCAGAACGCCCCAACCCAGACTCAGCTGGTAGGGCTACCGTCTGCTTACTTCACACTTAAACTGTCTGTCTGTCTGTCCTCCTGTCTGTCTGTCAGCTTACTCCTTCCCATATCTGTCTGTCTGTCCTTGTCCCCAGCTGCTGTCTGTGTTGATTGCCTCTTTTGATCAGTACCTTGCATTCTGTGCTTGTTGAGTCTTACTATACTACCTATATTATTGTACCTAGTCCAGAAATAGTGCTCAATCTTGATGCAATCTATTGTAGGACTGCTATTGTAATGTTACTGCTTGGAGAAAAGCAAATAATTCTATAAAATGAAGAGTACAGTGCCGACAATGGTTGCATCAGGATGAGTGTGATTCTAACGCTGGGTCACTCTACTTGAAGCTGCATCTCCTGAACAATCATCAGTCACTCCACCAGTCATCCCTTGCTGAAAAACGCTGATAGTATTATGTTTAGTTTGAGCGTGGCACTTTTACATTATCTCCTTACTTGATTTGATGTGGGCTTGGATACAGCACGCCCTTTCTCTCTATTTTCTAGACTCTAACACTGCATTGTGCCAGCTTCATGCCTGACCTTTCTTTTGTCCTCCCAGAACTCCAAAACAGAACTTCCACCTTGCTCGCTAGCTTGCATCATTCTCTCACAAGCCATTAAAACCAAACATTCTTCGGTAGTTAAAAGATTTTCACAAAACTATTCAAATTTCCTTTCATCACTACCTGACAAAACATTTAAATACCTCTTGACGCCATTGTGTTGTATATACAACACTCTCACAAAACATTTAAATACCTCTTGACGCCATTATGTTATAGAATACAACACTCTCACAAAACATTTAAATACCTCTTGACGCCATTGTGTTGTATATAAAACACTCTCACAAAACATTTAAATACCTCTTGACGCCATTGTGTTATAGAATACAACACTCTCACAAAACATTTAAATACCTCTTGATGCCATTGTGTTATAGAATACAACACTCTCACAAAACATTTAAATATACCTCTTGGCGCCATTATGTTATAGAATACAACACTCTCACAAAACATTTAAATTCCTCTTGAAGCCATTTTGTTATAGATACAACACTCTCACAAAACATTTAAATATACATCTTGACACCATTATGTTATAGAATACAACACTCTCGCAAAACATTTAAATACCTCTTGACACCATTATGTTATAGAATACAACACTCTCACAAAACATTTAAATATACATCTTGACACCATTGTGTTATAGAATACAACACTCTCACAAAACATTTAAATACCTCTTGATGCCATTGTGTTATAGAATACAACACTCTCACAAAACATTTAAATATACCTCTTGGCGCCATTATGTTATAGAATACAACACTCTCACAAAACATTTAAATACCTCTTGACGCCATTGTGTTGTATATAAAACACTCTCACAAAACATTTAAATACCTCTTGACGCCATTATGTTATAGAATACAACACTCTCACAAAACATTTAAATTCCTCTTGAAGCCATTTTGTTATAGATACAACACTCTCACAAAACATTTAAATATACATCTTGACACCATTATGTTATAGAATACAACACTCTCACAAAACATTTAAATACCTCTTGACACCATTATGTTATAGAATACAACACTCTCACAAAACAATTAAATATACATCTTGACACCATTATGTTATAGAATACAACACTCTCACAAAACATTTAAATATACATCTTGACACCATTATGTTATAGAATACAACACTCTCACAAAACATTTAAATACATCTTGACGCCATTGTGTTATAGAATACAACACTCTCACAAAACATTTAAATACATCTTGACACCATAGTGTTATAGAATACAACACTCTCATATAACATTTAAATACATCTTGACACCATTGTGTTATAGATACAACACTCTCACAAAACATTCAAATACCTCTTGATGCCATTGTGTTATAGAATACAACACTCTCACAAAACATTTAAATACATCTTGACACCATTGTGTTATAGAATACAACACTCTCATATAACATTTAAATACCTCTTGACACCATTGTGTTGTATATACAACACTCTCATATAACATTTAAATACTTCTTGACACCATTATGTTATAGAATACAACACTCTCATATAACATTTAAATACCTCTTGACACCATTGTGTTGTATATAAAACACTCTCACAAAACATTTAAATACCTCTTGACGCCATTATGTTATAGAATACAACACTCTCACAAAACATTTAAATTCCTCTTGACGCCATTATGTTATAGATACAACACTCTCACAAAACATTTAAATATACATCTTGACACCATTATATTATAGATACAACACTCTCACAAAACATTTAAATACCTCTTGACACCATTGTGTTATAGAATACAACACTCTCACAAAACATTTAAATACCTCTTGATGCCATTGTGTTATAGAATACAACACTCTCACAAAACATTTAAATACATCTTGACACCATTGTGTTATAGATACAACACTCTCACAAAACATTCAAATACCTCTTGATGCCATTGTGTTATAGAATACAACACTCTCACAAAACATTTAAATACATCTTGACGCCATTATGTTATAGAATACAACACTCTCACAAAACATTCAAATACCTCTTGATGCCATAGTGTTATAGAATACAACACTCTCACAAAACATTTAAATACATCTTGATGCCATTATGTTATAGAATACAACACTCTCACAAAACATTTAAATATCTCTTGATGCCATTATGTTATAGAATACAACACTCTCACAAAACATTTAAATACATCTTGACACCATTATGTTATAGAATACAACACTCTCACAAAACATTCAAATACCTCTTGATGCCATTGTGTTATAGAATACAACACTCTCACAAAACATTTAAATACATCTTGACACCATTATGTTATAGAATACAACACTCTCACAAAACATTCAAATACCTCTTGACGCAATTATGTTATAGAATACAACACTCTCACAAAACATTTAAATTCCTCTTGACGCCATTATGTTATAGATACAACACTCTCACAAAACATTTAAATATACATCTTGACACCATTATGTTATAGATACAACACTCTCACAAAACATTTAAATACCTCTTGACACCATTGTGTTATAGAATACAACACTCTCACAAAACATTTAAATACCTCTTGATGCCATTGTGTTATAGAATACAACACTCTCACAAAACATTTAAATACATCTTGACACCATTGTGTTATAGATACAACACTCTCACAAAACATTCAAATACCTCTTGATGCCATTGTGTTATAGAATACAACACTCTCACAAAACATTTAAATACATCTTGACGCCATTATGTTATAGAATACAACACTCTCACAAAACATTCAAATACCTCTTGATGCCATAGTGTTATAGAATACAACACTCTCACAAAACATTTAAATACATCTTGATGCCATTATGTTATAGAATACAACACTCTCACAAAACATTTAAATATCTCTTGATGCCATTATGTTATAGAATACAACACTCTCACAAAACATTTAAATACATCTTGACGCCATTATGTTATAGAATACAACACCCTCACAAAACATTTAAATACATCTTGCACTTTTGTGTTGTATATACAACACTCTCACAAAACATTTAAATATCTCTTGATGCCATTATGTTATAGAATACAACACTCTCACAAAACATTTAAAAACCTCTTGATGCCATTATGTTATAGAAAACAACACTCTCACAAAACATTCAAATACCTCTTGACGCTTTTGTGTTGTATATACAACACTCTCACAAAACATTTAAATATCTCTTGATGCCATTATGTTATAGAATACAACACTCTCACAAAACATGTAAATACCTCTTAATGCCATTATGTTATAGAATACAACACTCTCACAAAACATTTAAATACATCTTGACACCATTATGTTATAGAATACAACACTCTCACAAAACATTTAAATATATCTTGACACCATTATGTTATAGAATACAACACTCTCACAAAACATTTAAATACCTCTTGACGCCATTATGTTATAGAATACAACACTCTCACAAAACATTTAAATACCTCTTGATGTCATTATGTTATAGATACAACACTCCCACAAAACTTTTAAATACCTCTTGACGCTTTTGTGTTGTATATACAACACTCTCACAACACATTTCATTACCTCTTGATGCCATTTTGTTATAGAATAAACACTCTCACAAAACATTTAAATACCTCTTGACGCCATTATGTTATAGATACAACGCTCTCACAAAACATTTAAATACTTCTTGACGCCATTGTGTTGTATATACAACACTCTCACAAAACATTTAAATACCTCTTGATGCCATTATGTTATAGATACAACACTCTCACAAAACATTTAAATACCTCTTGACGCCATTGTGTTGTATATACAACACTCTCACAAAACATTTAAATATCTCTTGATGCCATTATGTTATAGATACAACACTCTCACAAAACATTTAAATACCTCTTGACGCCATTGTGTTGTATATACAACACTCTCACAAAACATTTAAATACCTCTTGATGCCATTATGTTATAGAATACAACACTCTCACAAAACATTTAAATACCTCTTGACACCATTATGTTATAGAATACAACACTCTCACAAAACATTTAAATACTTCTTGACGCCATTGTGTTGTATATACAACACTCTCACAAAACATTTAAATACCTCTTGATGCCATTATGTTATAGAATACAACACTCTCACAAAACATTTAAATACCTCTTGACGCTTTTGTGTTGTATATACAACACTCTCACAAAACATGTAAATACCTCTTAATGCCATTATGTTATAGAATACAACACTCTCACAAAACATTTAAATAAATATTGACACCATTATGTTATAGAATACAACACTCTCACAAAACATTTAAATACCTCTTGACGCCATTGTGTTATAGAATACAACACTCTCACAAAACATTTAAATACATCTTGACACCATTGTGTTATAGAATACAACACTCTCACAAAACATTTAAATACATCTTGACGCCGTTATGTTATAGTATACAACACTCTCACAAAACATTTAAATACCTCTTAATGCCATTGTGTTGTATATACAACACTCTCACAAAACATTTAAATACCTCTTGATGCCATTATGTTATAGAATACAACACTCTCACAAAACATTTAAATACCTCTTGATGCCATTATGTTATAGATACAACACTCCCACAAAACATTCAAATACCTCTTGATGCCATTGTGTTGTATATACAACACTCTCACAAAACATTTAAATACCTCTTGATGCCATTATTTTATAGATACAACACTCCCACAAAACATTTAAATACCTCTTGACGCTTTTGTGTTGTATATACAACACTCTCACAAAACATGTAAATACCTCTTAATGCCATTATGTTATAGAATACAACACTCTCACAAAACATTTAAATAAATATTGACACCATTATGTTATAGAATACAACACTCTCACAAAACATTTAAATACCTCTTGACGCCATTGTGTTATAGAATACAACACTCTCACAAAACATTTAAATACATCTTGACACCATTGTGTTATAGAATACAACACTCTCACAAAACATTTAAATACATCTTGACGCCGTTATGTTATAGTATACAACACTCTCACAAAACATTTAAATACCTCTTAATGCCATTGTGTTGTATATACAACACTCTCACAAAACATTTAAATACCTCTTGACACCATTATTTTATAGATACAACACTCTCACAAAACATTTAAATACCTCTTGATGCCATTATGTTATAGATACAACACTCCCACAAAACATTCAAATACCTCTTGATGCCATTGTGTTGTATATACAACACTCTCACAAAACATTTAAATACATCTTGATGCCATTATTTTATAGATACAACACTCCCACAAAACATTTAAATACCTATTGACGCCATTATGCAACAGGTATAACACACCAACAAAACATTTAAGTACCTCTTGACGCCATTGTTATAGAAACAACACACTTACAAAACATTTAAGTACCTCTTGACGCCATTATGTTATAACACACTTACAAAACATTTAAGTACCTCTTGACGCCATTATGTTATAGATACAACACACTTACAAAACATTTAAGTACCTCTTGTCGCCATTATGTTATAGATACAACACACTTACAAAACATTTAAGTACCTCTTGACGCCATTATGTTATAGAATACAACACACTCACAAAACAATTAAGTTCCTCTTGACGCCAATATGTTATAGATACAACACACTTACAAAACATTTAAGTACCTCTTGACGCCATTATGTTATAGAATACAACACTCTCACAAAACAATTAAGTACCTCTTGACGCCAATATGTTATAGATACAACACACTTACAAAACATTTAAGTACCTCTTGTCGCCATTATGTTATAGATACAACACACTTACAAAACATTTAAGTACCTCTTGACGCCAATATGTTATAGATACAACACTCTCACAAAACATGTTGATGCCCTCTTCTGGTAGTTGCAATACACACTCATAAACATTTAGATTCCACTTGATACTTTCATCACAAGATAGTGTGATACCATTCTCTAGTAGTTGCTCCATTCTGCACAAGCCTCCGTATCTCCCTCCTGTTGCCGACCGCCGCCGCCTCTAGTTGCTTGCCTTCGTACATCAACGTTTCTTAACTAGAGCGAGAGTGCAGTCACACATGACTGGGCCGGGCTGGAGTATGGGTGTTGTGTGGTAGGCGTAGGTGGGCTGGAGTATGGGTGGTGTGTGGTAGGCGTAGGTGGGCTGGAGTATGGGTGGTGTGTGGTAGGCGTAGGTGGGCTGGAGTATGGGTGGTGTGTGGTAGGCAGGGTGGGGGGACTGGTTTGAGTATGGGTGTTGTGTTGTAGGCGGGGTGGGTGAAAGGGGGGACTGACTACTAGTTGGGTGTTGCCAGTACTTGCTGCTGCCTCCGTCCCTGTAGCTGAGCGTGCACTGTAGACTTGTTGCATCTCACTGCTCTCACACACTCGCCCTCTGTGACAAACAGATAGAAAAACAGACTAGACAAACAGAACAGACAAAAATACGGACAAAATTGACGGACAGGCAGACAGTGACAGAAAAGTTACGTCTCCTTCCTAAAACCGTCTCTTCCAATGTATGGAGCAACGTAGTGTTCCACTTGACGTCTGTTGTGAGCAGGAGACCGGCCTCAATCCTCATTCCTACACCCAACCAACATTTACACGAAACACGTGTACATGCCAATCATTTGAACAATGTTTGAAAAATTGTATGAAATTGAAAAGTTCGACTGTTACAGCGTTTCGAGTTTCAACAGGGGGTGATTATAAGAAACGTTTCAGCGAATCAAGTCAGTGACCCAAACTGCATGTGAACGTTTGGTGTATCGCTTGGTTGTACGTACATGCTAACATTATACTAGTCCATGCATATACATGACATTTAAAAATTGGTATCGGACTACTGCAGTTAGTCTATGGAAAAAGACGACCAAGCTTATTCAGATTTCAAAAAGTGTCGAAAAGTAAAAGTAGCAGAATTTGTTCCCGCCTTCTCGAGATGTTGACGTGTATTTTTCAGAAAAAGGTATGTTTACAAGTTTGAAATGGAAGTTATTGTAACATTACTTAAGTTACAATAATTTCTTATCTCTGAAAATCATGACATGCTGAATTGTGATTGCCATGGCAACAAGGCTACATTCTTTTTATGGTAGTAAATGTGAAAATACATTATTATTATTTTGTTTTTCAGCTTTGATGGTTTCATTCTCTTTTGTTGCAGATTTTACTTTTTTGAATAGTTATGCTGCAGGATTTTAGACAATTAAACACACCCACAACTTATAAATGAGAGCTTTTGTATTTTGATACCAACATCACATAGACAGACCTTACCTTACTTTTTGCTTTGGGTTTATTCTTTACTGAAATGTTTTATTTCTAATTTTTGTTATATGCATGAATTATTAATTTTGGCACTCTGTCTTTTTCTGACGGGTTCTACTCACGTTGTTGATAATAACAGCTCAAGCACCTGGCATCTCTCCAAACACTTACTTATATTTTAATTTCAAATTATGGGGAAGGATTTTTTCCTATATTGGATTAAAGGCATGTATGTCTCTCTCTAAAGCTTTTGTAAAGATAACATTGAGTATTTATATGCATGGTATCAATCTTGACCGACGGTGCCTTTTTTATTTTCATCACCCAACATGCCTTGCTGCTTGCTGTTGTCATGTGCCGCCATCCCTGCCATGCCGCCATTTCATTGGCCAATTGCCATCATGTGCTCTGCATACTAATTAGCCGCAAGTGGTTGAGGTCTTGACCGCGGGCAAGAAGCGACCTCGTGACCCTACAGACGATCTTGTTCTGGTACTATTTCCCATCATGCTTTGCATGTAGCTGTAGAGAGCTTTAAGATGATTGTTTGCACAGTCACATGATCGACACACAGAGTGACATACCTTGCTTTTTGTAGAATCAATTTTGTTTTCCTTTCATTCGTGATCCAAATTGTCTGCCAGTTCTCTCACAACATCACAATACACGCCTGTTGCATGGCAGCTTTATACAATGTATGTCCAGATGAAAAATCCTCCGTCCGTCCGAGCGTGACTGGGCAATATTATGGTGGTCATGTGATTTTGCAACGTCAATTTGATAGCTATTCAATGTAAAGAACTTTTCTATCTGTCTATGAGTAGATTTATGGTATATAAGCGAATGTGAACTATAAGCTCTCTGTAGTCTTCTGACAGTAGTCAATTGTCCCCTAGTGTAGCCTCTCTACTTCTGGAGAAATGTAGTCCAGTTCATTGGTCTTGTAGATGCTTCAAGCTCTTTAATATTAATTCTAGATATGCAAGAAATGATTCTCTTTAAAGCAAGAAGATGATCTAATTTTAACACATTCTTGATCTATCTGTTGAGTTATCTTGTCACCCTTTCCTCTTCCAACAACTTTATTCCAAACCAAGTAAATATCTGTCTATCTTTTATTCATGTTTGTGTGTAATGACTCAACCAACCTGCTTTGCTTGGGCCAATGATGTTTGTGCTCTCTGCCACCCATAGGGTGCCATCCAAGGAGTTGTACCCCCATACAAACGGATGGCCATGACGGATGCTAAGAGTGGAATTCCCATGACGTACCAGCCTAGCGCAATAGGAGCATATCAACATGCAGCCCTTATGCAGTTAGGACAACAACCATATATACCAGTCACGTGTAAGTTCATTTTTTCTATCTGGGCCCGCCTATCAAAGTAGTTGCTTATTTACTGAAGTTGGCAGTGTGACCTGCCCAGGTGATTTGACCTATGTACACACTCAGGGTCGCCCTGCCACACCCTCTCAATGGTCTGCCTTTCCCACAACTAGTCCGTCTGCCTTTCCCACAACTAGTCCGTCTGCCTTTCCCACAACTAGTCCGTCTGCCTTTCCCACAACTAGTCCGTCTGTCTTTCCCACAACTAGTCCGTCTGTCTTTCCCACAACTAGTCCGTCTGCCCTTCCCACGACTTGTCTGTCTACCCTTCCTTCAACTTTTCCGTCTGCCCTTCCTTCAACTAGTCCGTCTGCCCTTCCTTCAACTAGTCCGTCTGCCCTTCCCTCAACTAATCTGTTTGCCCTCCCTCCAGTCAGAAGCAAAGTCCAAGAATCTTCTGACAGCTGCTAGGGGTATTGCTGTATAGTCCACTTCGCCTCACGGTGTTGCATGCAATTTTATGTTTTTATCACTTGATTGTGGTTTTTGTGTTCAAAGTATGCAGAATGGTGAATTAAAATCATTCTCTCCCCTTTCTTTTTATGTAGAAAAAATCATATTAGAAATGTTTATTTGTTGCTTCTTTGTTTGTTCTATTCAAGCTTTGGATTTCATGACTTATTCTGCATACACACTTACCTTTAATTACAGCCAATTGTACCTCGAATATAATCTTAATGTAGTTGGGAACAGTCTTGAACTGTATGAATGTCTGCAACCTGCACAGGTAAAGACGAGGGACAACCAAATTATCTGTTCGTTATTCAACAGGTGATACTCCCAGGTCAACCTACAAATTATCTGTTCGTTATTCAACATCTGATACTCCAGGTCAACCTACAAATTATCTGTTCGTTATTCAACATGTGATACTCCCAGGTCAACCTACAAATTATCTGTTCGTTATTCAACATGTGATACTCCCAGGTCAACCTACAAATTATCTGTTCGTTATTCAACATGTGATACTCCCAGGTCAACCTACAAATTATCTGTTCGTTATTCAACATCTGATACTCCCAGGTCAACCTACAAATTATCTGTTCGTTATTCAACATCTGATACTCCCAGGTCAACCTACAAATTATCTGTTCCTTATTCAACATGTGATACTCCCAGGTCAACCTACAAATTATCTGTTCCTTATTCAACATGTGATACTCCCAGCTTTTATTTTCTTTAATGGATTGTATTTTATACTCAGAACTAGAACCAGTTACAACTTATTAACATCTAATGATTTTGCCAGCATGACTTATACAGGTTACATGCCTAGAGTTGCAAAACCCTCTTTCACACATTCACATTATAACAAGAAATACAGAGTGCTTAATTAGCTCATCTGGCCTGAAAGGCCCGATGGGGTTATGGCATGACATTGTGTCCGGCGTCCGTCCGCCTGTCCATTCGTCCATCCATGCGTCTGTAAACTTTTTTGCTTTTTCATCTTCTTCTCCAGAACTACTGGGTCTAGGGAGCTTAAATTTTGTGTACAGACTCCTTGGCCAATGGGGATTCTAAATTGTAGATTTGGTGACGCAGTGGCCCCATATAAGGGCCTCACAGGGCATAATCTAAAACTCTATTTTCATCTTCTTCTCCAGAACGAAAAGACCAAGAAGGCTGTAATATTGTGTGCAAAGTCCTTGGCCAATTGGGATTCTAAATTGTAAATTTGGGAAATCTTGGTGACCTTGTGACCCCAAATAGCGTCACAGAGGTCACAACCAAAAAAAACTTTTTTCATCTTCTTCTCCAGTACCAAAAGGTCTAGAAAGCTGAAATGTTGTGTACAGACTCCTTGGCCAATGGGGATTCTAAATTGTAGATTTCGTGACCCTGCAACCCAAAATATAGGTCACAGAGGTCATGACCTGAAAACGTATTTTCATCTTGAGATTTTATGTGCTCTTCAAAGGGAGGTAATTCAAATGAAACAACAGTGATGAATTTAATCTTCTGGTTTTTATTTGTAAAGGATTTTATCTCTGGTCTCAAAGATAGGCCAGAGGGTTAGACCTTAAGACCAATTTTATCTTCTCCATTTAAAGTGCTTCCTATTTGTTGTACTTCTCACTTAGAAGTTGACATTTTGAATTAGTTAATATAAAGCCCGATGAGCTACAGAGCCAGTGGCTCTATTTTTAAATTATTTTCATTAAAAGATTTTGTATATCTGATGTAGTTCTAGCTGACTACAAGCAGTATTGTGTAGTAGGCGAGTGTCTAGCTGTCAGTATCTTCATCATCCTCTCATAGTTAATTGTTCAGATGCTACCAAACTTGCTGCTTTAAATCTCTATAAGATTCATAATTTATGCATTTAGTCTATCAACATTATTTCTTGTAATTGAAGCACTTATAAAATATTACATTGGTGGTGAGGGGGAAACATTATCTTTATATGAGTCACATTCATATCTTATTTTAAATCCATTTCTGGCTTTTTGACATAATGTTTAAAAATGTATAACTTATTTTTTCTAGACCTTAGGTCATAAATCATGCAAAACTGAAGATCTGCAGAGCCAATGGTTGCATTTTACTTTTTGGAAATTTAAATAGTGATTATGAGGAAGTCATTTGCCCAAAGCTTATTTCCAAATATAAATAATTGCTTCATGAAACTTGATAGGCATGCCATCAATGATCCCAATGTGTGCTTATTGTGGGTTAGACTAAATGTGGATAATGTTTATGGAGTTGTTCATGTGCTCAGTGACTAAGTGTAGTATCTATCTGACCAGGAACTATCTCACTAATTCTCTTGATTACCAGGGGCAACAGAAACCAAATAACAACATTACATTACATTATGTTTTTCTCAAAAAAGACATTCACACCATAACATTCTTTAAATTTAAAAGACATAAAAGTATCATCATTATTCAGAATATCAATCGCTTGAGATTAAAGCTAGTATGCTTCTATAAGTTTCTCTGTTTTTTGTTGGTCTGCAGTGAAAATACAAAATAAATTTGATTGGTCAGTGAAAACATGAAAGGCACTTGACATGTAGGTCACTTGTCGTGAGACCATTTACGTGATATAAACAGCTTACCTAATGAATTTTTACTGAGACATAGGACACATTTTCTGAAAACTTTAACCATAGCCATAACTGTTGATTGATGGTTGACAGGCTTGATACTTGATACTTGATACTTGATAAGTGTATCTTTTGTCACCAGACCATTCAAATAAAGTCATAAGTATTGACCTTTTGACCTTGACCATCATGCTGACTTTTGGAAACCATGACCTTGAATCCATGACCATAACTTTTGATTGTTATAAAATATGCTTTTAATCACTCAATTAATGTGGGGTTATATATAAATATATATATATATATATATATATATATTGAAATTAAAATTTTAATCAAAATTTATATAGGACTTTTGATGTCATAAATCCAAACCATGCTTTTACCCATCATGTATTTCAGACACATAAAGTTTATCAATAACATTATAGGACTCATAAAAATTTTTCATAACTATTAACAGATTTTCTATTGACGATTGTGGGATTCACATATGTTTACGTGTTCAAAATGTTCTTCACCACATCCCAGTTTGTATATGTGGGTTGCTTGTAATACCAGTATTTGGGGGATTGACTATATATATTTATAATGTGACTTGTCAAACTAACACAGACAGTACACTAAAATTATGTTAATGTTTGCAGTTGACTCATTATGCTTTGGACGTGGTGTATCATTACATTATTATAGCCTCTAACATGCTGTAACACACAATGATTGCCCTTGGTTTCGGATTTCCATTCTGTGCTGTGTACGTCTTGACCAATTCAGACATTACAATGAGTTCATTGTCCAATGTTCATTGATTTCGTGTACAAAATATAAGTTGATGATTTGATACAAAAATGGTGTCTGAATGTCTGAATAAGCAAGACTGATGCAGTGCAGAATGTGTCTAGCTCCTACCTCCATAGTGCTGAGACCTAGTTGGTCATTGGTTTAGAACCATCTGCATGTTAACACAATTTGTCTCTGGCATGTTTTATTATCATATTAACGTGTTTGGTTATTTTGTTTTGTTTTAATTTTATTTGTTTCATACTGACTACCTGCACAATCCTGTGTGCTTCTTGCCATTCTGCATGCATCTGCTTCACCTGCACAATTTGCATTCTGTTGCCATGGCAACCTTTGATTGACAGATCCAGTGGTAGTGGGCCCAGCCGAGGCTGTGGTGGCGGCCCCTGCCTGCTCTCCAATCCCCACTAACGCAGTTAGCGTTGCATACTTTGATGACAATAAACAGGTAGCTATCTAACCATCCTGCTTAACTGGCCTGCCCTCTATAGCTTCTTAGCACCTCTGGCAATAACAGCAAATTGTCAGCAGACAACTTTACAGTAACCATGAGAACACCTGACAATATACAGGTAACTTGGGAATCCGGCCATTCTGAAACATCATGTCATTGAGTACATAGGTTATCTGCACTTCAGGTAACGTACATAGACATTTCAATACATAACTCACACTCAAAGAAAACTCACTGCACAAAATGTCAGTACATAAAAGATAATATCACTTGAAGCATCATTTACACTACATGGAACATCACTGCATGGAAGATTACATGAACATCACACCAACCCAGATATCATTTATATGTTGGGCCATGGAACATCACTGCATGGAAGATTGCATGAACATCTCACCAACCCAGATATCATTCATATGTTGGGCCATGGAACATCACTGCATGGGAGATTACATGAACATCACACCAGCCCAGATAGCATTCATATGTTGGGCCATGGAACATCACTGCATGGAAGATTACATGAACATCTCACCAGCCCAGATAGCATTCATATGTTGGGCCATGGAACATCACTGCATGGGAGATTACATGAACATCACACCAGCCCAGATAGCATTCATATGTTGGGCCATGGAACATCACTGCATGGAAGATTACATGAACATCTCACCAGCCCAGATAGCATTCATATGTTGGGCCATGGAACATCACTGCATGGGAGATTACATGAACATCACACATGCCCAGATAGCATTCATATGTTGGGCCATGGAACATCACTGCATGGGAGATTACATGAACATCACACCAACCCAGATAGCATTCATATGTTGGGCCATGGAACATAACTGCATGGGAGATTACATGAACATCACACCAGCCCAGATAGCATTCATATGTTGGGCCATGAAACATCACTGCATGGAAGATTACATGAACATCACACCAGCCCAGATAGCATTCATATGTTGGGCCATGGAACATCACTGCATGGGAGATTACATGAAGATCACACCAACCCAGATAGCATTAATATTTTGGGCCATGGAACATCACTGCATGGAAGATTACATGAACATCACACCAGCCCAGATAGCATGCATATGTTGGGCCATGAAACATCACTGCATGGGAGATTACATGAACAGCCCAGATAGCATTCATATGTTGGGCCATGGTTGGACCAAACATCACTGGTTTGGTTGGCCCATGGTCGTCACATATTGTCATTTTCACAAGCCAATGTTAGTTCAAAGTTGCACTAATGACAGTCACTATTTAAGCACTTAATCTTTGAATTAAAGACAAATAAGACAAGCAAAATTGTAATTCTTGTCAACTGATATGATTTTCGGTAAAAAAAAGTATATTTGACAACAATGGAACATAGTCATACTGAAGTCAGAAAAAATTAAGATGGACAACAGAAATGTATAGATAACATACGTTATTAAATTATACCTTAGATCGATAATCACAATGATGTTTCGGCCTTGATTTAATGTATCACCAGGGTTTGGGAAAGACACCTTCGACAATGGGCCATTTTTAGCTCTTTTTGTCATTTTAAGAATTTTAAATGGGCCATTCCCCTTTGTAGCAATGGTAAAATTTATAATTTTAATGGGTCATTGCTTCATCCAATGTGCAAAACGGCCCAAGGCCCCTACCTTTCCCAATCCCTGATCACATTTAAACTTACTAATTTCCACTGAAGCAATGTCTCTGTTATCTGCTGTTTGACACTTCACTCAGGCTATGCAGCTGTGGTTTAGTATATCTAAAGATCATGTCCAAATTAACATTTAATACATAAACATTAACTTCAAGTTTCCTTTCAAATGATTATTGTCCTGCACCACAAAGTGAAAGGGGATTTAGGTTTGATTTCTGTCTATCCTTGCGTCTGAGATAAAGTGGCCAGCTTTCCTCAGAAACCATTGAAGATAGGATTGCCAAATTTAGTGTGATACTTGTGGGCATAAATACCTTGATGGAGTAAGAAAATGAGTTATTGCCCTTGTTCCGTATTTTTGGACTCATCATATCTTCAAAGGGGACAGCTTTTTTCAGAAACTGTTTCAGACAGGATAACCAAATTTGGTGCGAGGCTTCACGGCATAAATACCTTGATAGATCATGCTTTTTCGTTTTTCCAAAGTGAGTTCAGATAAGTTACTCCAGTATACTAGATTTTAACATTCAGGAGAAAGTTGCCAGGTTTATTGAGAGCCAATATGGTTGGGGATGCTGATGACCAAGTCTTCTTGTTTCAACTTTCTTCAAATGAAAAATTAATAAAAGCAAAACGATGTCTAAACAAAAATTAATAATATTGACATACAATGGGTCCATGTGGTGGAATTATATGCAAATGTTGGCCCTCTGTTGGACAATATCTACTAGTATCCCTCATGAAACATTACCACATGAAACATTACCGCATGAAACATTACCACATGAAACATTACCACATAAAACAGCGTTTCATGAAACATAACTACATGAAACAGCGCTACATGAAACATAAGCAAATGAAACAGCGCTACATGAAACATTACTACATAAAACAGCGTTACATGAAACATTACCACACAAGACATGGTTACATGAAACATTACCACACAAGACATGGTTACATGAAACATTACCACACAAGACATCGTTACATGAAACATTACCACACAAAGACATCGTTACATGAAACATTACCACACAAGACATTGTTACATGAAACATTACCACACAAGACATCGTTACATGAAACATTACCACACAAAAGAGAGCTATATGAAACATTACCACTTGAAACAGTATGACATGAAACATCACACTACCGATGACATAGCATTACATGCAACATCTGACATTCTGTATATGCTTCATTCTAACAATACAAATGAGGTGCTTAGAGCTAGGACACATTGGGAAGCACCTTGCACAAAGCTGCCTTGCTACCCAGGCCTCTATCACAAGCTGCTTGTCCCATTTCCTTGTGAGCTCCTTCAGCAACTAGAACCAAAAATATATTTATTGTTTGTTCCAAATTCAGGGCAGTTGACGTCACAACAAGTAGCTGATGTAACATGTGAGTCCGCACTCGTTCCTTGCTCAGTTCATGCGCTTCTTATGGAGCAAGCCTGCTAACACAAGTCAACATTACTCACAGCCAAATAGATGCAGTACGCCATGTTGTAGAACATCCATCCATCATAGCAATTTCTTAAAGTAAACCTTACAGGCAATCAGATCTGCAGTAAAGGCTTTTAATGTAACATTGAAATGTAAAGTATTCTATCAGATGGTGTGTTCCTTACTCAACTCAACACTGTGGACAGAATAAACTTAGCTGACAGTTGACTCTGTCTGCATGTGTATACCGTATGCATCACCACTCACAACAACTTCCTCTTTAGTTTTCAATTCAAGTAATCAATTTTAGGACATTTAATATTTTTAAGGGAATTTATTAGAGTGGTATACAGATATGCCTTTCATTAACACTTAACCCCTTATTGCTTGATTGGTTCATGGGTCTGTATTAATTCTACTTACCTAGATGTATAGAGATGTATGCCTAGCTTTAATATAATAACTAACATGACTTGGTTAATGTGAGTATGCAAGAAAGATATTCATGTATTATACTATAATGTTTCAGTTGCGGGACACCCTCCCAGTGTGCCGAGATTTTAAGTCGGGCCAGTGTGAGCGGCCGCAATGCAAGTATGTGCATCTTCTAGAGGGTGAGTACACATCCACATCCTTGAGTAAACATACTCACATCTTAGAGTGCACATCCACATCCTTGAGTAAAAATACTCACATATTAGAGTTCACCTCCACATCCTTGAGTAAACATACTCACATCTTAGAGTGCACATCCACATCCTTGAGTAAACATACTCACATCTTAGAGTGCACATCCACATCCTTGAGTAAAAATACTCACATATTAGAGTTCACCTCCACATCCTTGAGTAAACATACTCACATCTTAGAGTGCACATCCACATCCTTGAGTAAACATACTCACATATTAGAGTGCACATCCACATCCTTGAGTAAACATACTCACATCTTAGAGTGCACATCCACATCCTTGAGTAAACATACTCACATCTTAGAGTGTACCTCCACATCCTTGAGTAAACATACTCACATATTAGAGTGCACCTCCACATCCTTGAGTAAACATACTCACATATTAGAGTGCACATCCACATCCTTGAGTAAACATACTCACATCTTAGAGTGCACATCCACATCCTTGAGTAAACATACTCACATATTAGAGTGCACCTCCACATCCTTGAGTAAACATACTCACATATTAGAGTGCACATCCACATCCTTGAGTAAACATACTCACATATTAGAGTGCACATCCACATCCTGGAGTACACACATTCATATCTAAGAGTGCACCTCCACATCCTTGAGTAAACAGAACCTTAATCTTAATATGATCCCAAATATAGCATTGTGATATAGTACAATAGCGACACTTTTTGCCTGACCGATTACAGAAAAACTATTCATCTGATTCTTTTAAAACTTTGTACAAATCTTCCACACCACCAGGAGAGATGCAGTGTCATATTGCAAGCAATTTTGATATATATTTTTTACAAATTTCTGTACTTTTATACTTTGTCATATTCTTAGATCTAAATTAGTCTGATCAGTTGCACAAAACTTTTCAGTCAATTCTTTTCAACCTTCGCGTCCTGCATAGGTTTTAAGAGAAACAGAAGAATAGAATCTTGCTCAGTCCAAATTTTCGTGAATTTTTAAAATTATTTTGCAGTGATTTTATCTGGATTTCAACTAGAGTCATTTTTCTAATGAATCAATCAGAATGAAAAATACATAGTATACATATATAGTTCAATAACACTCTTTAATGAAAGCTATTTGATTGATTTTTCAGAATACGTTGAAGTGACAGATGGCCATGTGACAGTTTGTCGCGATTCTGTGCGTGGCAAATGCCAGCGCTCTATGTGCAAATATTACCATATCCCTGTAATATTGCCAGCGTCGTAAAGTCCCAGTGCATATCGTGAGAGAGAGAGAGAGAGAGAGGGAGGGATGGTTAAACAGCAGAATGTGATCTGTATCCAGCATGTGACTCTACTCTACGTTCTATCTACTTAGTGGTTCCCACTACCAACAACCTGACCTAACAAGCGACTCACAGACTGACAGACAGACAGATGGACAGACAAGCTCAACTGGAGTACACTTGCCAACTACAGAATACACCACTGCTCCAGTTGTGATCGACAGTTATTCTTTTCTCTTTTTAAAGTTGTTGTTATGCTCTTATTTTAATGAGCACTACAGATTAGAAATTCTTTGTTGTTCAGTTGTGAATCTGTTATATTTACACTGTCAAACTGTGGAACTGCTTATTTACTTCTTATCAGGGACCTTTTGTTGACAACATTAGAGCATTTTCTTTTATGATTTTAATGCTTGCTTGAACAGGTTAATACAAATGCATTTGGAGATAGTGCAAGCCATAAGTTACAGGCCAGTGCATGTGGTTGAATGCATCTCCGATTATGCATGCACCACATGCACTAAGCCTATGTATGCTACACACCTCCTACTTGTCTATCCCTGTAGTCACTGTAGTCACTGCAGTCACTGTAGTCACTGTAGTCACTGCAGTCACTGTACTCACTGTAGTCACTGCAGTCACTGCAGTCACTGTAGTCACTGGTGCTGTCACAGTTAGGTTTACACGATTTGGAAGTAATCGGTGCATCCCAATTTTTTTTTCAGTTCTCAAATTCTATTTTCAAAATTCTTTTGTTGTCTCATTCCTTGGTATATTGAGTGAAACTGAAAGATGTAGGTAGTAGGCATTCCCATACTTACTTGCTTCAATGTACTTCTCCTTACAGGGTGACTACTAGATATATAAGTGCTGATATATAATGTAAAGTGTTGAAATGTGTTGTGCTGAGTTCTAACTGTCTGGTGCACCGGTGTCCATCAGTGCTCCAGACACTAGGACAATCACTTCAATGTCTCCATGTGCCATAACACTGGTCCCTACTCCATCACTGCCATGTCCCAGCGCCCTGCAGCCGCGACCCCGGGCTACTTGTGGGCGTGGTGGGGTGCGAGACGCTGGGGTGTGGATGGGGAGAGGTGCCGACCATGTGATGGAGGGACTAGCAGTGTCCTTCAACTGTTACTGGTTCTATATTTGGTGGTAGTTATCAGTTGTCGTCAACATGACGGTAATAGTGTAGTAGTTTGTTACACAAATTTAATAACAAAAAGGTGCATGTAAAATATTGGTTATGTTGGAGGAGCAGAATATAGGAAAATAGTGCTTGGTGCTCTTCAAGTGTCTAATTTAATTGCTTTGTTATAAAGTCAGGATTGTTTTTGTAATTAATTTTATAAAAAATTATGTAAGCAAAACCAAATTTTTACATACTCTCTCAGTAAATGCCATTGAACTTTCCAAAGATGTCTGGGAGGTGAAGCACTTGTCGTAATATAAAACAAGGCAAGGCCTCTTCCACGTGTCCTTATATCTGAAGTGATAATGTTTGTACATATTTTAGTAACAGTGTTCACACGGTGATCTATTTGGAGACACATTACATACATATCAACTTCAAAAGTTGTTTTTATAGACAAATACTTATTCTCTTTGTTTCTACAAGAGATGAATATGAAAGGTTGGCTGTTGTTGCTGTTGCTGCTGTTGGCGCTGCTGGGACTAACAGCAGATGCTCCTAGAGCTGTGCTGCGGGCGAGGCCTATCTGGCAGTGCCAACAGTCTGCAGCAGTCCTCGCAGCACTTGGACATTGTCTTTCTGTTTTTATCCAAACCCCAGAGTTTTAAATCTTGTGTAGTTTTGTGAATTTTTATGTCAGTGACTAACAAATTTGAGACAATATATGAATTTTTTATTTTGAAAAAAAAATGTCTTTCTGAGGGTACAAATCAATATTTTTTATTTCATTTATTTTAGATACCCAGTGTCGTATAGAGTAAATTATCTCATGTACCAACAATTATACTAGTATTTGTGATACCATATGTATTTTGTAACTGTACCCTTATGTATGACTATAGATACACATCATTGTAGTTATGACTGAATGTATGACCATGGATACAATTCATTGTAGTTTTTGTGTATGTATGACCATGGAAACAGTCATCATTGTAGTTTGTATCACCATGGATACAGTCATCATTGTAGTTTGTATCACCATGGAAACAGTTCATTGTAGTTGTATGTATTTCCATGGGTACAGTGTATCATTGTAAAGCTACGTCAGGATCGCAACACGCTTTGTTTGTGGACATGTGCGTGTTGCGATAGTGACTGGACTGCATTGGCCATGCTTGTCAGCCATCTCCACACCCTATGAGGGTATCCACCGATCCGTGATCCAGCCAAGTGTGTAAAGTGCTCCAATTTCTAGTTATTGAATAACTTTGGTGTATATGAATGGATTCCAATCATTTGTGGTGCTTTTTATTGTCAAGTGGGTTAAAGCAATAGTTGAGTGATGAAACTTGCGCAAAAACCACATTTGACAAACATTTTATGTAGTTGTCTGCTTGTGGATGTCTGTATGCAGATGCCTACTTGTAGATGTCTGTATGCAGATGCCTACTTGTGGATGTCTGTATGCAGATGCCTACTTGTAGATGTCTGTATGCAGATGCCTACTTGTAGATGTCTGTATGTAGATATCTACGTGTGGATGTCTGTATGCAGATGCCTATTTGTGGATGTCTGTATGCAGATGCCTACTTGTAGATGTCTGTATGTAGATATCTACTTGTGGATGTCTGTATGTAGGTGTCTGTATGCAGATGCCTATTCGGGATGTCTGTATGCAGATGCCTACTTGTGGATGTCTGTATGCAGATGCCTACTTGTGGATGTCTGTATAAAGATATCTACTTGTGGATGTCTGTATGCAGATGCCTATTCGGGATGTCTGTATGCAGATGCCTACTTGTGGATGTCTGTATTTAGATATCTACTTGTGGATGTCTGTATGTAGATGCCTACTTGTGGATGTCTGTATATAGATATCTACTTGTGGATGTCTGTATGCAGATGCCTACTTGTGGATGTCTGTATTTAGATATCTACGTGTGGATGTCTGTATGCAGATGCCTTCTTGTGGATGTCTGTATGTAGATATCTACGTGTGGATGTCTGTATGCAGATGCCTATTCAGGATGTCTGTATGTAGATGTCTGTATGCAGATGCCTACTTGTGGATGTCTGTATGTAGATATCTACGTGTGGATGTCTGTATGTAGATGCCTATTTGTGGATGTCTGTATGCAGATGCCTACTTGTGGATGTCTGTATGCAGATGCCTACTTGTGGATGTCTGTATGTAGATATCTACGTGTGGATGTCTGTATGCAGATGCCTACTCGGGATGTCTGTATGCAGATGCCTACTTGTGGATGTCTGTATGTAGATGCTTACTTGTGGATGTCTGTATGCAGATGTCTATTTGTGGATGTCTGTATTCAGATGCCTACTGGTGGATGTCTGTATGCAGATGCCTACTTGTGGATGTTTGTATGCAGATGCCTACTTGTGGATGTCTGTATTTAGATGCCTACTTGTGGATGTCTGTATTTAGATGCCTACTTGTGGATGTCTGTATTTAGATGCCTACTTGTGGATGTCTGTATTTAGATGCCTACTTGTGGATGTCTGTATTTAGATGCCTTCTTGTGGATGTCTGTATGTTGATGTCTACTTGTGGATGTCTGTATGCAGATGTCTACTTGTGGATGTCTGTATGTTGATGTCTACTTGTGGATGTCTGTATGCAGATGTCTACTTGTGGATGTCTGTATGCAGATGTCTACTTGTGGATGTCTGTATGTAGGTGTCTGTATGCAGATGCCTACTTATGAATGTCTATATGCAGATGTCTACTTGTAGATGTCTTCTTATGAGTGTCTGTATGCAGATGTCTATTTGTGGGTGTCTGTATGTAGATGTCTGTATGCAGATGCCTACTTGTGGATGTCTGTATATAGATATCTACTTGTGGATGTCTGTATGCTGGTATCTTTATATTGGTTAGGAGGTGGGGGAGAAAATGGGACTTCCTGTGTGTACCCATGTATTGTTGTCTGTTTGTCTCATCATCACCGTGGAGACGCCCGATGTACATTGTAGACTTTCTTTTGTTATTTCTCTGTTGTTTGAATTCCTATTGAATACAAGGGCTCTTGAGTGTTAAACACACAGGGCCACTTTGTTGAATAATTGTTATTAACGATGAACTTGTTTATTTTTTGGATGCCAGTGACGCAAGGACATAAAATGTTCAACTTTCAAGGTATTTTGGATCTGTTCGGCCTCCAATGGAATTGTTCCTTCACCAATGCTTGTAAGCTTTGTGTGAGCTAGATTGCAAAGAACTGTCAAACAGTTCGCCCGGATCAGCTGTCTGAATGAAGCATCTCTGCAGAGCAACTAAAAGAGAAATATCTTGAAAGCTAGTAGTTTGACACTGCTTGATATGTGTGCTTGCTACAGCGCTTCTGAACGGGGTGGACTTACATATCACTCCTTCACTACAGCGGTACAGGTGCCTCGTGGACTTGTTGATTGATTGATTGATTGATTGATTGTACCAGGGTCACAAGTATACCGGAGTGTTTGTTTGCTCATATACTACCAACTCCCTCTAGTTGTCAGAGCTACCTTGCTTCTTGCTACTCCACAGTAGCGTCCTGCCTGCCCACCCGCTCGCCCGCCCGCCCGCTACAATGTACCAAAACTTGGCTTCTCTAGTATCTGTCTGCATAGCTCTATGTATGTGTCAAACACTCTCGCCAGATTGAAATAAATACTAAAATTACAAATATATTCTGAAATCAACCTAGTGTGTGTGATTATTGCTTATTTGCATGCTTAACACAGACTCCTGTGTAGAAGTCTCATTTAACATGTTTTGGTGTGGTGCTCAATGTTCACAATACACAATGGGAGAATATCAGATTTCAAATTTTATCTCTAAAAACTGATGGAATGCAATTCAATTAATTCCTATGTGTGTGGATATTGTTGAACAGAGAGCAAACCAAGACAGGTTGACTGACTGACGTCTCTCGTAGGCCCTAACATCGGCCCCGATCCACTACTTACAGACACACAAGTCAGACTGGACTCTACATCTGCCTTACAGGACATTGTCCTCACACTCACACTTTTAGCTTTTAACAACAACAAAAATGTTTCATTATAACGGAAATGCCATCAATTTGACACAACCTGTATGAGGCCCCTAGGTCTGGTGGATGACCCTTGTTTAGTCTGGATCACTGCACAGTCTGAGCCACTCACAGCTGCACAGCTGGGTGCAGGGTAACACTGCATTAACCTCCTGCCTCTCGGAGAGGAGTAGTAACTGAACTGCGCAATTACTTACATTCCAGAGCATTGAGCATCGTCTCCTTACTGACTCCTGACCTTGAGGCGTCCTGCCAGCTTGCTTGCAGCCTGTTCGCCCTGTAGCAAGTGCTAGAGCAGAGTCTGTATCCATTCTATATACAAAACACAATAGTTCAACAAATATCACACGATTTTCATATGTATTTTTCTCTAACTAATGATATTTTAACATTCTCTAGTTTTCTTATCCTTTTATGTGTTATTAATCTTTTCCCATTGGTAATGGATAATGCTTTCCGCAAATTCAACTGTCAAACTGTGCAAGCATTTAGAATCAACTGTTTCTCATATAAGCTTCTGTGTACTGTGTCTGAAATGTATCTAAGCAATCCAAGTCCAGCATATTACCAAGACTATGAGTTGGTCTCTAAACTATTGAAAGGGCATTTGCAATGATCATGTTTGAAATCCAGGATGTTATCTTCTAAAGCAGTTTGGGCTCCTCCGACAAAGTTTATGTCACATACATTTTTATATCTCCCCCTAAAGGGTCTGGAGATGTTGGTTTTTCATTGAGTTTCTAAAACTATTTAAACAATCTTCACCAAAATTTGGTATACTGCCTCTCCATATCATGGAGATTTCCTTGGGGGGGGGGTAAGATTTTGTTTTTTCTGTTCCATGGCAACAATTTCGACTTGTCTTTTTGAAGGGTATCGTATGCTTGTGTTTGGATCATATTTTTAACTCTAAAAAATTAATTGTGTGAGGTTTTGAAGGTGAATAGAAGGAAGAGGGAAACGTATATTTTTATGAGTAAAAAAAACTTCCTAGTTTTGTAATGTTACAGTTTAACAAATCCGGCATTCATCTTTCCATCAACTGTTTTTATTACATCTAGAATGATTTGGAAATACATGATTTCAAACATGATAAGAAATGTAAAAAGTTCTAGAAGGGGAGCTCAGAACTGACCTGTGTTTTGACACAGAATTCCTATCTGATCTCATTGACTATATGCTAACTAAATACTGCTGGTAATACAGTCAGGATTGTTTACTGATTGGCTGGTAGAACAGTCAGGGCTCTATCCTAATTGGCTGGTAGAACAGCCAGGACTCTGTCCAGATTGGCTGGTTCATTGGAGCAGTCTTGGTTGAGGAAATGTCATATGTCACCAATTTAAGCCAGCAACTCACACAGTAAATACTCTGGAAAATTTGGCTTTTCTGCAATGTTTGTCTGTTAGTGCAATTTATGTATTGCTCATAACTAATGTAGAGCTGCCACTATGTTCTGCTGATGTCTAACAGGGGACGTGCAATATTTGGGCTTTTTCTGTTTACTTCTGGTGTATGTGAATGTGGTGTAAGAAGCCTACTGGGCTTTGTGTAGATCATTAGCCAGACAGTTGAGTACATCCAGCTTACAAACGCTGTGTGGGTTGTCTGGTCATCGGTGGCCCTGTTGACCTCTCCTCCAAACTGTCTCCTTCAGGTTTGCGTTTGGAGCCAGCCAGGCGCAATCCTTATTTGGTGCTCTCACATGATCTCTAATCTTACCCTCCAGTGAAATGTTCATGAAATCTTTTCAAACATTAAATCATAATTCATAGCTTTCTCTCTTACTCATCTGAGCAGACGAACCAAAGATGTCTTCCCAGCAGTGTTGAGTAGGTTTGGTTGATGTCAGGACCTGGCAGCTTGCAGCTGTTGGTTGCATTGTGGGTCTGCTGCATCTGAAGTAGAACTGATTTGTAGCCAGCTGTTGGTTGCATTGTGGGTCTACTACAGCTGAAGTAGAACTGATATATAGCCAGCTGCTGGTTGCATTGTGGGTCTGCTACAGCTGAAGTAGAACAGATTTGTAGCCAGCTGCTGGTTGCATCGTTGGTCTGCTACAGCTGAAGTAGACAGGCTATACAGCCTGCATGTCACAAGCAAACCCAGTTAGTTGTTGTGGTTGGTTCAACCTTACACCAACAAGAGAGACTGGAACAAGATCGTTTTTCATCACTTATGGTGGTTGACTTGTTATTTTTTGTATATAATTATATTTTGGTTTCTGATATTTTCTTTTCTTTGAAAATTAAAGTTCACAGTGTAGCAAATAAAAATATTTTCAGATGTATGTTGTGTGTCCATGTGTAAGACAGACCAAAGTTTGATTGAAAGACTTGTACCTGTGAGTAGTGTACTGACAACCTACACACAGACACATTCAGTGAGTAGTGTGCTGACAACCTACACACAGACACATTCAGTGAGAAGTGTGCTGACAACCTACACACAGACACATTCAGTGAGAAGTGTGCTGACAACCTACACACAGACACATTCAGTGAGAAGTGTGCTGACAACCTACACACAGACACTTTCAGTGAGAAGTGTGCTGACAACCTACACACAGACACATTCAGTGAGAAGTGTGCTGACAACCTACACACAGACACATTCAGTGAGAAGTGTGCTGACAACCTACACACAGACACATTCAGTGACTGACAACCTACACACAGACACATCCAGTGAGAAGTGTGCTGACAGCCTACACACAGACACATTCAGTGACTGACAACCTACACACAGACACATTCAGTGACTGACAACCTACACACAGACACATTCAGTGAGAAGTGTGCTGACAACCTACACACAGACACATTCAGTGACTGACAACCTACACACAGACATACATCCAGTGACTGACAACCTACACACAGACACATCCAGTGAGAAGTGTGCTGACAACCTACACACAGACACATTCAGGGACTGACAACCTACACACAGACATACATCCAGTGACTGACAACCTACACACAGACACATCCAGTGAGAAGTGTGCTGACAACCTACACACAGACACATTCAGTGACTGGCAACCTACACACAGACACATACAGTGAGTAGTGTGCTGACAACCTACACACAGACACATTCAGTGACTGACAACCTACACACAGACACATCCAGTGACTGACAACCTACACACAGACACATCCAGTGAGAAGTGTGCTGACAACCTACACACAGACACATTCAGTGACTGACAACCTACACACAGACACATTCAGTGAGTAGTGTGCTGACAACCTACACACAGACACATTCAGTGACTGACAACCAACACACAGACACATTCAGTGACTGACAACCTACACACAGACACATTCAGTGACTGACAACCTACACACAGCAACATCCAGTGACTGACAACCTACACACAGACATATTCAGTGAGAAGTGTGCTGACAACCTACACACAGACACATTCAGTGAGAAGTGTGCTGACAACCTACACACAGACACAACCAGTGACTGACAACCTACATACAGACACATTCAGTGAGTAGTGTGCTGACAACCTACACACAGACACATTCAGTGACTGACAACCTACACACAGACAAATTCAGTGAGAAGTGTGCTGACAACCTACACACAGACACATTCAGTGACTGATAACCTACACACAGACACATTCAGTGACTGACAACCAACACACAGACGCATCCAGTGAGAAGTGTGCGGACAACCTACACACAGACACATTCAGTGACTGACAACCTACACACAGACACATTCAGTGAGAAGTGTGCTGACAACCTACACACAGACACATTCAGTGACTGATAACCTACACACAGACACATTCAGTGACTGACAACCAACACACAGACGCATCCAGTGAGAAGTGTGCGGACAACCTACACACAGACACATTCAGTGACTGACAACCTACACACAGACGCATCCAGTGAGAAGTGTGCGGACAACCTACACACAGACACATTCAGTGAGTAGTGTGCTGACAACCTACACACAGACACATCCAGTGAGAAGTGTGCTGACAACCTACACACAGTCACATCCAGTGACTGATAACCTACACACAGACACATTCAGTGACTGACAACCTACACACAGACACATTCAGTGAGTAGTGTGCTGACAACCTACACACAGACACATTCAGTTACTGACAACCTACACACAGACACATCCAGTGAGAAGTGTGCTGACAACCTACACACAGTCACATCCAGTGACTGATAACCTACACACAGACACATTCAGTGACTGACAACCTACACACAGACACATTCAGTGAGTAGTGTGCTGACAACCTACACACAGACACATTCAGTTACTGACAACCTACACACAGACACATCCAGTGAGAAGTGTGCTGACAACCTACACACAGTCACATCCAGTGACTGATAACCTACACACAGACACATTCAGTGACTGACAACCTACACACAGACACATTCAGTGAGTAGTGTGCTGACAACCTACACACAGACACATCCAGTGAGAAGTGTGCTGACAACCTACACACAGTCACATCCAGTGACTGATAACCTACACACAGACACATTCAGTTACTGACAACCTACACACAGACACATTCAGTGAGTAGTGTTCTGAAAACCTACACACAGACACATTCAGTTACTGACAACCTACACACAGACACATTCAGTGACTGACAACCTACACACAGACACATTCAGTGACTGACAACCTACACACAGACACATTCAGTGAGTAGTGTTCTGACAACCTACACACAGACACATTCAGTTACTGACAACCTACACACAGACACATCCAGTGACTGACAACCTACACACAGACACATTCAGTGAGTAGTGTGCTGACAACCTACACACTGACACATTCAGTGAGAAGTGTGCTGACAACCTACACACAGACACATTCAGTGAGAAGTGTGCTGACAACCTACACACAGACACATTCAGTGAGAAGTGTGCTGACAACCTACACACAGACACATTCAGTGAGAAGTGTGCTGACAACCTACACACAGACACATCCAGTGAATTTCAGAATTCTTTGTAACATGGAGTTTTTTCATTTAAGAATTGAGTTAAAAATTTATTAAGTTCATGGAGGTATAAACTTAAAAAACGCTGTGCAAACTGCGGATTTACGCCAAGTTTGCACAGTTTTATACCTCCATGAACTTAATAAAATTTGAAGTCAATTCATATTAATAAATTTACGTGTACCTGATGTTTTGAAAAGGTGTCATTGCTCCATTAGAGCTGTACTATTTATGCGTATGAAGACACAAGTTGTCAAATCAAAACGTAATTGGATTACTAGCCCCGCCTACAACGCGTTCATTAGCCATTGAAAATACACAACGCAACTAGCTATGATCCTCACGCCATGAACTTAATCTCTGTGACAGTGTTCAGCGAATCAGATCCACACAAAGCAATTGCTATTTATTTATTTGTCTTGATCTCTTCTCCGGCAACAAGTAATACTAGGAAATGTGAAGTTGGAGCTCAAGGACATAGCAAGGATGCAATTTCAAGTGTTGTCCCGTTTTAATGATTATGATGAAATGATAAATTTCATGTCTGTAAAACCATTAATAAGTTTCACCGCAATGCATAGCCATCATTGCGTTGCAGGCTTTATCCCTGCAATAAAACTAGCAGCAGTGATATACGTAGTTCTTTAAAAACGGCGTTAAACCACAACACGCCTCACCTCACTAATGCAAAAACTGATGAGACACAAGATGTTCTGTGTGGCCAACACCTGCGCTGGGAATGTCAGCTAATACAAATAAACACATATATGAGTATACTTACAGGTTCAATATTTGACACTATATGGTAACACATTGATGATGCCATAACCAATGACATGTTTGAAAACTCCACTTTTTGACCAAACAAAACTGATGTGAACTTCTTTAATCTCAAAAGAAAAGAGATGATTAAACGATGAAATAATTCAACCCATGAGTAAGTGTGCCATTGGAAGCAATAACTTTAATAAAAGAAAAACTCATGTGAAAAAATGGTTAAAAGTAATTTTTTTTTACCTTGTTTGAAATTAAAACCATAGGAGAAACGATTTTGTTGTTGAAATCCTCTTTTTGCCAAAACTCCATATCAGAAATATTGTAACATGCAGAGGAGAGGAAAACCTTGCTTACCGTACCTTCGTTCCGCACTATTTTTAACACAACACGATCTCTACAGTTATGTATAGAAAGTTTCAAGTGGCTAAGTCAAAGCATGAGTTCCTTATGGACGAGAACCAAGTGTACAAACTTTGATCCCCAAGGTGTAATGTACTTCCCTTAAAATTTCAGCGGTTCTTGAGAATTATAAAACTCTAGTGACGTCACTCTATCTTTTACTGACTTAACCTCTACTAGCAATCTAGATCTACCAGGCATTTCAGGAGAAATCCTCGAGAATTCTTGCAGATATTTTGTAATATTTTATACCTCAAGGCCCATTTAACACTCTTTGAACTCAGTTGTTTTTCCGGGAGAACTTCCCTACTTCCCTATTGAGAAGGCTTTTACTGGATAATACTCCGCTGGGAGGGCCTTGAACAGAATAATAACCTTCCAAGAGTGTAGTATCAAGTACTAAGGCCCTCCAAGTACAATTCTTTCAAACCAATAATTTCTAAGTCCCATTTGTTAAGATATCAATCCACAAATTAGCCAAGTTTAAAATTTTAATAGACGACAATGCGGGATTCGAAACCGCAACCCTTCGCTTTGTAGCCCAAGGCAGTAAAACTTTTAGACAACTGCGCTTAGTTTGTTTGTTTATGTCTGTTTTCGGTATATAAAAAAGATAACACCCTCATCCTCGGGCGTTCTAGCAAAGAGAGGCATTTGCCTACGGGAAGAGGCTTACACGTCCTCGGATCTTCCCTTGGGCAAAGGCCTCTCTTTGCTAGAACGCCCTCGCATTCAGGTGTTATCCATTACGTAACCGACTGAGACCGAGGTGTTCAAGTTAGATGAACCCTGCGCGCATTAATCATGACCGCCGAGGCCGTTGCAGCTTCCCAATGCAAGGCATAACTCTTGCCAGTCTCCATTACTGGCTGATTTAGGCCTTGCAGTATTTCCTTAAGAAATCTGTGTTTAGAAATCCAGGCCCGCTATGCATTTCTAGTGCAGCGATTCACTATCTTGACACAATGCAATGCAGACTGGCAAGATTTATGCCTTGCGTTTGGAAGTTGAAGCCGTTGGGTCGGTAGCTATTTTACACACAGGCTCAACACAATATCAAACCACATACAGAATGAATTTTTTTTATTGTAAATGCTAGGGATCTTAAGTTAAACATACGTGGGTACAAAAGACAGTTGTCCTTGTCAGAAAGACGTTGTCTATATCAGCTAACACAGGCCTGAGCTAGTCACGATGCACGTGCAACACGCCGAAATGTACAGACCAATACATTGACTGCATGGCCATCGTCAATATCGCCGGTTTATACATTATACGCATTCTCTTCGCTCAGAGGTTACTCGCTTCAGATTTCCGATCCTAACCTCTGTTCTACATCGCTTGAAATCGAGGATTCCAGCAAAATTCCCTAGCAGGGGAAATGGTAACCTCTTACTGCACTGTATCCCTGCTTTTTAACCAATGAAAACTCATCTTTCAGCGGCCATGTCGACAGGTGACTCGAAAGGGTCATGATCATTTAGCATATGTCCTTCGAATATGTCTGATGTAAATAACACAACTGAACTATTTTGGGTATTTGTTTTTAGTCTTCTTTATTTATAAGTATTTTTATGATCAATAGTTTTCACAAAATCAAAAAGCATATTTCGAGGAAATCACATTAAACGGTAAAAACTGTATTTTACGTTTATTTAATCGTTATGACGTGCCATTAGCTAATGTCAGGTTTACAACGACGTCGCTGATTGCACAACTAGATTCAATTGCAACCAATCAGGACACAACATTTCTGCCCTCGATTTCAAGCGATGTAGAACAGAGGTGTAAGTTAAACTGGTATAAATTCCGGAGCTTGTCGACGGCATTTATACTACAGTTTAACTTGAACTTTCAAACCGTTAATAAGCCAGTGAACAGACACATTATCAAATCTATTTCTTATAAATTCAAACTTTGAAATATAAGCGATTTCTAATAAAAAAAAAATAATATTGAATATAAAAAATCTCTGCAAAAAGTGAACAGTGCATGATAAAACAAATGTTTAGTATTGTCTTAGATCAGGAGCTAAGCTCCGCCCACGCGCAAAACGTAGTTCACAGGACTTGAAATATGATTAAAGTATTAAATTGGTTCTAGCATGCTGTTTTAATCAAACATGGCATCAAAAGATACCCTTGCTACCAATTTCTTTTCGGACCTTCATTAAACTGCTGTCCGGCTTCACCCACAATAGTGTTAGTGGTTAGCAATTTAAGGTGCTTCATTGACTCACGACGTCAGTGAGAATAAAAACTTCAAGTGGAACCACAGATCACACAGATAATAAACTTCTTGCAGTTAATGCATTTCCTCTGAGGCGCTTTAAATATATATCGTATATTCCAAGACACAAATGAATAATCAAACGATAGAAATAAGGAAGTGAATCTAAGTCTGCAAAACTACAGTACGCTAAGAACACAAAGTTTACCAAAACAAAGTTCAAAGGGAAACGTTTACAAACACTAATTGTAATTGTTCATTTGTTTAAATTTTCTCTATAAATATGCATTTCTGCACACAAAATGTTCAGGAATATGTATTTGAAGAGGTATAGATCGACATGCCTTCTTGTAAAATGGGAACCCATCAAACATGGTTTCAAAGGGTGTGCAACTGAAACAAAGGTTTATTTTACCAAAAACGCTTTCAAATATAACAGTAATACGTTACTCATACAGAATTGAAACTTATGTTTTGACCATATATTGTGAAAAGGTTAAAACAATCAAATAAATATGTTTCTTATTGGGGTTCATTCTTTTCCCACAGAAATCACTCCCTAAAAACGTTCTATCGTAACCTCTGTTGCACATCGAGCACTTACTCGGCTAGAACTAGATCTAGAGAATCCTAATCGGCTCCATCAGATAGTTGTGCAACTAGTGACGTTGTCTCAACCTGAGCATTCCGTCACGAAGTGACTAAAGTTGATTCACCTGGGCGCATATTTAAAGTGGGCGTTCGACTGAACATGAAAGCGACAAAGCCGGATGTTGCACCTCTGCAACAACCCATTACCCAATGTACAGTTTTCAGAAGACAATACTGGCTCGACATTCAATCTAAACTATTTATCTCATTTAAATAACAATCTCGTCCCCAGGGCTGATCGACTATCATCATCGTGATTTCTTCCAACGTCTTATATTTTCATATAAAACATCAATGATTAAACTTTGAAAATGCTGTGTTTACGTTCATAAGATGAGTTAGTTATGGTAATCTGTCCAAATAATGTTAAAGCGTCATTTGTAACGCTGGGTCAATTTGTGTTTGTTCGAGGTCACGGCTCCGCATGCATTGTTGATAAAGGCTTGCCGCGCATAGCGACGTAACGGCGCTGTGGGAAATTTAACTTGAAATATAACTATAACTATATATATATATATATATATTTCTAACACATTTTAAAGGCAGCATTACTGGTCACTATAATGTTTGTCAGGGACGGATCCAGGAATTTTGCAAGCAAAATGCAAGCAGAATCAACATAAATAATTGAACACATTTAGAGAAAAGTTGTAAATTGTCTATTCATTTAGTATTCAGTTCTAAATAACACACTTTTAAGAAATATGCTTCCTGGTCAAGATTATTAAACTATTGTAATGTATGCTTTGTTTGGGTTTTTTAATATACAAGATAGTTGGAGTAAATCCTTTCTTGCTACACGCAGTTGTATATGTATAAACTAAAACACTCCCAATCCAGATCAGTGTATTTTGAATCAGTGACGTATTCCCATTTATGATAGCAAGTTAGTTTATCAAAATGTGTGAGTCAAGTATTAGATCGTGCATTTTTTGTGTGCATTTTATTGTAAAAGGGTAAACAGGATTGCACAGTTTACACTCGGGTAAATTGATAGCTATACATGTATAATGATTTGGCATAATATAAAACTACATGTTTAATGCCTTCATAAGTAGGACAGTCTGTATCAATTGGGTATAAAGAATAAATTGCGTCTTTTGTAAACAAAATTAAAATTAAAAAAACACAAAAATATAGAGCCATGGGCTCTGTAGCTCATCAGCACACCGTAGGAACGTGTACGCCTGGAAATTGTTACTCAACGGAGGTGAACGAATTTCTCTGCGAGAGGTCAGTTTAGTTTTGTGCATTTGGTGTAGGATTTTGTTGGATAAATCGGTTTTGAAGTATGTATGAGAACAAATATTTCAGGTTGTAAAATGGTAGACACCAATGAAGACGTAGCCGAAAGATAATGTCATTATGTGCCCTGAGTCGACTGTTACATGACAATTTAGGAGTCGAATTTCGCATGTGGAACTTACGTGTGTTTGATATTACCTTGCTTTCAGAAAATCCATAAAAATACTCATATATTTTTTTACCATCTTGTGAAACATCCATTTATGGACATATATGCCAAATATTGAGACTTATTATTGACAAATAACAAAATTAGAAACCCTGATCCACACATTTCCTCTGAATCAATTAAATATATATCGTATATTCCAAGACACAAATGAATAATCCAATGATAAAAATAAGGAAGTGAATCTAAGTCTGCACAACTACAGGACGCTAAGAACACAAAGTCTACCAAAACAAAGTTCAAAGGGAAACGTTTACAAACACTAATTGTAATTGTTCATTTGTTTAAATTTTCTCTATAAATATGCATTTCTGCACACAAAATGTTCAGGAATATGTATTTGAAGAGGTATAGATCGACATGCCTTCTTTTAAAATGGGAACCCATCAAACATGGTTTTAAAGGGTGTGCAACTGAAACAAAGGTTTATTTTACCAAAAACGCTTTCAAATATAACAGTAATACGTTACTCATACAGAATTGAAACTTATGTTTTGACCATATATTGTGAAAAGGTTAAAACAATCAAATAAATATGTTTCTTATTGGGGTTCATTCTTTTCCCACAGAAATCACTCCCTAAAAACGTTCTATCGTAACCTCTGTTGCACATCGAGCACTTACTCGGCTAGAACTAGATCTAGAGAATCCTAATCGGCTCCATCAGATAGTTGTGCAACTAGTGACGTTGTCTCAACCTGAGCATTCCGTCACGAAGTGACTAAAGTTGATTCACCTGGGCGCATATTTAAAGTGGGCGTTCGACTGAACATGAAAGCGACAAAGCCGGATGTTGCACCTCTGCAACAACCCATTACCCAATGTACAGTTTTCAGAAGACAATACTGGCTCGACATTCAATCTAAACTATTTATCTCATTTAAATAACAATCTCGTCCCCAGGGCTGATCGACTATCATCATCGTGATTTCTTCCAACGTCTTATATTTTCATATAAAACATCAATGATTAAACTTTGAAAATGCTGTGTTTACGTTCATAAGATGAGTTAGTTATGGTAATCTGTCCAAATAATGTTAAAGCGTCATTTGTAACGCTGGGTCAATTTGTGTTTGTTCGAGGTCACGGCTCCGCATGCATTGTTGATAAAGGCTTGCCGCGCATAGCGACGTAACGGCGCTGTGGGAAATTTAACTTGAAATATAACTATAACTATATATATATATATATATATTTCTAACACATTTTAAAGGCAGCATTACTGGTCACTATAATGTTTGTCAGGGACGGATCCAGGAATTTTGCAAGCAAAATGCAAGCAGAATCAACATAAATAATTGAACACATTTAGAGAAAAGTTGTAAATTGTCTATTCATTTAGTATTCAGTTCTAAATAACACACTTTTAAGAAATATGCTTCCTGGTCAAGATTATTAAACTATTGTAATGTATGCTTTGTTTGGGTTTTTTAATATACAAGATAGTTGGAGTAAATCCTTTCTTGCTACACGCAGTTGTATATGTATAAACTAAAACACTCCCAATCCAGATCAGTGTATTTTGAATCAGTGACGTATTCCCATTTATGATAGCAAGTTAGTTTATCAAAATGTGTGAGTCAAGTATTAGATCGTGCATTTTTTGTGTGCATTTTATTGTAAAAGGGTAAACAGGATTGCACAGTTTACACTCGGGTAAATTGATAGCTATACATGTATAATGATTTGGCATAATATAAAACTACATGTTTAATGCCTTCATAAGTAGGACAGTCTGTATCAATTGGGTATAAAGAATAAATTGCGTCTTTTGTAAACAAAATTAAAATTAAAAAAACACAAAAATATAGAGCCATGGGCTCTGTAGCTCATCAGCACACCGTAGGAACGTGTACGCCTGGAAATTGTTACTCAACGGAGGTGAACGAATTTCTCTGCGAGAGGTCAGTTTAGTTTTGTGCATTTGGTGTAGGATTTTGTTGGATAAATCGGTTTTGAAGTATGTATGAGAACAAATATTTCAGGTTGTAAAATGGTAGACACCAATGAAGACGTAGCCGAAAGATAATGTCATTATGTGCCCTGAGTCGACTGTTACATGACAATTTAGGAGTCGAATTTCGCATGTGGAACTTACGTGTGTTTGATATTACCTTGCTTTCAGAAAATCCATAAAAATACTCATATATTTTTTTACCATCTTGTGAAACATCCATTTATGGACATATATGCCAAATATTGAGACTTATTATTGACAAATAACAAAATTAGAAACCCTGATCCACACATTTCCTCTGAATCAATTAAATATATATCGTATATTCCAAGACACAAATGAATAATCCAATGATAAAAATAAGGAAGTGAATCTAAGTCTGCACAACTACAGGACGCTAAGAACACAAAGTTTACCAAAACAAAGTTCAAAGGGAAACGTTTACAAACACTAATTGTAATTGTTCATTTGTTTAAATTTTCTCTATAAATATGCATTTCTGCACACAAAATGTTCAGGAATATGTATTTGAAGAGGTATAGATCGACATGCCTTCTTTTAAAATGGGAACCCATCAAACATGGTTTCAAAGGGTGTGCAACTGAAACAAAGGTTTATTTTACCAAAAACGCTTTCAAATATAACAGTAATACGTTACTCATACAGAATTGAAACTTATGTTTTGACCATATATTGTGAAAAGGTTAAAACAATCAAATAAAGATGTTTCTTATTGGGGGTCATTCTTTTCCCACAGAAATCACTCCCTAAAAACGTTCTATCGTAACCTCTGTTGCACATCGAGCACTTACTCGGCTAGAACTAGAGAATCCTCGTCGGCTCCATCAGATAGTTGTGCAACTATACTAGTGACGTTGTCTCAACCTGAGCATTCCGTCACGAAGTGACTAAACTTGATTCACCTGGGCGCATATTTAAAGTGGGTGTTCGACTGAACATGAAAGCGACAAAGCCGGATGTTGCACCTCTGCAACAACCCATTACCCAATGTACAGTTTTCAGAAGACAATACTGGCTCGACATTCAATCTAAACTATTTATCTCATTTAAATAACAAACTCGTCCCCAGGGCTGATCGACTATCATCATCGTGATTTCTTCCAACGTCTTATATTTTCATATAAAACATCAATGATTAAACTTTGAAAATGCTATGTTTACGTTCATAGGATGAGTTAGTTATGGTAATCTGTCCAAATAATGTTAAAGCGTCATTTGTAACGCTGGGTCAATTTGTGCTTGTTCGAGGTCACGGCTCCGCATGCATTGTTGATAAAGGCTTGCCGCGCATAGCGACGTAACGGCGCTGTGGGAAATTTAACTTGAAATATTTACTACATGAAACTTTATTGCTTTTCGCCACATATATGCATTCACATTAAAGCAGTAATGTTTCTTCTTTAATAATAATATTTATGTCAAGTAGTTTTCTGATTGAAGCTTACTTGTTAACCGCTTGTTTCAAGATTGCACGGATAATCGTACGACCAAACTCTTCATGGATGGCAGATGCAATTATATGAAGGGCAAACATGAGCCGATCTACTTAGCTAAAGTACACATACATATCTACCAACAGTCTAGAAGCAAAGTGAATGTTTTTATTCTTTCAGCTAAAGTGACTGATATTCGGAGCACTGTCAGCCAGAACCAGAATAACCCAAAACAGTTGCTGGCAAAAACCCAGAAGCTTACTGATCCAAAGGCAGAACCCAAAACACAAGAAGCAGATGAGTCTAACTCTGCCAAATGCTCTCGCTGACTTCTTCATCGACAGAGTGGACATGATAGTACAAGATGAAGTATCTGGTATGAAAAACTTTACAATCCACTGATTTGTTTATTTCCCATTCTGTGAAGAAACATTACAAATCTTAGATTATACAAACCCAGTGGAGGTAACCGAGTCATTAACGTCCCGCCCTGTAAATCAAGTACTTGGGAACCTACCCCGATGTTGCTCCTATAGATGGTGTTGTTTCTTCTATCATAACCCAGAGACCATAGTCTCTGCATAAACTCTTCCATCGAGACAAGCGCTATTCCTACATGAACTTGTCCACGGGTCATCGCTTGATTCTTCAATGATGCAACATTATCGACCGGTTTCAACCCTCTAAAAGCTATTGAAAAAGGTGATACTCTCTTGACTGAATGATTAAACATGACATATCAGAACCTTTCCAATCTAAAACAGCTCTAGTGAGAGAATTAAATTACTTCCCGAGAGAGATGGACAAACAGGAAGTTGTACTGCTCATGATGCTTGACCTCTCGGTAGCGTTTGATTCAATAAACCATGAAATTATTGTTGTCCAGACTTGAACCTACTGGCATTACTGGCCCTCTATTTGCCTGGTTTGCATCATGTTTGAAGGGCAGATCTGTGTGTGTAACAGAAGATGGTGCAAAGTCAAAATCACACAATCTGGAACACGGAGTACCCCCAGGTTCTGTCCTTGGCCCTGCATTGTTCTCCATATAAACACATCACCCTCTCTCTTTAGGAAACATCAGTTGCACTACCATTGTTCTGCAGATGAAGGAAGGTCACATGGTTACAACCCCCGTGAACACGTCACCCCTACTCTCAAACAGCTACACTGGCAACCAGTTCAGCCAAACGTAGCGTACAATGACATATGCTCTTCTTCATATAGATAACTGTCCTTCTGAATATCTGATCCAGACTTATGAACCAGGTCGAAATCTTCCATCTCAAGATATTTACAATCTCTGTGTGCATTCAAGATTCACTAGACTTACTGACTGTGCATATTCTCTGAACTAGTTCCACCATGTAGAACAGTCTACTATTGGAAGTGAAAACAGCATGCTTCCCCCCATCCTGCAGGAGCTTTCTTAACACTTTCACGACTGTTTAAACAGGCCTGGGTGCCGTAAGTCTTCTCCTAATTAGCGCCGTAGGAGTAGTTCAAAGTTGGAAAATAGGCGCTAAGCGATACATTATTATTATTATTTGTATATCTAGCGTGTGATCGATAAATTGTGTTCTTTGGAGTATTTCGTCTATTTACCGGTTTACAAGTTAGTATCAGCAACATCCTTAAAATTAGAAAGAAGCTCTCTCCGTTACTGGTGTTTCTAATTCTTTGAGATGTAGTTTTCTTAGACCACCCGTAGTTGCAGTACAGATTCATCGTGCTAATTATCATTGTAGGTCCATTGTAAGTTTCATATTAGAATGCTCGTCTGTGGCCAGTGTGCTGGTTTTGTAGGAGTTTTAACATTTATTTTATGTCTTCATTGTTGTTTTCCGAAATTATAAAGCAATCATCTAATCTAAATCCATTGGGCACGAAGGTTATCTGCAAACGTTTAACTAAGTTTGCATAAACAGGAGCAAATTATGTTCCCATGGTTGTCCCCAAAATCTGAATGAATGAACGAAGTTGAATGTATTTTTTTAAAGAAACAATCGGACAGAATCTCTTGTCAACTTTTTCTGAAAAATATGGTCAATCTCATTTAAATACTTTGTGAATTTCCTTATCCTAAATCATATGATATGTGCTGTAAATAGAGATTATTACCGGAGGAAGTGTGTGGTGTGACTTTTTAAGTTTTACGAAACGAGTGTGAATTTTTGTATTGCCTGAGGGAGACCGAGTTTCGTAAAAGTTATATGACACACTTTCGAGTGTAATAATTTCTTTATTACCCGTTCTATTCAATTTGATTCGCGTAAAAATAGTCAGAAAAGCGGCCCACTTCTCTTGCGACGGCAAAGAAGCTACAGTGACGTCACGAACAATCGTTTTATGACGTCACAGACGACAAAATACGGGAAGCTGCAGTGAAACAATCATTGCTAGGTAAACGTGATATGTGCACGTGCACATATCAATAATATTAACCTAGTTAGTTTCAACCATATGGGTAATAAATGACTTTACAGCACGAGTGCAAATTTATGTATAACCCTCGCTCTCGCTCGGGCAATAAACAAATTCTCACTCGTTTCTTAAAAGTCATATGACACACTACCTCGGGTAAAAATCTCTATGTAACATTAAAACTCACTAGTCCTCCTTCTCTGAAAAAAACCCAGGTCATCCCGAACTAGCTCTTTAAGTTTTCCAAAAATGGTTGCAGGAGTTTATCTATGATGGAACTGAGTGTGAGTTTGACCAGCTTGGCCTGCACTTATGGAACGAAATTTGAGCTCAATAGGTTAAATCTGGCAATTACAGCTTGTTTGATGATTTCTGACTTGCGAAAGATCACAACGATATATTGCGCTATATTATTATGGGTGTATCTCGAAAGGTTGTTTCCAACCTCTTGACACGCTTTCAACAGAACTCTCTGTCTTGGAGCTGTATCAAGGGTTGGTCTCCTGCACAATGCCGAGACATCTCACACTGACCATGCTTGCATCAACGACAATTTGTTCACTGACTAACTCATGAGAGCCAACTGCAAACCTCATAAAGCTGTATTATACAAGTACAAGCACAAGTCAAAGTGCTGCTCAAGCTGTGCATTCTCGTGCATCTGAACAGCTGTTTTGGTCTGAAATTTGCTTTAAAATTGTTTTGTAATTTTTGTTTCAATTCTTAATTTTCAAGTCCAGACCTACCATACAAACGGTGAATAAATCAACAGAATAGAAGGAAAACATGCTCAAATTTTAAAAAAATCATGCATATACGGAAATAATTCTACAAAACATGAACACCGTACACCGGAAATTGCGAGGTGTACATCGGTTAAATGTTCCTAGGGAGGAGCGCATTGACTCGTTTCCATGACTCGTTTTTCACTCTTCAGTCAACTTATTTCAACGTGAGTAGAACATAAATTACATTCTGATACATTATTATTGAAATTAAGATTATTGACATTTGTATTGACAGCAGATGTATTCTTTAAACAATATTGCTCTCAACGTGTCAAGAGTTATTTCATCACATATGTTGCCTGTTTTCTACCCCTTTTGGTGGTTAAATGTTGTTCTTAAGTACAAACTGAACTCTGAAGGGTTATTTGATATATAATGAAACTTTAAAATTGCCGCTAATTGTGATTCATACATCATGTTTGAGCAGTAAAGACATCTTAACATGGGTCATGCATTTTGTGAACTGTACTGCTTCTAGTAATGTTGTGTACGGTTTCTTGCACAAACCAATGATATAGATAGATAGACATGAATCATGTTTCATAAAGTCTCATTTGCTTTTGATACTATATGTCCTGATGTAACTTCGGATTAGCTCACTCAGCTTACATATTCATCCCCAATTGCCAAAAGTATGAACATTAACAGTACTGTTTCCAATGAAAATCGAAAAAGGGCTTTAAGGAGAATATTTACCAATTTTAACAAGAGTCATCAGAAGATGACATATCCCACCGGTTCCACAAAATTTGTAAAACACATCTTTGACAGATACTTGTGTATCTACTACCGTACTTCAGTTAGTGGGTATAACAGATGCTGAGTTTCAGGTATGTTAAGGGTTTTAGACTTCTGCTCCAGAAGCAGTCAAAATCAACAACAACCAACATCCCTCTCATGTTTCTATGGAAACAGAAAAAATCTGAAAATATCAAAAGGCACCACTTCAGTTAGTGGGTAATACACATGCAAAGTTTCAGGAAGATATGATGAACGGTTTTGGAGCTGTGCTCCGGAATCGAACCTGTCTCTGAACAAAGTCCAAATTCAACAAGTTTCTATGGAACCGAAAAAAAAAAGTTTTTTCAGAAATCTGAAAATATCAAAGGGCACCACTTCAGTTAGTGGGTAATACACATGCAAAGTTTAAGGAAGATATGATGAACGGTTTTGGAGCTGCGCTCCGGAAACGAACCCCTCTCTGACAAAGTCCAAATTCAACAAGTTTCTATGCAAACGAAAAAAAAAAATAAAATTCAGAAATCTGAAAATATCAAAGGGCACCACTTCAGTTAGTGGGTAATACACATGCAAAGTTTAAGGAATATATGATGAACGGTTTTGGAGCTGTGCTCCGGAAACAAACCTCTCTCTGACAAAGTCCAAATTCAACAAGTTTCTATGGAAACGAAAAAAATAAATAAAAATAAAAAATCTGAAAATATCAAAAGGCACCACTGCAGTAAATGTGTAATACATGTGTGAAGTTTCAGAAAGATATGATAAATGGTTTTCGAGTTCTGCTCCGGAAACGAAATGATTACGGACGGACGGACAGACGGACGGAGCGTTGACTATATCCCACGGTATTACATACCGGTGGGATAAACATCTCAAGAAATTGCTTATATTTCAGTATATACATGGGAAAACATATGCTCAATGCATTTCTGTTATAAAAATAGTCACCGTGCTCATTTTTGAAACACGAGCTTCCAATGTAGCTGGGTGCGCAAACAATTGAAATTGTTCACTATCATTTCACACTATCATCATGATAAAACAAGACACATATTTCATAATGATTGTCTTATTTTAATAAAAGTGTTATGTTTACACGTTTATGCAAGACGAAATTGCAAATTGTTTGTTATTTTGTTCTTACCTAAAATTTAATTTTGACAAATTTGTATTGTTTTCTGTTAAACATTGATATTTATGTCAATTAATCTCAAGATTTGCTGAAAAAATCACTGTTTGATAGAAATACAAATCAACAACAAAATTAACCACCCAAAAAGCATATGTATCCAGGCTAACTTAAATAATAATTTGAAAAAAAACGTGAGAAATTATCAATTTTCAGTTGCAAGGGAGATAACTCTTACTCAAAATGCACGATTGTTTCCCCTTAAATTAGATTATATAGCAAAATAACAAAAATATATCACTTTATCATAAAACACATACTATATTCCCCAATTATAATAAATTGATTTCATTATCAAATTTCTAGACAGTTATTTAAGTTTCATATATGCATGCCAAACACTATAACTGAAAGTGAACACTAAGTCTACAATGCTATGTGGGTACATAGTCCAGATTTTGATCAAAACACGACTGTAAACTTTTATATCGCCACTGCAGCGAACCGATAAACATTAAAATTGTGAATTTCTGAACCACTCAGTAATTCTCGATAACACAACACCATTGTCACTATTTGACATATGACTCAAACATCCAACCCAATGTCACTTTCAGGTGACACAGCGTAAGGCGTGGTTCTCAATTTGATGCTCTGGCCTTTGAGCCACCAAAATCTACAATGTGTCATCCCCCATCAGTCAAGGCAGTGGCGGATCCAGGGGAGGAAAGGCTAATTAGCTAATGAGTAAGATTCGATGGATTATTAAAAAACCCAATTACAGACGGGTGACTGACGCCTGATGCCTAGCCATGTCATAAGCTAAGTAAAAAGGAAACATTGCACGAATCAATAGCTTGGGCACAAAATTCTTTAACTAAAATAAGCAAGTTATTTAATGAAAAAGAGTGTTATGAAAGTACACTTGACTTAAATATATTTGAAATTGTGAACAAGACAAGAGCTTCAGACAATATTACCAAGTGTCCTGAGACATGGTTTCATGGTTAAATCAATAAACATATTTCTTTTCTCAAATTATATAAATTACTCTTTCCCCATGTAACATAGCTTATTTCTTGTTTTAGGGTGTTATTCTTTAGAAAAAAATAGCAATTGTGCAAGATATGGTTTACTTTCAAACGTTACTTGTTAATTAATGCAAATACATAAACATAAATAAATAAATATTATACACACAATAGAGTTGTGAAGAAATATCATTCCGATTACAAATGATTACGGTATATAGATACACTCCCTGGCGACAAGAATTAATAGAAGTATTTAAAATGACAAGATAATTTACCTTATCCTGATAAAGGTCCAGCTAGTAAACTGTACGTAAGGAACCTAGCTACGGTACAGTAAATTACTTCATCTATCTAACGACCGTACACCATCCATATACGGGGAAAGGCCCTATACTGATACATCACAGCTTTTCATTAATACTTTCTGATATGTATACATTTGGCAAAATATGGGAAACGAAATAATGCAAATTAATAATGCAATGCATTCACTAAATTGCTTGATTTTATATGTAAACACAAGCAGATCACCGATTGCGACGTAGCGTCTAGGAACATTTTGCCGACGTACACCTTGCTAGTTCCGGTGTACGGTTATACACAGTGATGAAGAAATTGCTTCTTATACAGAAAAGTAATCTTCCGTAACGGAAACAATATCAGAGAAAGAGCAAAATGGCGGCACATGCAAATCTATAGAAACAGGTGAGTGGCGCTTTCCCTGTCACTGTACGTTTACAAATTCAATATTGACCTTGTCATATAGCTGAACGATTGGCGAAATAAGTACTCTTTATAAATATTAACAGATTTACGTCTCAAGCTGAAGATCAGCAAATTTTAAGACTTTGGGTGCTTGGGTTCATGATATATTGTGTTCATAAGAGTTCTAAAAGTGGTCAAAGTGTTGTGGTGACCTTGAAAACAAGGTCAAGGTCACCAAAATGTACTGGTGTGTGTGTCATCCCCCAATGTAGGCTGACACCAAATTTGAAGACTTTGGATGCAACACCTCATGAGATATGGCGTTAACAAGAGTTCAAAAAGTGGTCAAAGTGTAGAGGTGACCTTGAAAATAAGGTCAAGGTCACCAAATCGACTGGTGTCTGCGTCATCATCCAATGTAGACTGACACCAAATTTGAAAACATTTGGTCCAACCGGTCATGATATATCGCGTACGCAAGAGTTTGAAAAGTGGTCAAAGTGTCGCGCTGACATTGAAAAAAGGTCAAGGTCACCAAAATCGACTGGTGTCTGCATCTTCGCCCAATGTAGGCTGACACCTATTTTGAAAACTTTTGGTCCAGCCGGTCATGATAAATGGTGATAACAAGAGGTCGAAAAGTGGTCAAAGTGTTGTAGTGACTTTGAAAATAAGGTCAAGGTCACCAAAATCAACTGGTGTCTGTGTCATCCCCCAGTGTAGACTGACACCAAGTTTGAAGACTTTGGATGCAATGTTTCATGAGATTTCGCGTTAACAAGAGTTCAAAGAGTGGTCAAAGTGTCGTGGTGACCTTGAAAACAAGGCCAAGGTCACCAAAATTGACTGAAGATATCCCGTAAACAAGAAATGTGACGTACGGATGCCGCTGAATTCATAGTCCCAAGTTCCGCGTTGCGGCAGGGGACAACAATTTAGAATCAATTTTGGCGAAGAAGTTTGCACACAACATTTCAGCTTTCTAGACCTTTTGGTACTGGAGAAGAATATGAAAATAGGTTTTTAAAGTTGTGACCCCTATTACCCTATATTCGTTCACAGGGTCACCAATCTACAATTTAGATATCTCATTGTCCAAGGAGTTTGCACATAACATTTAATTTGGTTCTGGAGAAGAAGTCGAAAAAGCAAAAAAATTACGGACGGCCGAACGCCATGCCATGCCATTTTACTCCCGATAAGCTAAAAATGTGAAGAAGTTGAAAAAGAGCAATACCGTAATTCTTTCATTATTTCGACTCTCAAATTTTCCAAATATTTTAACGAAATGTTCACAGTCGAAATTATCACCACTTACCTTCGTTTGTGCGCCATCTTTGTCGTAATTTAGATCTCATTTAAATGTTTAGAACCAATTTGAAAAAGGATGCTACACACTTCGTTAATATTATTTACCAAAAACTTGTAATTATGTTTGTATATGGTAATTATATTCACATAATGCACCGTTTTTGTTTTTCAGAAGACAACGATCAGCGAAGCCACGATTCTCAGTTTATTGTTTCTGTATATCATATGAATTGTGCACCATGAATAAAAACCATATATTCTTGTTGAGTTGTTGTGTTCTCACAATTGACAAAATAAATCAGCAAATTTGAAATGATATTTGAATCGTAATTTAGCTTAAGCGTGCATGCTTCGCATCGCTGGCTGTCCACTTGTTTTCAAAAGAACTACAATCTGATTAGTTGCTATATTAGTATCAACCAATCAAAGCAGACTTTAGTCATTACGGAATTCCCTTCTAGCAAGCGTATCACCTAGAACTGAGAAAAACAATACACCAATCCTAACTATTATAGCATTAGTTCAGAGTACTATGTGTTAAATGCATAAATAAATTATAATATGAACCATTGTCTGTTACTATAAAAGTCAAATTAGGAAGCGTATTTTCTCTGTCAACTTTTTATGAACCGGCATTGTGAAGATCAAGTAGAATATATCAACAAGACTAAAATTTAGCTTGCTTTGCAAGAACTTACAAACATAAACAATGACAGCCGAATAATTCTATTACCTTTGAAAGGTTTTATTTATGCAAACTAATTAATATTGATATTTTGAAATATACCTCAACATATATGGTTCTGGTGATTTTAAGTTATCTACGACAGACGACTAAAATCAATAACCTCTTCAGTCGTCTCTCTCAGTGTTTGGTTGAGACTATTTTTTTGTAGGGATTAACAAGTCATAAAACCTTGAAACAATTTTATTATAAATTCAGATTTTTTAAACTGAAATATATTTGTAAGTATGAGCTAACATCATAACGTCATAATATTCCCACGGTAATTAATCTTTTGATAAGTAATTGACTTACCAAAATGAAAATGCAAGGCAATATCTAGTCATCCTTTAAATGCAAGCAAGCCCCAAGTTAGAATCCCCTTCAGCTAAGGAGTCTGTACATAAATTGTCAGCTCTCTAGAGACATTGGTTCTGGAGAAGACGACCAAAATAGCTTTTTAGGTCATGACCCCTGTTACCCTTATTTAGGGTCACAGGGTCACCAAATCTACACTTTAGAATCTTATTCAGCCAAGGAGTCTGCATATAAAATTTCAGCTCTATAGAACTATTGGTTCTGGAGAAGAAGATAAAATAGCTTTTTAGGTCCTGATCCCTGTGACCCTTATTTGGAGTCACAGGGTCACCAATTCTACAATTTAGAATCCTCTTCAACCAAGGAGTCTGTACATGAAATTTCTGGAGAAGTTGAAAAAGCTAAAAGTTTATGGACGGACGGACGTCACGCCATTAGCCCATCGGGCCTTTCAGGCCTGATGAGCTATAAATGCAATTGTTTACAAAGAAAATGTAAAAGTGTCCGAACCCTGGTCAAAATTGTCCGAACCAAGGTCATTTTGACATATTATCAAAATCTCAATGCTAAACCCGAGAATTGCAATTAAAGTATCAGTAGTCTAAGTCATTGTAATAAATTATCGTTTCCTTTTCTATATTCATACAATTTGATATATTCTGAAGCATCCTATATGTTCTGAACTGTGCACAAACATTTACATTTAAACAAATATTCTCCAAATTTCTTTCATAAAACCGTTAATTGATATCACGCATACCGTTAAGTTAAGTGTCTGAACCTCAGTCAGTTTGCCCTAAATATATGAGAGCACACTGAACCTCCGGGCTTTATCCTTATGATGCAAAACATTTCCTCTAAATAAGCAGTTGAAAAAGTAAGAGTAATTTATGAAAGATCAGATCTTCACCTAGATCTACATTTAAAATGAGATGATCTTTGATCAGCTTGAAAATTATGACATTGTCTGAATGATCTAGTAACAATAAATAAAAACGTCAAGTACCAAAGGCCTATCACTGATCAATCAGAAACTATGGCCATAGGTAACTTTTACAGAGAAATGCTTCTTACACCAAGGTCAAGGTGACATGTACTCAGTATGTGACATGGGAGACATCATTTTCAATGCCGATTCTGATGAATAAAAGTTGTGGTCAAGCCTAAAGTTCCAAAGATTGTGACTTTCATCAAGGACAAGTTTAGAAGGTCACATAATGTGACTTTCATCAAGGACAAGTTTAGAAGGTCACATAATGTGACTTTCATCAAGGACAAGGTTAGAAGGTCACATAATGTGACTTTCATCAAGGACAAGTTTAGAAGGTCACATAATGTGACTTTATTTCAATGGTCTGATGTCCAAGGCCTTAACTCTGAAAGTATTCCTCTTTTTGGTCCCAAAAAGCACATGTGTATCACCGATGTATATTCAAAACATGTGTTAAGTTTCAGAAAGATTGCTAAAAAAACTGTGGAGGAGTTGATTTCAGAAGATGGTTACTGTCAGTCTGAAATAGGAAGGCAGGCGGGCGCTCTAAGTCAAGGGCCATAACTCTGAAAACATTAATACGATTTGCCAAAAAAAGGCATATGTGTATTACCAATGTATATCCAAAAATATATGTAAAGTTTCAGAAAGATTGATCAACAACTCTGGAAGAACACAGGTACAGTATTTGGGACGAATGGACAGGTGGGCTGCACAATGACAAATACCCCCTTTGGTTTCAGCCAAGAGTTAAATATGAGGTGAGGTGAGGTGAGTTGGGGTTTAACGCTGCTTTCAAGAGTATTTCACTTATATCGCGGCTGCTAGTATTATGGCAGGGAGAAAGCCCGCAACGCCATGTGGCTATGCATTGCGGTGAAACCTGCGAGCATCGGCTGGAACTAGCGAACCATGGGTGGTACTACTCTGAAATTCAGTGTAGCATTGCACCCAAACCTGACTGCGTGTAGAACAGTTCTCTACTGCAGACAAAGTTGCCGTGCCCCTGGCGGGATTCGAACCTCGGACCTCTTGATCAGAAGCCGAACGCGCTAACCACTGCGCTATCCCGCCCCCAGTTAAATATGAAGGTACATTAATATAATCCGTCAATTGAAGGCAACTCCGATGAATTCTATTGACTACAAACATGGAGTAAGGAAATGAAGTTGTTCCTTGAAATGAACATAAAGCAGATAACAGATTTAGGGGTCTTGCACAAATCAACCTTAAATCAAGGTTAACCTTAGTACCGCGTTTTGATATTGAATTGAAGCTATCATAATGTCACCTTAACCCCAATGTTACATCAACATTATGGACGAGTAGAGTGAGGCAAGTAGGAGACAATGGCATGCTGACACTGCCACAGTCTGTCTGCACCTAGATGAATACACGCTGAGTCATACCAGCCATACCTCCATGACACACGCCAGCCAGTCATGATCAGGGTCATGCACAGATCCAAACTTACCTCAACACTGACTAGATTCAGTGGAACGGTAGAGTGTCTGCTTCGTCTCTCTCCAAACCATGTTACAACCAGTGTATGCAGTAAGTTCTAGCATCCACTGGCAGCCAGTTTGGGTTTAAAATAGAGCAATGGGCTATGTTACTTATGCAAGCAATTTCACCAAACATGCAATTATAATCTTCTGGTCCAGGTATGTCTTCATAACATTTCAACATTCTAGTGCTTTTCATTCATTACAAAAAGTAAAGAAATAGAGCCATTGGCTCTGAAGCTCCTCAGGAATTATGTAACTCCTTATCTCTAAGGAAAAGATTAAGTTATCAAATTATAAGGCATTGCCCAGTCATCAAATTAAAAATTTATTATCAAAATAGGCTCTGTGGATAACTTTTTTGCATGATTTATAATCTATATAATTTGAGTTATCACTAAAACCCAAGGTGAGACTTAGGTGACAAAAATGAACCACTATTAGTTAGACAAAGAGATCTTGCCAGGTATTAATTGGGAATTCAGATAGTGCCAACTGCCAGAGGGGAGGCTCAATATTTTTAATGCAGTAAAAAAGCTTTTAACGAAAGGCATCATTCACTTTCTCTGAGGTAAAAGAGGTAAAAAAATAATAGAGCATTATCATGTCATGTACATGTATACAATAAAGAAGAAATTGAGATACATAATAATTTGTCTTATATATATATTATAAAGGCGCGACTTCTATTGTTATGTTAGAGGTTTGTACAATAAGTAATAGTTACTTTCCGACTTGTATCAGGAAATACCAGGACAAACTGTCCCGATACAACCAGAAAACAATGGTAGTTACTGACTTACATCTCACTTATTTCGAGTGACATAGCATGAAAAATAGAGCCATGGGCTCTGTAGCTCATCAAGGATTATATTGTTTGATGTTGACAACTGAAATAGATTAATCTCAATATAATGCACAACACCTAGCCCTGAAAAAGTGCAGTCTTGAAATTGTCAGTGCATAACAAAAACATGACTGGACACTAAATTTTTATAAATTGGGTTGTCCAAGTATCACAATTCCTGCAAAGATATTGAAGATAAGGTGATCCTCCCAATTAAAATAGAATAAACATATTCCCCAAATCATCAAACAAAATGGTATAAAAACAATACAAATCCCTTCTCAAGTGAGAATAATGTATTAATTAATCCTACTTATAAGTGGACAAATTATTCACAAAGACCTGACCAAAACCCAATGAACACACTTAGACCTCACTCCCCACCAAAAGGTAACAAGATTGGCAGAGGAGAGAGAGACAGGCAGAAGGGGTGGCAAGATCGTGATCTTTGAAAGCGGGGGGGGGGGGGGGGGGGGGGGGGGGGGGGAGGGGGGGGGGGGGGGAGAGCATGAACTTTGTAAGGGTGGAGGGGAGGGGCAACATCATGAACTTTGTAAGCGGGGGGGGGGGGGGGGGGGGGATTTGCGTTTACATCTCGATTTTGGCCCCCCCCCAAAAAAAATTCAGGCTGTGGAAAAGTGGGGGGGGGGGGGGGGGGGGGGGAAATAATATTGAGAATAATGTCAAGGTCACGAAAATCTAATCAGCCCTTTGTCTTCCCTAAGAGGTGCTTTGTGTGTGATATGATGAAATTCTGGTTAATGGTTCTTGAGATATCCCACTGACAAGCTCTACATGTACATTAAAGAGCCATCACGGATGTTGATGAAAATATCAAAAATTTTCCAAAAATCCATCTCCGTGAAATAAATACACTTAATTTTCCCCTAATTTTTCCAACTTAAAATAAGCCGAGAAATTGCATTAATTAGTAACGGTGTTTTCCAGTCTAAATATAGATCCAGTCTATTATTTTCAAGCGCAAAGCATTATGGTCTAGCTCACACACAGTAAACAAAGACACGAAAGAATAAAAAAAAATATGAGCAATGAAAGATATCGAAATATTTATTTTTTTTGGCGGTGATTTATTTACTATTTCATTTAATTATGTATTTGCTACAGATATTGAAATTATTGTTTTACCCAACTAGGTATTTTTCTTGAATTTTTATAATTAATGAGAGTAAACATTTGTCATAATTTGCTAATCTTATCTCAATAAAAAGAACATTAAACAGGAAATAATTTGTATATTCTCAGGACATTTAGAAACATTGTTTGTAAAGCAATCGTCACATTCAGTAATGTGTGATAAGGGTAACTTGCAAGAGAGACACGTGAAGCACGTGCAGCATATGGGTTGTTATGGCGACTTGCGCTAGAGACGAGCCTTCACGCTTCGGAAGCGCTTGCTGTTTGTGTAGTACGTATTACGCAAAAAGGGGGATTCTGTTTATATACGTCAGATACCCTTAGCGCGCGCTAGTCGAAGTGGTACTTCTCTTTGAAACCAAATTGCAATACATTGTCGTGATATGAAAATTATTTAACATATGCCATGTTGTAGATACAAGATTTCTCTGGCGAATGACGTTATAAGTATATTTTCCAAAAAATTGAAATACTAACATCCGTGATGGCTCTTTAACATGTCGCAAAAATTCGAACCAACCTGCAGAGGTTGCAGATTCTTTGAAGGGATCCTCCTTGGTGTACATATAGCATAAAAATCCTAATTTTTAACTTGATGACAGATTGTAACTTAATTTTTATAAATAACAGTAAAAATAAGTTCAAAAAACACAAAATAAGTGTTTTCCGAACGTGTGACCACCCTGTGTAGAGCCCCATCCCAGTGCAAACCAAGGGACGTAACTCTAATCTCACCACTTATCAATCTAACCATGTCAGACAGAACTAGAATAGCGTTTGCGGGACACCGCAAAAGCAGAGCAGCTCCGAAACTTTGGGTCTCGCCTTTCCCTGTTCCGCCTTCTCCTCAACATAAATAAAAAGGGAATTTCTTTTGACAATTTTTTTTTCATTATTCAAGTTATTCTAACAAGTTGAATCATCACTGGGGTCACTTTTTACAACTTTGTTCTTAAAACCTATTTCTGATTTCAAAATTGGATCAACAGATTAACACGGCCTTAACCAATATCTCATGACCTTGAACTTTGACCTTCAAGGTCACACCATAAATGAATTCTTTTCATTGTGTATAACAATCAGGCAATGACTCAAAGTGTTCATTGTTAGCATAAGGCATAATCACAATAGCACGCTTAATTTGTGAACTTGCTGTGACCTTGACCTTTGAAAGATTTTAGCAAAAACGTTTTCAAATCTTGGTCTTTCTCCAAAGTTGATATATACCAAGTAAGGGTCTGATAGCACAGAAGTTGTTGAAGTTATCGTGTTTACAAGGATTTTTGAAGTGATTTCAGAACTCATGACCTTGACCTTTGACCTTGTATGTGAACATGTCAAAATCATTCCTGAGATTTATAAGAAAGAAGCTACATATATGAGATGTTGATACCTTCATGGAAAAAAGTTATTTAGTGATTTCAGAACTGGTGACCTTGACCCTATCTCGTGACCTTGACCTTTAAAATTCAAGGTCACACAATCAGTGATCACTTTTCATTGTGTATAACAATCATGTAATGATTCAAAGTGATAATAGTTGAAATAAGACATTTCGCAAAAGCATGTTTAAGTCTTGCCCTCGCTGTGACCTTGACCTTTGACGGATGTTAACGAAAACCTTATCAAATCTTGGCCTTTATCCATAGTTGATATACACAAAATAAGAGCCTGATAGCACAAATATTTTTCAAGTTATCATGTTTACAAGGATTTCTTTAGCGATTTCAGAACTTGTGACCTTGACCTTTGACCTTGAATGTGAAGATGTCAAAATCATCCACCAGGTTTATAAGAAAGAAGCTATGTATATGAGGTGTTAATACCTTCTTGGGAAAAGGTTATTTAGTAATTTCAGAACTGGTGACCTTGACCATATTTCGTGACCTTGACATTTTAAATTCAAGGTCACACAATCAGTGATCACTTTTCATTGTGTATAACAATCATGTAATGATTAAAAGTGTTAATAGTTGAAATAAGACATTTTCGCAAAAGCATGCTTAAGTTGTGCCCTCGCTGTGACCTTGACCTTTGATGGATGTTAGCGAAAACCTTTTCAAATCTTGGCCTTTCTCCATAGTTGATGTACACCAAATAAGAGCCTGATAGTACAAATATTTTTCAAGTTATCGTGTTTACAAGGATTTTTTTAGCGATTTCAGAACTCGTGACCTTGACCTTTGACCTTAAAAATAAACATGTCAAAAAAATTCCCCAGGGGCATAAGTAAGAAGTTATGTGTATGAGTTCTCAAAACCTTTTAGGAAAAAAGTTATAGCGAATACAAAACGCGCGTGCGGCGGCGGCGACGGAAACTGCACAAAAACTGATAGCAGCTCCGACTAAGTCGGAGCTGCTAATAAGGGGAGGTGGGTGGCCGTACCCCAAGGAGGATCCCTTCAAAGAATCTGCAACCTCTGCAGGTTGGTTCGATTCTTTTTCAGAAGGGATCCTCCTTGGGGTACATATAGCATAAGGCACTCTCCCAAAGAAGACTTAGGATGTGGATTCTGTCTGTACACTAAATACCCCTTAAAAGTGCTCTACTCAATCCAAGAAAGGTGTCACACTTACCAGATCACGTGACCTCCCGCGCCGAGGGCTGAGGATGGGTGATCCCTTGGGGACTAACCGATCGGCTAATCAGCCTGATTACCGTTATTCTAGGCCAAATACCTCCCCCCCCCCCCCCCTCTTTTTTTCAAAAGACTATTGGGGAGCAATAGGAGTAAGTATTTCCCGCTAGGCAGTGCCACCGGGACACCTGCTGCGGAGGATATAAATGCCTCCAGGAGAGCGGTATTCCTGCACGAGTTGCAGACACAATACTGGCTTCGAGGAGGGATTCGACAAACCTTCAGTATGAAGATTGATGGGCCTGTTATGCGCGCTGGTGTGGCGATAGAGGGCTTCTCGATCCCTTTTCTACAGATCTAGTCGCTGTTTTGGAGTTCCTCCAGTCCAGGTTAGATGCTGCTTTAGCCGCATCGACCGTCAGGGGATACTCTACGGCTATTTCTGCTTTCCAAACACCGATGGACGGTGCTCTTTTGGGATCGCATCCACGGGTACAGCGTTTCTTAGCAGGTGTGGACAGGATACGTCCGGTTGTCCGGCGTATCAGCCCCACTTGGGACCTTTCAATTGTTTTGGATTGGCTCTCAGGTCCGGGGTTCAAAGACTTGAACGCACTGTCACTGCAGCTTTTGACATGGAAGACCGCCTTTTTGGTGGCTTTGGCGTCGGGCAGGCGGGTAGGCGATATCCATGCGATGTCTGCTGATCCCGAACTGACTGTCTTCCATAAAGACAGAGTCAGTATCAGGCTGCCCGACAGCTATCGTCCCAAGGTCGACCACTCGTTCCATGTGACGGCTCCTATCGAACTGCCGACTCTTATGCAGCCGGCCTCTTCGGGGTCCACTGGAAACCATGCTCACATTTTGGATGTACGCAAGGTTCTTAAGATATATATCAAACGCACCAGGGCTATCCGTAAGAATCAGCAACTTTTCTGTTGTTACGGAGGTAGCAAGCCCACTGAATCCTGGGATTCGGGTGTGGTGCCCCTTCCTGAAATAGTATGTCTCGTCTCGAGGGTAACAGTACAGGAGGCTGTACGAGAAACCTGAGAACGGACAGGAACCAACTCTGAGTCGTCCAAAGCGGTGCGATAAGCACCAGGAGGCGAGCTGACTGATTGGTCAACTGGGAAAGAACCCTGGGGATCAGAGGCACCGGCGGGAACGCCCATAGTACTCTGTCCGTCCAGTCAATCGCGAAGGCGTCTCTGGCTAGAGCCCTTGGATCTGGTATTCTTGAGCAGAACACAGGTATCTGATTCGTCATCCCTGACGCAAACAGATCCACCTGGAACGACCCGAACAACAGGGAGATAGTTCCGAATATCCCCCGGTCGAGCATCCACTCGTGAGGTGTTAGGAAGCGCCGAGACAAAGCGTCCGCACGGACGTTGTCCACTCCCGGGAGATAAACAGGAACCACCTGAATGCTGAACTGGTCGCACCACAGTAGGAACTGCCACGACTCCTGTAGGAGAGATGGAGATACTGTGCCGCCCTGTTTCAGAATGTAGGATATGGCTGTTTGGTTGTCCATCTCTAGACGAACCACAAGCCCCCTGATCCGCTCCTTGAAGCACTCGAACACACGTCGAATTGCTCTGAGCTCTAGCACATTGATGTGCAATTTCGCCTCCTCCTGTGACCAAAGGCCCGAGGCTGTCAGGTCTTCCAGGACTCCCCCCCCCAGCCTGATAGGGAGGCGTCTGTCTGGATGGTGACCGAAGGCGTTGGAAGCTCTAGCGGTAGACCCTTGAGAAGGTTGCTCACGGAAACCCACCACCGAAGATGCTCTAGCACCCAAACCAGTGTGGTTAGAACCTTCTCGAAGCTGTCCGAGTGTGACCACATTCGTGCCAGCGCTTGCTGAACCGGTCTCTCCAAACCACGTTCACCGTCGCCGCCATATGACCCAACAACTGAAGCCAAGTCCTGGCTGTGTGGATTGGCGATTGAAGGAACAAGTTGACTGCCCCGATCACTCTGGACACCCGATCTGGGGCCAGGGACACAGAACCGGAGGCCGTATCGAACCTTGCGCCCAGGAAGACTATATCCTGCCTGGGGGCTATGTCCGACTTCTTCAGGTTGATGATCCAACCCAGCTTGAGCAAGATGTCTTACACCTGCTGGGTGGCCTCCTGATTTAGTTCTCGAGACAAGGCTCTGATCAGCCAGTCGTCCAGGTACGGATGACAACACCTGCCCTGCGATTTGGCGGCCTGGGCCGGTATCAACATCAACTTGGTGAATACCCTCGGAGCAGTTGAAATGCCGAAGGGTAACACCCGGAACTGGTAACAAGTCCCGTCGAAGGAGAACCGAAGAAACTCCTTGAAGTCGGGGTGCATTGGAACATGGAGATAAGCATCTTTGAGATCTATTGACGACAACCAATCTCCCCTCTCTACTGACGCTATGACCGTTCTCAAGGTTTCCATCTTAAACGTTGGAACCTGCAGACTGCAATTCAAATACTTCAGATTGAGAATCGGTCTGAACCCTCCGTCCTTCTTGGGTACCAGGAAGTAGGTCGAGTAATAACCACTCTGTTCCTGACCCCTCGGAACTACCTCGATGGCTGCTTTGTCTAGCAAAGCCTGCACCTCGGCACGAAGGACTTCCGCCTTCTCGGGCAACTCGGGCACCTTCGTGTGGCGTATCCCGGAGAAAGTCTGTGGGTTGTACTTCCAAAGTGGTAAGTGGCCCTCCCTGAGTGTGGACAGGACCCAGGTATTTGAGGTGACTTTCTCCCACTCTGAGAGTCTGCCCCCCACTGGAAGATCTCTGGAAAGACAGTGCACCCCCGTCTCCGGCAGCGTTCCAGCTGCTGGAATTTTGGGTGTTGACGCGGGCTTCGGATGACCTAGGTCGGCTTGTTTGGCTTCCCTCGGCTCCGAAAATTCCGCTGGCCTTTATGCCCACGGAATTGCCCTTTCTTTCCCTTCCCCTTGAATCTCTTCTTGTTGCCCATTGGGCCATTCCAAGAAGCTTGACCAGAACCCCCCGGCGTGGGGTATAAGTCATCAAGGGGGGAAGGCCGCGCTCGTCCTGCGTCCTCGAAGGCAACCTTCTGCTCGGCGGCTTCCTTGACTACAGCCTGCGATCCAGGAAAGAGGGTGGACCCCAACCTGAAGGGCAGGTTCTGCAAGGTAAGGCGTGTGGACTGCGAGTACTTTGACGTCGCTAGCCACAGCCGGCGCATCCCCATGACTGCGCCCATCATCTGACTCGCAGCACTCCTGATTGAGTCCCGAGCCAGATAACTCGACACCTCCGCCAACTGCTTCTGGAACGTGTCACCTTAGTGCCCAGTTCCTGCATCTCTGCCAGGTCCTTAGCCTGCATAGCAGCAAGGTAGGCCCCGTGCACTGCTACCCTCAGTTGTTGGGCTCCGTTCCTGTATGTGTCCTCATTGGCATGGAACTCGGCCTTAAACATGGCAGCCTGCGACAGAAATGGAGGCAGTCGCCGGCCCTGTTTGCCTACAGAAGGCTGCGCCTGAGCGCCGGACAGGGTGACGGAGGTCAGGACGCATTCATCCACAACTGGAAGGTCGAAGAGGCCGTCCTCTCCCAACTGGTACCTCTTGTTGAGTTCAGGCAAATCAGCCTTCGTACGGGCACCAGAAAGAAGAGGATTGATCGCCTCAACCAACAAGCTGTCGATGATGCGGAGCCTGGTCGCCGGAGGCTTGCTGGGAGCAAAAGCCTCCCCCGGAAGCCGGAACTACTCGGTGACCTGCTCCGGAACAGGAACAAGCGTCTGCGGGATAGCGATCGCTATTCGGTCACGCGTCTCCTTCAGAAGCTCGGCGAGTGAGACAGCACGGCCAGATTCCTCATCCTCCTCAGAATACTCGGATTCTTCCTCCACCAGGTCCCCGGCACCGGAGCCACTCATCAGTGACCCAGTGTCCGAAGCCCGATCTCGGATAGTCCGTTTGAGAGGGATGCGGTACCCAGCGCTGCTCACCGACGCTCGTTCCCAGACCGGAGCTGGTCCCCGGGGCTGCGACTGCACCGGCGCCATGCACCGGTGCCCTTGCTCTTGGGGTTACCCGTGCCCCCCGTCGTGCTTGTTACCTCGGCACCTTGCACCGACAGGGGGGCCTTGTTTACTTGGGTACGAGGCAGAGCCGGAGCAATCTCTCGGGTGCCTGTGTCGGGAGCCACTACCTTGCCGGGGCCTGCGCCCGGTTCAGTAGTGCCCCCAAGGTCATTACCTGCACGTGTGCCGGTCGACCCTTGAGCATCAGGGTCCGGCAGGGCAACGACGGTCAACTCCTTACGGAGCTGAGCCATCATCGTCCTAACCATCCCCGTCATCTGCCCCTGGATTATGGCAGTGATGGCTGCCGCATCCAGATTAGTGTTAGGGTTAGCAACATTTGCAACATTAGTGTGTGCTTGTGGTGAAAGAACTGGAGGGGGGGGGGGAGAACCCCCCGCAGCAGGTGACCCCACCTCCATATCCACCTCATCCGATGAGGAAGAGGGGATAGGAGGGTAGTGCACCTTCTTTTTCCCTTTACCCTTACTCCTCTTTTCCTTAGAGGGAGGGATGGCTTCCTTAATCTCCTGCCCTGCCTTCTGTAGGTTGCAGTAGAAGAGCATGTCGATGCCCCTCTCCTTCTTGGCCCTCGGGGTGAAACTGATGCACAACTTGCAAGAGGTGTCGTCGTGTTCATCCTCGACCAAACAAGGCAAGCACCTGTCGTGCTTGTCGGCCGGAGGTATACGGGACTTGCACCCCACACATTCGGTGAAAGACTGCAAGTCAAACACAGAATGTTTAGGGGTGTGCATGTGTGTAAGTGCAATGTTTATGTTTGATAAAAGTGCATCATACAAACAACACGCAGAGGCGATACTATAATAACTAAGCACTAGGCAAGTAATAAATAGTAAGCCACTGAAAGAAATAAAGCATGAATATACCTAGTATATCTTGCCGACTGAGACGATGACCCCGAGAATGACAAAATTCAAAAAGGGAGAAATCCTCATCAGTCAAGTGCTGCCCTACAATGCGAAGCACGATAAAGAACCTTCAAAACAATCAGATCTCAAAACAAAATAGCAAAACACTAACACTTTGCATTTTGTTTGAGCATCCGCCATTTTGAGCGTTTTCCATCCGCCATTATTCTGAGAATTCGAAGCACGTGCAAATTGAAAAACGAAGTTACAACGCGACAAAAACCATATAAGTAACCTAAACATTCGCCTCTACGAATAAAAAGGGGTTACCACACATACAGTATTCTTAGTCTTGTCCATTTTCTCAAGGAAACTTAAATCAAAGTCAAAAACCACGGAGCAGAAAGAACATCTTGCCAGCTCAATGTCAGATTGATAAGTGGTGAGATTAGAGTTACGTCCCTTGGTTTGCACTGGGATGGGGCTCTACACAGGGTGGTCACACGTTCGGAAAACACTTATTTTGTGTTTTTTGAAGTTATTTTTACTGTTATTTATAAAAATTAAGTTACAATCTGTCATCAAGTTAAAAATTAGGATTTTTATGCTATATGTACCCCAAGGAGGATCCCTTCTGAAAAAGAATCAAAGTTCCGCTGCGACCTTGAGAATAATGTTAAGGTCACCAAAATCTAACAAGAGAATTAGTGAGCAAAGCTCACTTATGATACCCCCGCTTTTACATTAACATTGGTCAAAGAGAAATGTTTGAAAATAGCAAAAGGGTATCAATGTTTAAACTTTGGTATGAAAAGACCATAACATATATTATTAAAGCAGAGTAAGTATTACACCTCTAAGCATGTTTTAGAAGTAAAAGTCAAAGTGGTTTCGTAACATTTGAACAACTAGAAGAGCGTTTGCGGGACACCGCAAAAGCAGAGCAGCTCCGAAACTTTGGGTCTCGCCTTTCCCTGTTCCGCCTTCTCCTCAGCATAAATAAAATGGGATTTTTTTTGGACCAAAATTTGTTCATTATTCAAGTTATTCTAACAAGTTGAATCATCACTGGGGTCACTTTTCACAAGTTTGTTCTTAAAACCTATTTCTGATCTCAAAATTGGATCAAAGGATTAACATGGCCTGAACCAATATCTCATGACCTTGACCTTGACCTTAGACCTTCAAGGTCACACCATCACTGATTACTTTTCATTGTGTATAACAATCATGCAATGACTCAAAGTGTTCATTGTTAACATAAGGCATATTCACAATAGCATGCTTAAGTTGTGACCTTGCTGTGACCTTGACCTTTGACAGATTTTAGCGAAAACTTTTTCAAATCTTGGTCTATCTCCATAGTTGATATATACCAAATAAGAGCCTGACAGCACAAAAACGTTTGAAGTTATCATGTTTACAAGGATTATTGTAGTAATTAAAGCACTCATGACCTTGACCTTTGACCTTGAATGTGAACATGTCAAAATCATTTACCAGATTTATAAGAAAGAAGCTATGTATATGAGGTGTTAATACCTTCTTGGAAACAAGTAGTATTTGAGTTATGAGCGGAACCAAAAGTGTGATCATAGACGCGCACACAAAGACGCTTAAAAGTGGAAAATCTGAAAAAATAATCACGGAATCTGAGGGAAACATAGAAAAGGCACATCTAGGGACCATAAAGTGTACATGTATAAAGTTTCATAACAATTGAACAAGTAGTATTTGAGTTATGAGCGGAACCAAAAGTGTAAGCATAGACGCGCACACAAAGACGCTTAAAAGTGGAAAATCTGAAAAAATAATCATGGAATCTGAGTGAAACATAGAAAAGGCACATTTAGGGACCATAAAGTGTCCATGTATAAAGTTTCATAACAATTGAACAAGTAGTATTTGAGTTATGAGCGGAACCAAAAGTGTGACCATAGACGCGCACACAAAGACGCTTAAAAGTGGAAAATCTGAAAAAATAATCATGGAATCTGAGGGAAACATAGAAAAGGCACATCTAGGGACCATAAAGTGTACATGTATAAAGTTTCATAACAATTGAACAAGTAGTATTTGAGTTATGAGCGGAACCAAAAGTGTGACCATAGACGCGCACACAAAGACGCTTAAAAGTGGAAAATCTGAATAAATAATCATGGAATCTGAGGGAAACATAGAAAAGGCACATCTAGGGACCATAAAGTGTACATGTATAAAGTTTCATAACAATTGAACAAGTAGTATTTGAGTTATGAGCGGAACCAAAAGTGTGACCATAGACGCGCACACAAAGACGCTTAAAAGTGGAAAATCTGAAAAAATAATCATGGAATCTGAGGGAAACATAGAAAAGGCACATCTAGGGACCATAAAGTGTACATGTATAAAGTTTCATAACAATTGAACAAGTAGTATTTGAGTTATGAGCGGAACCAAAAGTGTGACCATAGACGCACACACAAAGACGCTTAAAAGTGGAAAATCTGAAAAAATAATCATGGAATCTGAGGGAAACATAGAAAAGGCACATCTAGGGACCATAAAGTGTACATGTATAAAGTTTCATAACAATTGAACAAGTAGTATTTGAGTTATGAGCGGAACCAAAAGTGTTCCGGACGGACGGACGGACGCGCTGAGCGCTATATACCCCCGACTACTTCGTAGCGGGGGTATAATAAGCCCTTTGTCTACCCTTGGAGCTATGTGTAAGATATGAAGAGAATCCAGTGAATGGTTCTTGAGATACCCCGTTGACAAGGGTAAAATTAGTCTCGTGACCTTGAAATGAAGGTCAAAACTCTGTAGGAACATTACTCTCCCCATGATGAACCCATATGCAAAATATGAAAAGATACCAGTGAATAGTATTTGAGTTATTCCATTTCATACGGACGGACGCAGCCAAATACTCTATATCCCCCATTTTGCGCTAAACTCGGGGCAGGGGATAATAAATGTAACATAAATTTTTTGTTAGATCCTCAATTCTTAATTTTCAAGTCTCAACAGCCATTTCTCAAAGTACATGTTTGAACTCACATATTTGGGATTACCTCCTTTAGTCTGAAATGAAGAGCACAAACAATCTCAAGAGTACTGTTCAAAGCAAAATCCATATTTGGGGTCACAGGATCATTAAATTTACAATTTTGAAACGATTTTTGCCAAGGAGTTTTTACACAACAATTCAGCTTTCTAGAGCTTAAGGTACTGGACAAGAAGATGAACAGGCTTTTAATGTCGTGACCCCTGTGACCCTATTGTCACAGGGTCACCAAATCTTCAATTTAAAATCCCCATTGGCCAAGAAGTCTGCACACAACTTAATCTCTAGACCTTTAGGTACTGGAGACGAAGATGAAAATAGGTTTTTGAGGACGTGAACCATGTGACCCTATTTGGGGTCACAGAGTCACCAAATCTACAATTTAGAATTCCCATTTGCCAAGGAGTCTGCACATAACATTTCAGCTCTCTCGAGTCATTGGTCCTGGAGAAGAAGATGAAAATAAGTTTTTAATGTCGTTTCGAAAGGGGGGTCACCAAATCTACAATTTATAAACCCCATTGGCCAAGTCTGCACACAACTTTTCAGCTCTCTAGGCCTTTTGGTACTGGAGTGAGTAAGTGAATTGGTGTGTAACGCCGCTTTCAAGAGTATTTATTATTACGGTTGCTAGTATTATGGCAGCGAGAAAGCCCGCATCGCCATGTGGCTATGCTTTGCAGTGAAACCTGTGAGCAACTAGTGAACCATGGGTGGTACTACGCTGAAATGGTACTGTAGATGAAGAGCCTGATGAACTAAAAGGTGAAACAAATGGATGGACAGACGCCGGATGCCATGCCTTAAGCTCATCAGGCATTTCAAGCTAGATGAGATCAAAAACAAGAAGACATAGTCATCAACATCCCCCGCCAGACCCAAGAGTTTGGAAAAAGGGCAATAATTCAAGAAAAAATAATTATGCACTTTTCATTAATTTTATTCCATTAAGGTATGGATACCCTCAAGCCACAAACTGATTTGATCATAAACAGTTTCCAAGAAAAGCTATCTCCTTTGTAGATAACTGAATCATACAATTCTAATTTTCAAACTCCATCAAGGTATTTATGCCCTCAAGCCACACACCAAATTTGGTAATCCGATCTTGAGTGGTTTCTGAGAAAAGCTGTCCCCTTTATCTCGGACGGATGGACAGACGGACAGACGGAGCCCAAACCTATATCCCTCTTCCACTTCGTGGCGGGGGATAATAATGACTGCAAATTGTTTTCATTGTTGCTACATTTTGGCAACAATTTTGAGGTTTTTGTAGAGTTTTTTTTCATTGGTCTTTATATATGAAAATAACAAAACAATTGTGTAGCTGTAAGATATTTATTAACAAGTTTTGTATTAACATATCACAAAGTATGCATTAACAAAATGGACGGATGTTTGTAAATGTGATTTCTAAGGTAATGTGCACAATTGAATTTGGCAAAGTTTCTGTTTGAAATCAACACATTTCTTTTTGTGTTACATAAATAAATAGATTAACTTTAGTCGAATACCTGGACAAATGAAATTGAAAACATTTTGTGTTTGGAATGTCTGAGAGATCACCTGTACTCGGCACTGCCAGAGAGACTGTTCCCTGCATAATTGTACTGATATTCATCTGCAAACAGTTCTTAACTCTGTCAAACTGTTGTCCCATCGTTACTCATGGGACATTGAAAACAGTGGGGAACTGCGGTTTAAGTAGAGAACCGAGTTAGTCATATGTTGGTTGCGCCTGATTAGTTGAGAATTATGCCCGTATTTCACCACGACCTGAAGAGTCCCAAATCGCCTCGAATAGGAGTTTGTGTAAATTCCTGAACATTTGACAAATTTCATGAACAGCAATTACACTTCTGCAAAAGGTTTATGAAATTTGTTCGCTTTTCATGTTGAAAACTTATGAAACCTGTACAAATTATCTACAAAGAACCAAGTAAGACACAGTTACAAATACTGTGAAAACACCAAAATTATAAACCAGGAATTTCCAAGAACTGTTTCCGAAGATTTACCTACAAATAGTTTACAAAGTATGAACGATAATGCAATTCGTAGATGGTACGTTTTTTGACAAAACAAATTTGAGTAATGTTTCTGAATCAAGTAGGAATCATTTACGGATTTCAAGAATTCTTGTGCAAAGTTTCCCTTTTGTGATGACTTTTGTGATAATTCAGATGTAGTGAAATTGGGGCATCAAGAGTCGGTACACTTGGATGAGATGAAGGGAGGTTTGGGATGAAGAGAGAGAGGGGGCAGGGCTAGTCGTGTGTGGGTCGGGCTCGGTGGGGCTGTGTGGCTGATGAAGAAATCCCCGCACTTCCTCCACCAGAGGGCCGTTCTCGTTCCTTCTGATACTCCATCTCTATCTTTGCCTCGATCTTCTCCCAGTCAATCTCAATCTGAAACAGTCAAACAACCTCCATAACTCAGTACTCAATGTATTGAGACCGTGAATACAGGATACAGTTACAGATACAAAGGGCCACAATCAGGCTCAGGAGCTCATCAGACATTGCATAAGTCATTCTCTCTAAGGTTAAGGCTGACATATGATTACTAGAAATACCTACATGTGATGCACTGTGATGCTCCAACTTTCAATTCAACCTTGTCATCTTGCCCTTATTTTTCACATATGCCAGAGACAATTCAAAAAGGTTAAAACATTTCTAGACAATATATCAAGGTTGGCAATGTATCCCCATCAATGATGATATATACCAATACCATTTTCTTACTTTAATGTATCCCCATCAATGATGATATATACCAATACCATTTTCTTACTTTAATGTATCCCCATCAATGATGATATATACCAATACCATTTTCTTTACTTTAATGTATCCCCATCAATGATGATATATACCAATACCATTTTCTTACTTTAAATTATGAATTGTACTGAGGTACTTTCAGAGTGGAGTATCTCAAATTATACCATGACATTTTAAAATCCTTGTTTTTGATTGATGTATTTTATCGTTGAACGAAGGTTGAACAAAATATTTTTGATGAACAATTTACAGCGTTTGAATACATGACATAAAATTCTTGGCCAAACTATGTCATTGAAATAATCATTAGTTATCTTTGCTTTGCGGTTTCCATCAAGTTTTCCTTCTACGCAATTTAATCTGTGTATCTGTTTGGGAAATAATTCATATTTGGACTGATGTTTTAAACAGTAAAACTACAGTAGTCGATCTCTGAGACTGTGTGTGTCGTTTGGAACAGTTACACACGAGTAGAAAATCAAAACTAATGGCCTACGTACTTGCTTCAAAATGCTTTTATTACAATCTTCTACTAATTCAAGTGACCTGATCGCTTGTTCTGTTCATACAAATTTCAAGTGGCACGCTCCAACTGCACAACCACGATAAGCCGAGAGAGAACCGGTTTACGTTCATCATAAACTCAATCAGTTATGACGTCACAGAAAAGTGGTGGACAGAATTTCAAGGTGGTGAAAGATTAAGATTTCCCAATCTATAAGTTCTATTTGATTGAAATTTTTATAATCATCAATTCATCATATTTTCATATGAATGAATTGTTAATTTCACTATTTATTTAATTTAATTTAATCAAATTGTGATGCGTCATAACTGGCAAAAAATGGGTTCAACCGATTACCACATCACTCAGTTCACTTCCGCAGTGTCAAAGAAACACGTTTAAAATACGCTGATAACTTGTCATGGTAGAATGGGCTGACACATTCGACTCCGAATGAAAAAAATAGAACCAGGGCCTCTGTAGTTCATCAGGAATTCATTGATTTATTATCTAAGGTTGAATATCTAAGTCATCGCAAGTAATACATTGTTAACAAGCAAACAATTGGTTTTTAGATTGTGACCCCAATGATTCACCAAATCTACAATTTAGAATACCTATTGGCCAAGAAGTCTGTACACAATATTTCAGCTTTCTAGAGCTTTATGTACTGGAGAAGAAGATGAAAAAAGGTTTTTAAGGTCTTGACCCCTGTGACCCTCTTTGGGTTCATGGGATCACCAAATCTACAAATTAGAATCCCCATTGGCCAAGGAGTCTGCACACAACTTTTCAGCTCTCTAGACCTTTTGGAACTGAAGAAAAAGATGACAATAGTTTTGTAAAGGTGCATCCATTGTGTTTCATAAAATTTTATTTGGCTTTAATACGTTCCAACTCACCACATGTGCTGTCTACAATACAAATAAATTCACTCAGCTTGCATATTTATCCCCAATCACCAAATATTAAAATCTAAATATTTTATATATTTAAAAATACTAACCCCACTTCAGGTAATGCATATTACCTTTTATCATATAATGGAGGGTGTTATCGATGCAATAAAGCAATCTGATAAACTTGGTATCCAAATCTGATAAATATGCAAAACAGGTCAAAGGTCAAATACACGAACTACTTTCGCAGAATTCCACTCTTTTCATGCGAATCCTAAAACTGTTTACGTATCATTGAAAAGCGTAACCGGAAGTTTACCCGAGTATTTCCGCTTGAAAGAATGGATATTCGAAAACACGAAATCATCTGATATGTACACTATGTGCATTTATACTGTAGTGTTAACAAAGTCAAGATAATTGTAGATTTGTTTTAAAAATCATTCAAAACTTCAGTGCGCTAACCAACAGCATCAGCAAGTAGCTGCAGTGTCCTGTGTACAAAATGAATCTTGATGTGTCAGTGTGTGACCTACCGACACGCCTCGTCGATCGCACTAGCATTTTGGCAGTTCTTGAGGGCTGAGCATACGGTATTGGGTACATTAATAGGTACTTATTGTCATAAACAAAGGAAACAACCCCACCTCACAAATAATTACCGTTTAAGTGCAAAAGATACTGTTATGCAGCAATCCGAATCAACTCGGCAACGCAGCTTCCAAAACGTTGAAACTAGAGTTACTTCCCTTGTTCTAGGAACGTGACCAAATTATTTATGAGTGCTTTAGATACATGCTTATGAACTGATTGAAAATATCTCCATGAACATTTTGGAATAAAAAATAATGTATTATGCTCGCCAAAGGCTCGCATAATACAATTTTTATTCCAAAAATATGATATTAATGATACGGAAACACACTTGGTTAATAATCTCTATGTACTTCTGAAAAGAGATTGGAAAGAGTTGAATCCTTGTCCTTTACGAAGTAATAGTGTGAATAACAGGTAGACAGGATACAGCGAACCACACCGGAAGGTGAGGCCAATCTATCACGTGAGAACGTGACGTAATCATATTTCACAGATATATTTCTGTGCAAGGCCATAGTAGAGGCCAAAGCCCATATTTCATGGGGGTTATTAGCCGCCGGGTGAGGTAAGCAGTCAGCATCATAAGCTGCCAAAATTGTTTGACGAAGCCACAGCGCAATAGTGTTTCTGTTGACTTCACCATTGGCTGCAGCCGAAAAGGGTATGAATGGCTTTTAATGAGTCTTCCGCCTACTCACCACAGTAGCCAGGGCTGTGTTCAAGATAGGTTTCAAAGTAATCGCTCAATGAGCGATTACCTTTAAACCTCTCTTGAACGCAATTGCTCAATGTAGCGCTATGTAGCAAGGCGAGCAAACTTTGAGGAATTTGCACTGTGTCATTCAAGAGAAAAGAAACGCTCATTGAGCGCTACATTGAGCGATCAATGAGCGCCAAGAAGCGCTTCATTTTTGTGAACTGCAAGCTGGTGGTTCAGGCAGGACGGGTTGTCCTCCTTCAAGTCCTGGGACACAGCTTCCAGCAACGAAACAAGTGCCGACAGCGGGATTAGCGTACACTTCAGCTCTGTGTCAATGTTCTTGAGCTTGATGTCTTGTGTACCTTGTACATAGCCTGAGAAGTGTCGTCACACCTGTCCCGGACAGTGCCAGACCTTCATTGAGTGGACCTTGTACTTGTTGCCAAGTGAATGGACAGGTTGATAGAGAGCTTAGCGAACTCCTCATCCAAGTTTTCCATCACATCTTTGATGGTGGGATCCGATGGAAAAAGGAGTTCCGGTTCATCCCAGATGGCAAACCTCTTGTGCGCCTCCTGGCTAGGAGCAGGACAGGTCACAAGCCTATCCGCTATCCAAGTGAACACATTGCCGTAATCCAAGTGAGTGTCATTGGTATCCTCATCTGAGACCTCCTCAACTTGTTCCTCGTAGTCCGGCACAAAGTCATGCTCCACCCGGAGCAAGGGTGAGCGTGAGCGCTCTGAACGCACATGAGACAACAAGGTCTTGAGAGGAGAGAAGTGACGAGGTGAGCGCCGAGGTGAGCGGGAGCGCCTCGGAGAGAGCGAGAACGCCTAGGTGAGCGGGAACACCGAGGAGAACGAGAGCGCCGACCACAATCATCCCTGTATACAAAGTCCCTGTTGGAGTTCTCAAAACGGAACCCCTCACCAGCGCGGATGTCCTGGCGCTGGCCATTCACGTGACGATGGTCCTTAGGCTCTTGCCCAAAGTGAACTACTGAGGAGTGCTCCTCACGGCGCTGGTCCCCAGGAGTGTCCCTGAGAGTAGGCTCCAGGGACTGGCGAACAGGGGGAGGAATAGGCACAGGCCCAGGCACGGCAACATCCAGTGCAGCACATGCCTGAAACAACTTCCCTACCTCTCGGTTCACTAGAGATAGGAGAAAGTTAGTGTCAATCGCCCTGCTGAACTTCCTCCTACGTAGGACCATGTCTGGGTTGCTTCTGAGGAGCAGAAGGCAGAGGGATAGTGTCAGTGTTCCCTGGGACAGGAATGTCGTCCCGGGGAGGAGAAGCCGGTTTGTCAGACATGCCTCTCAGCCTGCTTTGCGTGAAACGTTTCCGTCGAGCAACACAGAAGGCCCTAAACCGATGGTGATAAGGGCTGACAGTAAAGGCACTTATGGTCTGCGTCGCACTGAGTACCAACACAGTCTGGACAGAGAGGGTGTGGGTCTTTCGCGGATTTTTTAGATCTGCAACAGCTACAGTAAACTCTCATAGATGTTTGTACTGTAAAAAAAACAGAAACAAACAACATAAACAACAAAGCCAGAAAGGAAGCATAGAGTATATATATATACACACAAAAATAGTAACACAACGTTACCATAAGAGTGTGAAATGAAGAAAGCATAATAACACCCAAATAAACAATTCTCAAAGCGAGAAAAAACATAGGGTGACACAAGTGCTAAAAATAGCTACACAGTCGACAACACAGGTGGGTGTGTAACTACCCCAAAGAGACCAAAACAGCCAACCAAAGTAGTGCTTTTGGAAAAAGGGGAAAAAACGTAAATTTAAGTTATAAAAATAGAGCCATGGCCTCTGTAGCTCATCAGGATATAATAAGTGGGGTATGTTATGGAGTGGACTTTATAGCAATGGTCAGATAATGGAATGTAGTAATAAGAATCTAGGTAGTGAAACGATTAAAGCCGTTTAAAAATATTTTGTTAACATAACTTTGCCAATCTGCTATACATATGTGTGTTGAAAGAGCAACACAAAGCTTGGAAATAAATTGCTGGTATCAAACATATAATAATGTGGTGGAGAGATCATACTATTTTTTAAGATCGTACACACATTCTATAATAATGAATATACCGGGTACAATTCTTTGCATACAATTCACCACTGTAAGCTATTGCAATAATTGCCTGGGGCTGTAGAAGAAAATGAAAAAAACATTCTTAGGTCATGACCCCTGCTAATTATTATCAAAATTGGTTACACATAAATCAACATTCGTTATGAATATCATACACCTTTGCATTATATTGTTTTAATTCTTAATTGCATTATGGCAATACCAACATTTATTACATAATGAATAGGAGCCTCAGTTTTTGAAAATCCCATTTCTCATAGGCTCCATTTGAATACTTAATAAATTGGTGAATTTTTTTTAGTAAATTCTTTTTCACCATTTCTTATAGGCTCCTTTTCAATATTTGATAAAATGGTGATATTCTAAGAATAAATTCTTTTTTAGAGTCAGTGGAAGACTAAAGCAGTCTCACGCACAGTCTATAACACAGTGCTGCACAGTAGTTTGAAGTAACCTGAAACCTCTGTGTAACTATCAGTTTTCATCCTTCTGCCAGGAAGAGGTCAACACAATGCAATTACATAACATGCAGACACTGGACTCACAGCCAGTAAAATTTATATGTTAGATGCAGTTTTTCCTACAATTAATTATTTTTCTGTACTGGAGAAGATGATGAAAATAAGTGTGATGTCACAATCTCATATAGCTACTTCTTTTATAGTCCTATGTTATCACCAGTCATCACTAGTCATATTCAGTTCACATATCTCATGTAAAATGAAAAAATTTAATTCCTCTTCAAGTTATTCCTTCAAAGGGTATTCAATAGTTCTCATTTCAAATAGATTCACATTAAACATGTCCATGATGTAGACATCTATCTCATTTCTTGTTCCTATTGAATAAAATTAACTGCAAAGTTAATAGAAAACTAAATCAGTTATAAAGTATAAGATATGATATAAATAAGGTATACCAAATTGACTCGTACTGGAAATTCTCATTAATTAATTAATTAATTCTCAAAATAATTACACAATATCATGAGATATTAAAAAACTCCATTATTTACTCTTAAATTACAAAGAACATAATATTAGATTTAATAAAAGATTCTGTATTAAGTCTTTAGAATACTTTTAGACTTGTGTACCTTTATCAGCAAATTCACTTGCAAAATACAAATAATTACTCATATGTGAAATGTGAGACAAAGATAAAATATGACTTATAATTTTTGTTAGACCTCCAATTCTAAGTTTTTAATTCTAAATATCTCTTTTTCATCAGACATATTATATTCTCAAAGCACATGTGAGAACTCTCACATCAGAAAGATGAAATGCCTTTAACTCAGCTGTTTTCTTTAAAATTACCTCCCTTACCTACTTTAATACTGATTGAAGTGCACATATAATCTCAGAAAGATGCTGTAAACTGAAATAGGCTTTTAGGTTATGATCCCTGTGACCAATATTTGGGGTCACAGACTCACCAAATTTACAATTTAGAATCCCTTACAGCCAAGGAGTCTGTACATAAAATTTCAGCTCGCTAGAGCCATTGGGACTGGAGATGAAGATGAAAATAGCATTTTAGGTCATTGCCTCTGTGACCCAATATTTGGGGTCTCACTGTCACCAAATTTACAATTTAGAATCCCCTTCAGTCAAGGAGTATGTACATAAAATTTCAGCTCTCTACGTTCATTGGGACTGGAGAAGAAGATGAAAATAGTTTTTTTTAGGTAATGACCCCTGTGAGCCACACTTGGGGTCACAGGGTCACCAAATCTACAATTTAGAATCCCTTTCAGCCAGGGAGTCTGTACATAAAATTTCAGCTCTCTGGAGTCTTTAGGTCATGACCCCTGTTACCCTTATTTAGGGTCACAGGGTCACCAAATCTACACTTTAGAATCTTATTCAGCCAAGGAGTCTGCATATAAAATTTCAGCTCTATAGAACTATTGGTTCTGGAGAAGAAGATGAAAATAGCTTTTAAGGTTATGACCCCTGTGACCCACATTTGGGGTCACAGGGTCACCAAATTTACAATTTAGTATCCCCTTCAGCCAAGGAGTCTGTACATTAAATTTCAGCTCTCTGGAGTCATTGGTTCTGGAGAAGAAGTCGAAAAAGCGAAAAGTTTACGGACGGACGGACGGACGGACGGACGGACAGACGGACGGACGGACGGACGGACGCCATCCCATGCCATAAGCCCATCGGGCCTTTCAGGCCAGTTGAGCTAACAAAAACCCAAAAAGGGGTTACCGGTACAAACACTCAGCAAACATAGATGAATATATCCCAATGCCAAACAAGCTTTACTCAAACAAACAAAATTAGAAAACCACAACATGTGCTTCGGCGTAAGAATACATGATGGTGGAAAATTTGGAAAGGTGTAAAACATGTGAAACATTAAGTAATAGGGCCCCAAGAAACTAGAATGAAGCGAAATGGGTCCGAAAAACGTGCTGAGATGCGGGAGGGGTGAAAATTTCCAACTGAAGAGCAAATATCCAACTGAATTCGTCAATATGGTAAGTGAACCAATGCTGTATTCACACACTTCGCATGGTATTATAGATAATAGAAAAGAGACATACCGTAGGTTAAATGTTGCAAAAGTAGCAAAACTTAGGAAAAAAACCTGGTTGACAAAGAAACGTCTTGCCTTATCTCCGATAAAAGGAAATATGATTACGTCACATTCTCACGTGATAGATTGGTCTCACCATCCAGTGTGGGTCGCTGTATCCTGTCTACGTGTTATTCACACTATTACTTCGTAAAGGACAAGGATTCAACTCTTTCCAATCTTTTATCAAGTACAAGGTAATATGCAATATCTGAAGTGGGGTAAGTATTTAAAATTATCATAATTACTAGTTTCCAAATAAAATTGTGTAACATCATTATGCATGTGCAGAAACCAAAACTGTACGTCCAATTTACATGCACAGTAGTTATGTGACCTATTAAACATTATCAACTCAAACTTGTCTTCTTGTCTATTATAAATAAGATTCCAAAATTACATTTGACTCATTGACGCGTGCCACACGCTGTGCATTGTCCCGTTTTCGATCAGAAATCACTACTTTTACCTTTATATCGTCAAAATGCTAAGTCTACTATCATCAAAACGATAGTTTTTGGTACCAGTCGGTACTTCTGGATAAAGTAACACCATTTATAACGTTTGCTATATGTGACCCCCAACAACACAATGGATATACCTTTAAAGGATTTGACCCCATTGGCTAAAAAGTCTGCAAACAATATTACAGCCTTCTTTTTGTCTTTTTGTTCTGGAGAAGAAGATGAAAATAGGTTTTTAGGTTATGGCCTATAAGGCCCTTATTTGGGGCCACAGGGTCACCAAATCTACAATTTAGAATCCCAATTGGCCAAGGAGTCTGCACATAAATATCAGCTCTCTACAGTTATTGGTTCTGGAGAAGAAGTCGAAAAAGCGAAAAGTTTACGGACGGATGGATGGATGGATGGATGGACGGACGGACAGACGCCATAAGCCCATCGCGCCTTTCATGCCTGATGAGCTAAAACTTGGTACCAAATCTACATTATACTCACAAACAGTGGTTATGGAGAGGTTGAAAATGTCAAAAGGGAACAAAACAAAATAAAATGAATTTCAGAATTGAAATGAAATGTTTATAAACAGACATCAGAAGTATAAGACATAACAAAGAACCTTTCGGTTGGATAAAACACTATAATGAATCAACTTTCCTAACATGTTTAAAGGTGCATCCATTGTGTTTCATAAAATTTTATTTGGCTTTAATACGTTCAAACACATTATATGTGCTGTTTACAATACAAAAAAATTCACTCAGCTTGCATGTTCATCCCCAATCGGCAAACATATCATAATTACTAGTTTCCAATTAAAATCGAGTAACATCATTATGTATGTGCAGACACCGAAAGTGCACGTCCTATTTATATGCACAGTAGTTATATGACCTATTGAACAATATCAACCCAAATTTGTTATTTTGTCTGGGATTAAATAAGATTCCAAAATTACGTTTGACTCATTGGCGCGCCACACGCTGTGCATTGTCCGGTTTTCGATCAGAAATCGAATCTTTTACCTTCAAATCGTCAATATACTAGGTCGGGTATCATTAAAATGGTTGTTTTCGGTAACAGTTGGTACTTCTCGATAAAATAAGACAATTTTTAACGTTTGCCATATTTGACCCCCAACAACACAATGGATGTACCTTTAATCAAAGTTTGAGTAGAAGAATGGACACCTCCATGAATAAAATTCTGTTAACATGCAGATGAATTCCATGTGTCAAATAAAGTCAATTGCTGAGAGACACATGAGACAGTGATTGAAAGCAGTGACATCTGGATGTTCAACTGACACCGACCAGCTTTATGAGATTACCAACAGCTAACCAAATCATGTGACGTATGGGCCTGTCACTTGCCATCAATTACCAGAGTGCGCTATTAGCACAAGGCACAGCATGTAGACAGACACCAGCAGCTCTCTCACTCCTCACATCAAGCACTTGTATTACATGTATTCAGTCATCCTAGATCACATCCAGTGTAGGCATGTACATATCTCGACTTGTATTCATATATCTACAAACCTACTTGTAACACAGTATAAGATGGTTATTAAAACCAATGAAATTTTGCAGCAAGGCAAGTAGCCTTCTTTTCTACAGCTTGAGGTATATTGTAGACAATTGGTAGTCAATGAAAATAACGATTTTGTGGTAAGGTGATATATAATTTTGAAATGATTTCAGTTTGACAGCAAACAGGGAAAAATAGAGCCATTGGCTCTGTAGCTCATCTGGATTTAAACAATAAAATATATAAATTTCAGTATGTAAATTTTCCAGGACAATTTATCACAGCTATAACAAATTTGAAGTACTTGAGAAAAAGATGAAAAGAGTTTTTTTAGGTTGTGACCCGTGACCCCAAATGGGGTGATAGAAATCACCAAATCTTCAATTTAGAATCCCCATTGGCCAAGGAGTCTTTACACAACAAATCATCTCTCTAGACCTTTTGTTACTGAAGAAGAAGAAAATAGGTTTTCAAGGTCGTGACCCCTATGACCTCATTTGGAGTCACACGTTCACAAAATCTACAATTTAGAATCCCCATTAGCCAAGGAGTCTGCAAACAACTTTTCAGCTCTTATGACCTTTTAGAACTGGAGAAGAGGAAAATAGATTTTTAAGGCGTGACCCCTGTGCCGAAATCTACAATTTAGGGGGGCAAATCCAAAATATAGGGGGAGTATACCATCCAACTGATAACACAACTCTGGCGGTACATTAGGAAATTTATGAGTGACGTTTCGCCACCTGTGGGGGCGGGTTCCTCAGAGAGGTACTGCTAAAGTAGTAAAATGACTATCAGGGTCTTGAACCTTACCATATCCGAAGTAGAATGGTTTCTCTATGTTATCCACCTTTTAAGTCTAAAAGATGCTTTGTTTTCACATTATATTGAGGATCCCTGGTAAATAGAGTCATTCATAAAATCCTTGTTTACAACCTGAAATCCCTGTTTACAGACACGCTATATAAGTTGCTTTTATACTGTTTACTTCCATGTGCCTCGGTGGCGCAGTAGACTAAAGTGATAGCTCACATGCTGCGGGTGTTAGTGGATACTGGTTTGACACTCAATTTCGTTTACACGTCAGCTCAGCAAATTTATCAGGGTTTACAATCATTGACCCTATTTCGGGTCATTGGGGTCACGAAATCTACAATTTAGAATCCCGATTGGCTTAGGAGTCTGCACACAACTTTTCAGCTCTCTAGTGTGAAAAAGTGAAGAATATACAGACGGCCGGGCGCTGGACACCATACCATGCAATAAGCGCATCGGGCATTTCAGGCCTGATGAATCTCACTCACTCTGGCCGGTGTAGCCAGAGAAATGAGGAATGCTGTTTTACGAGTTAAGTCCTCAAAGGAGGCCTCATTTAGAGGCTCATATGGGGAACCTCAGAGATGCTGAAGGAACCAAATTGAGGTCCAAAGGACGTCATCCGGAAGTGTGGTGGTTCCAGCATGTAGAGGTAGTTGAACACGCCAGGTTGTGGATCATCCTCATCTTCTCCGAGTTCTTCTTGGGGACGAGGAAGATGGGAGAGTAGAACCCTCGGGGTTCTCGGGGTCTGTCACAATCTCTATGGCACACTTATCCAGGAAAATGTTTATGTTGCTGGACAGCTGCAGCAGTTTAGCCGTTGAGTACTCGCTTGACCGGGGCAGGTTGGTCAGAGGCAGCGACCTGGCTATTGGCAGTTTGTAGCCGGTCTGAAGGATGCTGGTTACAAAGGGGTCTTCTAGGATTTTCCAATTGGGCCAGAAGACTCCCAGTCTCCCGCCTACAGGTTTATCTGACACTGGGACGACTGGAGGCGAATCGTGCTTGTCCAGACCTTCAACGTCTGGATTTATAGGGCGTCTTGGACTTCTTCCTGGGGGTTTTCGGGAATCGTCCACGGGAAGTCTGGTTGTAGTTATGAGATCGTCCACGGTTGGCCCCTGAGTCAAAGCCACTCATTTTCCGAAAGAAAGAAAGACAGACTTGCGACGACCTGAGTAGATCCGAGTAGACTTCTTTAAGTTGGTCAGAAACCAACTTGCAGGCCTGGAATGTGAAGTCTGCCTGAGCTTTGACAGACTGCTTCTTGAAGACATCACTGACACAGGAGAGCGCACCAGGGATCTCTGAACAAGTGTTGACTTGCCACTTGAGTATCGTCGAATGATGGTCCATCCTCGACGGGTTATCCTCAGTCAAATCTTGTTACATAGCTTCCATGGAAGACACCAGAGCTGACAGCGGAATCAAGATCCTTCTGAGTTCGGTGTCAACATTCCGGAGTTTCAAGTCCTGCACTTTATACATCGCTAGCGATGCATCCGAAAGCCTCCGGACCTGGTCATCTTGTACTGCTCCAGCTTCATAGACCTTCATAGAATGGACCTTATACTTGGAGCTGTCATTCTTTGCAAGGTGGAAAGAAGGATTGATGGACAACTTGGCAAAGTCATCATCAAGGTTATCCATCACGTCCTTGATGACAGGGTGAGGTGGAATCATGAGCTCCGGCTCGTCCCAGATAGAAAAGCACTTATCAGCACCAGCGCCTGGAGATGGACACGTCACTAGCCTGTCCGTGATCCATGTGAACACATCACTCATTTCCAGATGAGTGTCTTTACTGTCTTCATCAGACACATCCTCCATATTATCATCATAGTCCGGGATGAATTCATGCTCCTTCCGAAGCAAAGGGGAGCGAGACCGGTCAGAGCGCCCCTGAGTGGTGGACGCTTTGTGACGAGGTGATGAGTGCTGGGGTGAGTGACGGAGGAGCAACGTGGAGATCGTGAGCGATGAGGAGACCAAGAGCGCCTGGGAGAGCGTGAGCACTGGCGCCTGTCCTCTCTGAACTGGCAGTCCCTATGAGAGTTCCCTATGGTAGTCTCTAGAGTCATGAGGAGGCCTTCTGTCCTCCTGCCGATGGTCCTCACGATGATAGGGGGGGGGGGGGGGGGGGGCGCTCATCACGGCGCTGGTCCCCCTGTTTGTCCTTAGAGCTAGTCTTTGCAGGCCCCTTAGGCTTGTGTTGAGGAGCATGAAGTTGCAAAGAGACCGCTGCCTCCTGTGCAGTACGTGCCTCCATCAACATGGTAAACTGTTGATTGACCAAAGACTGGATGAGGTTGGGGTCAATCTGCGGAGCGCCGTGATTAACGCCCTGCTCTACCTCCTCTAGTGGTGGACCAAAGGAGGTTCTCTTCTGTTGAACCACCAGAGGTGGGTCAGACTCAGGGGTCTCACTATCTGTCCCCACATGTAGAGTGTTCGAGTTCCCCGGGACAGAGGCCTCGTCCCGAGAAGGAGAAACACTCTTGCCCCCCATGTTCCTAAGACGGCGCTGCGTAAAGCGCTTCCGTCAGGCCGCGACAAAAGCTTTGAAGTCCACAGGTGACAAAGGTTGACTGAGTGACACTTAGACATCACGTCGCACTGTGTCTCTACACAGTCTGGGCAGAGAGGGTGTGGGTCCTTCGCCAACTTCTGTACTCTGCAATCAATGCAGTACATAGAGATATTTGAACTGTACAAACAGAAACAATATCATAAACAAAACGTAACAAGAGTCATCAGAAGATGACATATCCCACAGGTTCCACAAATTTGTAAAACACATCTTTGACAGATACTTGTGTATCTACTACCGTACTTCAGTTAGTGGGTATTACAGATGCTGAGTTTCAGGTATGTTAAGGGTTTTTAGACTTCTGCTCCAGAAGCAGTCAAAATCAACAACAACTAACATCCCTCTCATGTTTCTATGGAAACAGAAACAAATGAATTTTTCAGAAAAAAATTGAAAAAGGCACCACTTCAGTTAGTGAGTAATACACATGCAAAGTTTCAGGAAGATATGATGAACGGTTTTGGAGCTGTGCTCGGGAAACGAAATGATTACGGACGGACGGACAGAAATTGTAGCAGAAAAACGTACATACACAAACGTAAACAACCAACATGGAAAAAGGACATACCGTAGGTAATCTTTGCACAAAGAATAAAAAACATAGACAAAAAAAACACCCAGGTATAGGATACGTCTTGCCTTATCTCCGATAGAAGGAAATATGATTACGTTACATCTTCACTTGATGGATTGGCCTCACCTTCCGGTCAGGTCGTTGTATCCTGTCTATGTGTCATTCACACTACTACTTTGTTAGGACAAGGATTCAACTCTTTCCAATCTTTTATCAGAAGTACAAAGTAATATGCAATATCTGAATTGGGGTAAGTATTAAAAATAGAGCCATGGCCTCTGTAGCTCATCAGGAAATAATAAGTGGGGTATGTTATGGAGTGAACTTTATAGCAATGGTCAGATAATGGAATGTAGTAATAAGAATCTAGGTAGTGAAACGATTAAAGCAGTTTAAAAATATTTTGTTACCATAACTTTGCCAATCTGCTATATATATGTGTTGAAAGAGCAACACAAAACTTGGAAATAAATTGCTGGTATCAAACATATAATAATGTGGTGGAGAGATAATACTATTTTTTAAGATCGTACACACATTATATAATAATGAATATACCGGGTACAATTCTTTGCATACAATTCACCACTGTCAGCTATTGCAATAATGGCCTGGGGCTGTAGAAGAAAATGAAAAAAACCTTTTAAGGTTATGACCCCTGCTTATTATTATCAAAATTGGTTACACATAAATCAACATTCGTTATGAATATCATACACCTTTGCATTATATTGTTTTAATTCTTAATTGCATTATGGCAATACCAACATTTATTACATAATGAATAGGAGCCTCAGTTTTTGAAAATCCAAATTTTTTTATAGGCTCCATTTCAATACTTAATAAATTGGTGAATTTTTTTTAGTAAATTCTTTTTCACCATTTCTTATAGGCTCCTTTTCAATATTTGATAAAATGGTGATATTCTATGAATAAATTCTTTTTTAGAGTCAGTGGAAGACTAAAGCAGTCTCACGCACAGTCTATGATAACACAGTGCTGCACAGTAGTTTGAAGTAACCTGAAACCTCTGTGTAACTATCAGTTTTCATCCTTCTGCCAGGAAGAGGTCAACACAATGCAATTACATAACATGCAGACACTGGACTCACAGCCAGTAAAATTTATATGTTAGATGCAGTTTTTCCTACAATTAATTATGTTTCTGTACTGGAGAAGATGATGAAAATAGGTGTGATATCACAATCTCATATAGCTACTTCTTTTATAGTCCTATGTTATCACCAGTCATCACTAGTCATATTCAGTTCACATATCTCATGTAAAATGAAAAAATTTAATTCCTCTTCAAGTTATTCCTTCAAAGGGTGTTCAATAGTTCTCATTTCAAATAGATTCACATTAAACATGTCCATAATGTAGACATTTATGTTATTTCTTGTTCCTATTGAATAAAATTAACTGCAAAGTTGATAGAAAACTAAATCAGTTTTAAAGTATAAAATATGATATAAATAAGGTATACCAAATTGACCCGTACTGGAAATTCTCATTAATTAATTAATTAATTCTCCAAATAATTACACAATATCATGAGATATTAAAAAACTCCATTATTTACTCTTAAATTACAAAGAACATTATATTAGATTTAATAAAAGATTCTGTATTAAGTCTTAAGAATACTTTTAGACTCGTGTACCTTTATCAGCAAATTCACTTGCAAAATACAAATAATTACTCATATGTGAAATGTGAGACAAAGATAAAATATGACTTATAATTTTTGTTAGACTTCCAATTCTAAGTTTTTATTTCTCAATATCTCTTTTTCATCAGACATATTATATTCTCAAAGCACATGTTAGAACTCTCACATCAGAAAGATGAAATGCCTTTAACTCAGCTGTTTTCTTTAAAATTACCTCCCTTACCTACTTACTGATTGAAGTGCACATATAATCTCAGAAAGATGCTGTAAACTGAAATAGGCTTTTAGGTTATGATCCCTGTGACCCATATTTGGGGTCACAGACTCACCAAATTTACAATTTAGAATCCCTTACAGCAAAGGAGTCTGTACATAAAATTTCAGCTCGCTAGAGCCATTGGGACTGGAGATGGAAGATAAAAATAGCATTTTAGGTCATTGCCTCTGTGACCCAATATTTGGGGTCTCACTGTCACCAAATTTACAATTTAGAATCCCCTTCAGTCAAGGAGTATGTACATAAAATTTCAGCTCTCTACGTTCATTGGGACTGGAGAAGAAGATGAAAATAGTTTTTTTTAGGTAATGACCCCTGTGAGCCACACTTGGGGTCACAGGGTCACCAAATCTACAATTTAGAATCCCCTTCAGCCAAGGAGTCTGTACATAAAATTTCAGCTCGCTGGAGTCATTGGTTCTGGAGAAGAAGATGAAAATAGCTTTTAAGGTTATGACCCCTGTGACCCACATTTGGGGTCACAGGGTCACCAAATTTACAATTTAGTATCCCCTTCAGCCAAGGAGTCTGTACATTAAATTTCAGCTCTCTGGAGTCATTGGTTCTGGAGAAGAAGTCGAAAAAGCGAAAAGTTTACGGACGGACGGACGGATGGACGGACGCCATCCCATGCCATAAGCCCATTGGGCCTTTCAGGCCAGATGAGCTAAAAATATAGGTTATTACCTCATGGCCCTTATTTGGGGCCACAGGATCACCAAACCTACAATTTTTATTATCTTTCCTTAGACTTGATTGGCTGGGGGTTGATAATTTTTCCTTATGTAACCTGTCAGTCTCATTTTCATGTATCCCGTCACCATAGTAGCCAAGTAGGTGTTGCATAGCGGTCAGATGATGTTATATAATGATGCATACAGTGTACAGAGTTCGATCAGCTGTTTATGGGTCTATTAATTACAAACTTATTTTCGCCTTATTTGCTGCTTAGTTTGGAAGTTTTTAAGGCACCTTTACCTATGGCACCCGAGGCAGAATATTCCAGACGAACCCGGTACCATTATTACGAAATGTATCATGTCTCAAACGCAAAAACAGATTATATACGAGTGTTATATACAATTCCAGGCCGCGGCACCCGTACACAAATGGGTAATTGATACTCGCATCTTTGAATTAATTTCTATGATTTTTCGATCAAGGGGTCACGAAATCTACAATTTAGAATTCCCATTAGTCAAGGAGTCTGCACACAACATTTCACCTCTCTAGACCTTTTGGAACTGGAGAAGAAGATGAAAATAGGTTTTTAAGGTTGTGACCCCTGTGAGCCCATTTGGGGTCACGGGGTCACGAAATCTACAATTTAGAATCCCCATTAGCCAAGGAGTCTGCACATAAAATTTCAGCTCTTTAGTCTTTTGTTCTGGAGAAGAAGTCGAAAAAGAGGAAAGTTTACTGACTGATGGACGGACGGATGATGCCAATTTGTTTACGTTTAGAGTCAAGGTTGTAGCAGCTGATCAGTCATCGCCATTCGAAAAAACAATAAATCTAGTTTTGCTATTTTCATTGACATGATGGACAGATAAATATGTTGTATGCTTGGGGAAACACTGGTTCGAAACAGGTACATAATACCGTGTTAACCTCCGAGTGAAGCATACAACTTACAGTAAACAACATTTAAGTTTTTCTAGGCAAAATCTATGTTCTCTCGAGCCAGTGATTCAGGGGAAGAAATCGAAAAAACAAAAAGTCAGAGCCAGCGGGTGGATGTCATGACATGCATTCACATAAAATCATGATAAGCTAAAAATGTTAAATGTGGATGGACGCCGGCCTATGCCTATTACCAGCCCATACCAAAAGTAACCAGTAACACTTATTCAGTGTACTAATACTGACTGTTAAATACTTTGCAGGTTATTTGAAGACATGTAACATACCCCCTCCTTGTACTGCACGTAACGCTTGTTGCTCTCCTTCTTGTCAAAGCGCTCCAGGTACTTGAGTCGGTAGCCCAAAACAGTGTCTACGTGTGTCTTGTGTTTAACAGCAAGCTCCAGGGCCCTAACATATAACAGAGGTTAATAAGATCAATTGTTGGACATAACAGGAAAGTGATATTAAATGGGACACGAAGGAGAAAGAGAGAGAGAGAGAGAGAGACAGACAGAGACAGAGAGACAGACAGAGAGAACTAGAAATATGTGCATGTGATGCACTGTGATGTCCCCCGCTCCAACTTTCAATCCAACCTAGTCATATTACCCTTATTCTTCACTTATGCTAAGCAAAAGGCACCACTCTATCACTAGGTCTAAGAAAATACAAAGTTTGGTGAAAAAATATTAAACTGTTTTGGAGATAGAGGCCGGAAAAGATCCCTACCCCCAATATGCACTAAGTTCAAATTGTTTCCATGGAAACCAGAAAAAAATCAAAAAAATCAGAATAACCAAAATAGCAAAAGGCACCACTCCACCACTTGGTCTAACCACATACCAAGTTTTGTAAAGAAATACTTGATAGATTTTGAAATAGAGGCCGGAAAACGTCCCTACCCCCAATATGCACTAAGTTGAAATTGTTGCCATGGAAACCAGTAAAAATAGAGCCATGGGCTCTGTAGCTCATCAGGGTTTATATTGTTTAATGATGAAGACAGAAATAGATTTTAAGGTCATGGCTTGAGTCCCTTATTTGAGGCACCACAGGGTCTCCAAATCTAAAATTTAGAATCCCCATTGACAGAGTCTGCACACAATATTACAGCCTTTGAGGTACATTTGTTCTGGAGTAGATGAAAATAGGTTTTTAAGGATGTGACCCCTGTGACCCCATTTGGGGTGACAGGGTCACGAAATCTACAATTTAGAATCCCCATTGGCCAAGGAGTCTGCACACAACTTTTCAGCTCTCTAGACCTTTTGGAACTGGAGAAGAAGATGAAAATAGGTTCTTCAGGATGTGACCCCGGTGACCCCATTTGGGGTCACGGGGTCACAAAATCTACAATTTAGAATCCCCATTGGCCAAGCAGTCTGCACACAACTTTTCAGCTCTCTAGACCTTTTGGAACTGGAGAAGAAGATGAAAATAGGTTTTTAAGGATGTGACCCCGGTGACCCCATTTGGGGTCACGGGGTCAGGAAATCTACAATTTATAATCCCCATTGGCCAAGGAGTCTGCACACAACTTTTCAGCTCTCTAGACCTTTTGGAACTGGAGAAGAAGATGAAAATAGGTTTTTAAGGATGTGACCCCGGTGACCCCCTTTGGGGTGACAGGGTCACGAAATCTACAATTTAGAATCCCCATTGGCCAAGGAGTCTGCACACAACTTTTCAGCTCTCTAGACCTTTTGGAACTGGAGAAGAAGATGAAAATAGGTTTTAAAACATGTGACCCCTGTGACCCCATTTGGGGTCATGGGGTCACGAAATCTACAATTTAGAATCCCCATTGGGCAAGGAGTCTGCACACAACTTTTCAGCTCTCTAGACCTTTTGGAACTGGAGAAGAAGATGAAAATAGGTTTTTAAACATGTGACCCCTGTGACCCCATTTGGGGTCATGGGGTCACGAAATCTACAATCCAAAATCCCCATTGGCCAAGGAGTCTCCACACAACTTTTCAGCTCTCTAGACCTTTTGGAACTGGAGAAGAAGATGAAAATAGGTTTTTAAGGATGTGACCCCGGTGACCCCATTTGGGGTCACGGGGTCACGAAATCTACAATTTAGAATCCCCATTGGCCAAGGAGTCTCCACACAACTTTTCAGCTCTCTAAACCTTTTGGAACTGGAGAAGAAGATGAAAATAGGTTTTAAAACATGTGACCCCTGTGACCCCATTTGGGGTCATGGGGTCACGAAATCTACAATTTAGAATCCCCATTGGGCAAGGAGTCTGCACACAACTTTTCAGCTCTCTAGACCTTTTGGAACTGGAGAAGAAGATGAAAATAGGTTTTTAAACATGTGACCCCTGTGACCCCATTTGGGGTCATGGGGTCACGAAATCTACAATTTAAAATCCCCATTGGCCAGGGAGTCTGCACACAACTTTTCAGCTCTCTAGACCTTTTGGAACTGGAGAAGAAGATGAAAATAGGTTTTTAAGAATGTGACCCCGGTGACCCCATTTGGGCTCATGGGGTCACGAAATCTACAATTTAGAATCCCCATTGGCCAAGGAGTCTCCACACAACTTTTCAGCTCTCTAGACCTTTTGGAACTGGAGAAGAAGATGAAAATAGGTTTTTAAGGATGTGACCCCGGTGACCCCATTTGGGGTCACGGGGTCACGAAATCTACAATTTAGAATCCCCATTGGCCAAGGAGTCTGCACACAACTTTTCAGCTCTCTAGACCTTTTGGAACTGGAGAAGAAGATGAAAATAGGTTTTTAAGGATGTGACCCCTGTGACCCCATTTGGGGTCACAGGGTCACGAAATCTTCAATTTAGAATCCCCATTGGCCAAGGAGTCTGCATATAAAATTTCAGCTCTGTGGAGTTATTGGTTCTGGAGAAGAAGTCGAAAAAGCGAAAAGTTTACGGACGGATTGACGGACGGATGGACGGACGGATGGACGGACGGATGGACGGACGGACGGACGGACGGACGCCGGACGCCATGCCATGCCATAAGCCCATCGGGCCTTTCAGGCCTGATGAGCTAAAAATAAAAAAATAAGAATAGCCAAAGTAGCAAAAGGCACCACTCTATCACTAGGTCTAAGCAAATACAAAGTTTGGTGAACAAATATTGAACGGTTTTGGAGATATGGCCCGGAAAAGAAAGCATTTCGAAATAACGGAATAACGGAATGACGGACGGAGGCGAAAACATTATGTCTCCCGAAAAAAAATTCGGGGGACATACAAACACACACACAATGAAGGAGGGAGGAAATCACCTGTCCCAGTTGTAGAGCTGTATGTTGAGCATGATGGCACGGAAGATAAGACCAGCTTGGAGGAGAATGGCCTCGGCGTCTTGCTGACTGCCGCACAGCAGAGCCATCTCCGCATTACGTGCCTCCTTCACCGGGATCTCCTTGATGTTCATGATGAACTGCACCTTGTCTGTCTGGCAACATACAATATACAGACATACAATATTTCATGTACTTCAAGCCTCAAGCCATTTCCATATTCTGTTTTGTCTGTTTTTTCAAAAAGAATTCATGGAAACAGAGTAATTTAAAAACAACTGACAATGACATGATATGTGCAATGGCACTGTTGTTCCTGATCTGCTAAGGGGGTCATTTTGGCCATTTTTGGACAAGTATGACCCTTTGCAATGGTAAAAGTAAATATCCCCAGGACCCCCTCTAGGAACAACACTACAAGGGGGATGAATGTAACTCTTGATTTTTTGCAAAAATATTTTGAACACTAGAATTGATTAAGCCAATATTGTGCATGTGTATGAATTTTGTAGATTGTATTTTATGTAGTTTTCCAAACTAAATTATTCAGAACTTGAACTTCCATCTTTAAATTCAGGAACAATTTCATAAGTCCCATGATGAAGTGTATTTGAAAGACTATAAGAGGCAGAGTAGGACAATCAATGCTCTTACTTCCCTGATGGCAGCATAGGCCACCTCCGCTGTGTTGAGCTCCTTGGCGTAGGAAGACATTGCTGCTAGACATGCCCACAGACTCTCATCCTGCAACACACACAAACACACACACATACACAGAGTGTTTTGTCTCTGCTTGTTGCCCTAGCTCTCATCTAAATGATAATGACTAATCACTAGAATGGAATTATGTACATCATTTATGAGCACGAAACTCCATCATCAGATGACAAACATAAACAATGACAATAGAATGGAAGATATTTGATATTTCTCGTCGAATACCATGTATATCTCATCGAGTGAAGTAGAAATGTATATTTTCACGAGTGGCGCAGCGCCACGAGTGTAAATATATTATTTCTTCTTCACGAGAAATATTACACTTATTTAATGAATGTGAAATCATTGAGAATATCTGGAAAGAAATCGCTAAGTGGATATATGTAAAAACTGGAACGACAATAATATTCTCTAGAAATTTTTTTTTAGGATATCCTTAAACTTAATCATATCAGTCGTAAAATATAACCGATACAAAATGAAACAAGGAGAAAAAATACCGAACTTGAATCACATTAAAGAAGATATCAAAACAGCATACAATATCGACCGCTATAATGCCTATTCAGAGTGTAAATATGATAATTTCACAAAATTCATGTCAATATGTCATAATCTTTTCTGAATATACTGTAATGGCCACAGGCCGATGCCCATTCGACTTGCTATTTTTAGAAACGTAAACACATGGCTAATATGCATACAGCTGTTCCGATCAGCTTGGTAAACAATATCTATCAGCATGTGAACATTATCAGTAATTTCAAGTGAAAGTGTAAGTTTTACTTATCTGTTACTACATCTGTTCACCGTATTTTAGGATTTAGAATGTTTATAGTGTGACATTATCTCTCTCGCTGATCTGTAAAAGTAATCGGCAGTGGCCATTTTGCTTGTCAAGTTTGTGATTGTTTTGTTATGGTCATGTTTATTCATATCAGATAATTATCTTACCACTGTAAATGTTTCTTTGCAAATCAAAGATCATATTTATCGAGTTTGTGAAGCATTTTAAACATTGCAATTAATATTTGTTTGTGACTGCAAGATCTATGTTATTGTATTCATGTGCGAAGGCGATTCTCTCGGAAAATTTAGGTAATTGCTAAATTCCTTGGGGCGGTAATTCAGAGAACCTTGCCCCTTTCAATTTACGTTAGTTTTGGTTGCTGCCCCTTTCATTCCGCTTGGGGCAGGGCATATTTAGACGGAGGTGAATTCAGAATCTTCCTCCCAATGTTAATTCCCATTGACGATCATTGATTTGTACATTTGTCAATGAATTCTTCATCTATTGTTGTTTTGTAAAATGCATCTGATAGATGATCTTATGATGCATTAGGATCTGCTCGGGGCAGATTTGTCATAAATGTTCATATTATTGATATTTACCATTTTCTTGACGTCTCATGGTTTTCTTGACTTGTATGAAGTTGCATGATTGGCTGAATTGCATCACGTGACCCCTACGGAACCCTATATAAGCAGCGACGGCACCACCGTTTGACACTCTGCTTTTGGCTGTGAGTCAAAGAGCTTCAAAAGGGAGCTATTCCAAATTCATTAAATCCCTTTTCGATTGATTGTAAAGTTGTTAAGTACTTTGGTTCTATTTGGTAAAGAAATAATTTGATAATTATTATTTCTGGAATTGTTCCTGCATTAGGCCTACACTGCTATACAGTAATATTAACCTTTGTCACTTGTAAGTCAAATATATTGATGCCAGAAATGAACTAATGATTGTTACGTTTTATATTGAATTGTTGAAATACATGTTTTGCTGATTGAAATAAAATCACTTTAAATTTATACAGCTTGTTTGTGGTTCATGGTCAGGTGGCTTACAATACTGATCACTATTTTTGCCAACTGCCATTTTTCATTAACCTGATTGTTAAAATGCCTGTTTTCAGACTCTGTATTACCGTTATAGTATATGTATTTAACATGTGCATGTATTGAACTGTTTAAATGAACTGTAATGATGGAGATTCAAAAATAAATAAAATTAAAAAAAGAAAAGTAAAGATACATCACATCCGGTTTAATTCATTGCTAAATTGACAGTTTCTTGTAAATATATTTTAATGTATGTTTTATTGACATTGTTGACCTTCTGTCTATTGCTGTTAAACCAGACAATTATGAACATGTGTTAATTAGCTGGTACTGCGTGATGGGTATATCTAGAAAACACTTCGACCTGTACACATATACGAGATGTATAGTAGTTTTCAACTATTGTTAGAAGTGCACCTACCTTGACAAATCGACAGAGTCTGAGTGCGTCTCCCCACCTGTTGGCGCCTGCGTAAGTGTGCAGCACTGCAGGGTAGGGCGACACTGTGGTGCTCACGAGCGATCCCTCCGACCGTCGCAATATCAAGTGGTTCCCAACAAAGTCTAGCAGCTGTGGAGCCTTTCCAAACTCACTGCAATAATACACAATGGGAATTTTGAAAGTTTTATAATTATCGCTAGCATTATGCTCACAGCAAGTATTATGCTCATCATTAGGTGGTTCAAATATAAGATTTAAAAGTTTGGGGAAGAGTGATAGAAGACATAGAACTCCGACCTTGCATCTTTCCTGTAGAGTGTTTTGGGCAGCAAGTCTCGGTCCACATTGACAGCATTTGGGTAGTACCAGACCAGCACGCTGCCGTCAGTCATAGCTGCCAACATGTTGGTGTCGTCGTTCCAGGACACTGACTGTATCATGGTTCCTGTAGCAGGATTGTGGGGAGAAAGTTATATCACCTTCCAATCCATAATTAACATCATTCATCCTAAAGCTAAGCAGTCTTATGCTTAGGTGTGTGGGTTGAAGGGTAATATTGCATACTTATCAGTTAACAAAGAATTGTTTTTAGTGTGATGTAAGAAACACCAAACATAACATGTGAAAAAATTGACTTCAGTGTTGCGTCATTATAATGATACTAGTTACGTCATTTCACACTACTTTAAAACTTAGACATTGTTACAGTTTTTTCATTGTTAGCAAGTAGAAACTACAGAGTGCTTGATCCCCAACTGGTGATATGGGCATGAGAATAGGTTTTTCTCTTTGAATTAGCCCATAGACTGGCAGTCAGTCTACAACACTCATGCACACATCTGTACACAAGGTACGGAAGGATGAACAAGGTTGGCCATTTAGGATGGGAGTCAATGGAGAACACAACTGTATGACAAGACCTTACATTCAGTATGCAGTTACAAAGAGGAAGTGTACCTAGTTTGACAGACTTCCTGTCTGTGCCGAAGGTTCTGACAGAGGTGAGAAAGAGATCTCGGTTCTTGTCGATGACGGCCAGTCTGCGCTCCGTGGCTGGACCCAACTGATCCAGGGCAACCTCCATCACCTCCACCTGGAGACACAACCAACACACGTCATAGCAGTCATATCTGAGGACCACTTGCTAAACACAATCCTGTAGACCCTTTCACATTTCTCTGATTAAGAGATCAGAAACCTTCTGCATGTTTGTACACACAATGATCCCTCATTATACCACCCTGCAATGCTTGCAGATAGATTTAAAATATGAAAAGTTAAAAAGTATTATAACCTCTGTGATGGATACGATATCTAAGGCCTGTTACCGATCATTTAATAGTTATGGCAACGGTTCAAGATTTTAAAAATAGAGCCATTGGCTCTGTAGCTCATCAGGATTTATATTGTTTAATGATGAAGACTGAAATAGATTTTAAGGTCATGGTTTGAGGCCCTTATTTGAGGCACCACAGGGTCTCCAAATCTAAAATTTAAAATCCCCATTGGCTAAAGAGGCTGCACACAATATTACAGTCTTCTAGGTACATTTGTTCTGGAGTAGATGAAAATAGGTTTTTAAGGATGTGACTCCTGTGAGCCCATTTGGGGTCACGGGGTCACGAAATCTAGATATAGAATCCCCATTGACTAAGGAGTCTGCATACAACTTTTCAGCTCTCTAGACCTTTTGGAACTGGAGAAGAAGATGAAATAGGTTTTAAACGATGTTACCCCTGTGACCCCATTTGGTGTCACGGGGTCACGAAATCTACAATTTAGAATCCCCATTGGCCAAGGAGTCTGCACACAACTTTTCAGCTCTCTAGACCTTTTGGAACTGGAGAAGAAGATGAAAATAGGGTTTTAATGATGTGACCCCTGTGACCCCATTTGGGGTCACGGGGTCAGGAAATCTACAATTTAGAATCCCCATTGGCCAAGGAGTCTGCACACAACTTTTCAGCTCTCTAGACCTTTTGGAACTGGAGAAGAAGATGAAAATAGGTTTTTAATGATGTGACCCCTGTGACCCCATTTGGGGTCACGGGGTCACGAAATCTACAATTTAGAATCCCCATTGGCCAAGGAGTCTGCACACAACTTTTCAGCTCTCTAGACCTTTTGGAACTGGAGAAGAAGATGAAAATAGGTTTTTAAGGATGTGACCCCTGTGACCCCATTTGGGGTCATGGGGTCACGAGATCTACAATTTAGAATCCCCATGGGCCAAGGAGTCTGCACATAAAATTTCAGCTCTGTGGAGTCATTGGTTCTGAAGAAGAAGTTGAAAAAGCGAAAAGTGAGTGAGTGAGTGAGTGAGTGAGTGAGTGAGTGAGTGAGTGAGTGAGTGAGTGAGTGAGTGAGTGAGTGAGTGAGTGAGTGAGTTATTGGTGAACGCCGCTTCGGCAGTATTGCAGACCTGCGGTCTCGGTCACGTCAGACCTCCTCGGGAGTCAGGTCTCGAGCCCACGTGTCGAGCCCTTGTATTTCACATAAAGACCTCACCATGAGTAATTAAGTGTTTAATATCAAAGGCCTGTTACTGATCAATCCGAAATAGTAGCCATGGTTAAGATTTTCCAGATCAAGGTGACTAGGTCGAAGGTTACGACCTCAGTATGTGACATGGGAAACACAGCGTATGTCAAGCATCAAAGGCCTATACATAAAGATTCAATGACAGAGCCAAGCTACGTACATTCAGTGTTTTTCATAATAGTTCATTTGGTTTTGATACATGCCAAAATATCAAATATGTGCTGATTTAAGTTCAAATAATTTCACTCAAGTTGCATATTCATTCCCATTTGCCAAATATATGCTAAAATACCTGTTTCAAAAGAAAAGCAAGCAACAGTTACATAGAAATTGAAACTACATGTATCAGTTAAATGTACAGTACACCACCTATTGAATATTACCAAACTGAATTTGTCTTTTTGTCTGATGTAGATAAGTTTCCAAAACTACATTTGACTAATTGGCACGCACCAAAGCAGTGCATTGTCAGGTTTTCGATATGAACTCACTGCTATATTTTTGTTTCATCAATATATTGAAACAAATAGCATTAGATCTGCATGAATCAGTGAGTGAGTTACCTCCCTTGAATTGCAATCGTGTCCAGTTCTTCAAAACACTGTGACAAGTGATTGATAACACGTGATGAATGATGCATAAAACTAGGAGATAAACAGAATTAGAATAGGTGTAATTGGTAACACACAGATGATGATCTTTACCTTATGTATGACAGGCTTTCCATCTCCCATACTCTTTCCAGTTTGGGCATCAAACACATAAACGACTGAAAGAGAAACCAAAATCATAATTTGCAACTAGCGTTCACTATATTGTTTTCAATATATCCTTTTTCATGCCTTTTACAGTTCCTTCAAATCTGTTTCATTTGACTTGGAGCTAATAAACATTAATGGATTGTGTATTAACACCACACATTTCATTCATCTAGACGTAATAGTTTTCAAGATAACTTGCCCCTGTTGGAACATCACATAGGCTATTAGGATCAAGTTCATGCAGATTCAAGGACAATAAAACCATAAACAATATTTGGACTTGCTTTGATCTCCATCAAGAGTTACACCAACAGCACCCAACTACCGACTGACTGTGAACACCAAGATGTCATGTGTTACACTAGTGATACCGTCTCCGACTGACTGCAAACACCAAGATGTCATGTGATACACTAGTGATACCGTCTCTGACTGACTGCAAACACCAAGATGTCATGTGATACACTAGTGATACCGTCTCTGACTGACTGCAAACACCAAGATGTCATGTGATACACTAGTGATACTGTCTCCGACTGACTGCAAACACCAAGATGTCATGTGTTACACTAGTGATACCGTCTCTGACTGACTGCAAACACCAAGATGTCATGTGATACACTAGTGATACCGTCTCTGACTGACTGCAAACACCAAGATGTCATGTGATACACTAGTGATACTGTCTCCGACTGACTGCAAACACCAAGATGTCATGTGATACACTAGTGATACCGTCTCTGACTGACTGCAAACACCAAGATGTCATGTGATACACTAGTGATACCGTCTCTGACTGACTGCAAACACCAAGATGTCATGTGATACACTAGTGATACTGTCTCCGACTGACTGCAAACACCAAGATGTCATGTGTTACACTAGTGATACCGTCTCTGACTGACTGCAAACACCAAGATGTCATGTGATACACTAGTGATACTGTCTCCGACTGACTGCAAACACCAAGATGTCATGTGATACACTAGTGATACCATCTCCGACTGACTGCAAACACCAAGATGTCATGTGATACACTAGTGATATCGTCTCCGACTGACTGCAAACACCAAGATGTCATGTGATACACTAGTGATACCATCTCCGACTGACTGCAAACACCAAGATGTCATGTGATACACTAGTGATACTGTCTCCGACTGACTGCAAACACCAAGATGTCATGTGATACACTAGTGATACTGTCTCCGACTGACTGCAAACACCAAGATGTCATGTGATACACTAGTGATACTGTCTCCGACTGACTGCAAACACCAAGATGTCATGTGATACACTAGTGATACTGTCTCTCTTGGAGCATCACATAAACTTATATTACTCATTCGACGGTCAAAACTGTGTGAAAAATTATATTTCAGAACTGGATTTCTTACTCAATCAACTGTATTGTCAGGAATAATTACAACCAATATCTCATTCATTTAGGTGTCATGGCTTCCGAGAAACCTTTTTCCCTTTGAACACTATAGAGTTGTATTGATGGGACAGTCACACCAACTTTACAATTTATAATACACATTTTTCCAGGTATGTCTTGGACCAACACCAGGGCATATGCACTAAGTTCAAACTGTTTCCATGGAAACCAGAACAAATATAAAAATAAGAATATCCTAAGTAGCAAAAGGCACCAGTTCACCACTTGGTCTAACCACATACCATACCAAGTTTTGTATAAAAAAAAATGTACGTTTTTTGAGATATGGCCCAGAAACAAAAGCATTTCGGAATTACGGAATTACAGAATTACGGAGGTGAAAACATTATGTCTTCCGCAAAGCTTTGCGGGGACATAATTATCTCTAATGGAAAGACCACCATGTGAAATAATAATGCATAACCTAGTCACATATTTTCAATCAACACTGGTCAAGGTATCTTATATCTTATAATATGTATTAATTATACATTCTAAAAGAAAAGAATTTTTTTTTTTTTATATAAGTGGCCCATCTGACCACGGGTCCGAGGCTTTTTTTACTTTTTGATCGTCCCTTTTCACTAGGTGTTTGTGACCCTTTTAACTTTCCTGTTTTGCTGCCCTTTTGTCATGCGGCCCTTGACCTGTTTCCGTAATTTGATACCCTCAAATGCCCTTTCACCCCTACACGCCTACAATTAGGCATATAAACGTATTACCGTTCATGTTTCTTAGTGGTGAAAGGTTTAACCAGAAATGTGTAAGGCCCAACTGTCAAACCCCTACCCCTTTCACACTCCCTGACCCAAGGATGGATGGACTGAATCGCTGGTATAAATATTTACTTCCGAACTGTTGGTTTGGGATATACTAACGGATTTACCTTTTTCATCAGCCTTGTCCCTGATTGCCACAGTGTCATTGCTGATAGATATTGTCTGTGCATTGAGGATGTCAGCCTTCATGCCCTGGTAGCGTGGACTGCACACGAGGCGGCCATCGTACGAATACACATACACTCCGCCTCCGTCTACCATAAGGAAGTGCCTGCCACATACCGCATATAAATTATAACAATAAGTTGACACAAGTCCACAGTTGATGAACATACAGCTACCCTGGTACTTTATTCTCAGATCTCGGAGGAAGTAGTGGCCTTCACTTGCATATGTAAACTTAATCTGAACCATTACTAGAGACAGACTCAACAAAACTACTATTTATAATCCTCATTGGTCGAGGTACATGTACAAAAGATTTCAGCTTTCTAGGACGTTTCATGTCCCTAAACAACCACCCCATTAGTTTCCACCCTGAAGAAATTAAGGCAAGCATTTAATGTCATTATTGCATCATTATTTGATCATCTGTAGGAGACTTACTTCTCCGCCTGTTTGATGAGAGTAACACTGGCCTCCTTCAGATCAAATATCATGGGTGTGTTCCAGTTCCGAGTGCTGCAACAGTACAAGCTCACAGCGTAACTTACTGCACTTTAACATGTAAATGAAATAAAGCAGTTCCAACATGCAAAACTCTCCTTTCACTTGGAATATTTAGATTCAAATTTGTTCTTACTTTGTTTATTTGGAATTACTCAGGTTGGCTAACACTGCTACATGTGGGGGAACACTGCTACAGGTCACTGTTACATGTGGGGGAACACTGCTACAGGTCACTGCTACATGTGGGGGAACACTGCTACAGGTCACTGCTACATGTGGGGGAACACTGCTACAGGTCACTGCTACATGTGGGGGGTCAATGCTACATGTGGGGGCACACTGCTACAGGTCACTGCTACATGTGGGGGAACACTGCTGCAGGTCACTGCTACATGTGGGGGAACACTGCTACAGGTCACTGCTACATGTGGGGGAACACTGCTACAGGTCACTGCTACATGTGGGGGGTCACTGCTACATGTGGGGGAACACTGCTACAGGTCACTGCTACATGTGGGGGGTCACTGCTACATGATGGAGAACACTGCTGCAGGGCACTGCTACATGTGGGGGAACACTGCTACAGGTCACTGCTAAATGTGGGGGAACACTGCTGCAGGTCACTGCTACATGTGGGGGGTCACTGCTACATGTGGGGGAACACTGCTACAGGTCACTGCTACATGTGGGGGAACACTGCTACAGGGCACTGCTACATGTGGGGGAACACTGCTGTAGGTCACTGCTACATGTGGGGGAACACTGCTACATGTGGGGGGTCACTGCTACATGTGGGGGAACACTGCTACATGTTGGGGAACACTGCTACATGTGGGGGAACACTGCTACAGGGCACTGCTACATGTGGGGGAACACTGCTGCAGGACACTGCTACATGTGGGGGAACACTGCTACAGGTCACTGCTGAATGTGGGGGAACACTGCTACATGTGGGGGAACACTGCTGCAGGTCACTGCTACATGTGGGGGAACACTGCTACAGGTCACTGCTACATGTGGGGGAACACTGCTGCAGGACACTGCTACATGTGGGGGAACACTGCTACAGGTCACTGCTACATGTGGGGGAACACTGCTACATGTGGGGGACCACTGCTGCAGGTCACTGCTACATGTGGGGGAACACTGCTGCAGGACACTGCTACATGTGAGGGAACACTGCTGCAGGTCACTGCTACATGTGGGGGAACACTGCTACAGGTCACTGCTTCATGTGGGGGAACACTGCTACAGGTCACTGCTACATGTTGGGGAACACTGCTACATGTGGGGGAACACTGCTGCAGGTCACTGCTACATGTGGGGGAACACTGCTACAGGTCACTGCTACATGTGGGGGAACACTGCTACATGTGGGGGACCACTGCTGCAGGTCACTGCTACATGTGGGGGAACACTGCTACATGTGGGGGAACACTGCTACATGTGGGGGAACACTGCTACAGGTCACTGCTACATGTGGGGGAACACTGCTGCAGGACACTGCTACATGTGGGGGAACACTGCTACAGGGCACTGCTACATGTGGGGGAACACTGCTGCAGGACACTGCTACATGTGAGGGAACACTGCTGCAGGTCACTGCTACATGTGGGGGAACACTGCTACAGGTCACTGCTACATGTGGGGGAACACTGCTACAGGTCACTGCTACATGTGGGGGAACACTGCTACATGTCACTGCTACATGTGGGGGAACACTGCTACAGGTCACTGCTACATGTGGGGGAACACTGCTACAGGTCACTGCTACATGTGGGGGAACACTGCTACAGGTCACTGCTACATGTGGGGGAACACTGCTACAGGGCACTGCTACATGTGGAGGAACACTGCTACAGGTCACTGCTACATGTGGGGGAACACTGCTGCAGGACACTGCTACATGTGGGGGAACACTGCTGCAGGTCACTGCTACATGTGGGGGAACACTGCTACAGGGCACTGCTACATGTGGGGGAACACTGCTACAGGTCACTGCTACATGTGGGGGAACACTGCTACAGGTCACTGCTACATGTGGGGGAACACTGCTACATGTCACTGCTACATGTGGGGGAACACTGCTACATGTGGGGGAACACTGCTGCAGGTCACTGCTACATGTGGGGGAACACTGCTACAGGTCACTGCTACATGTTGGGGAACACTGCTACAGGTCACTGCTACATGTGGGGGAACACTGCTGCAGGTCACTGCTACATGTGGGGGAACACTGCTACAGGTCACTGCTACATGTGGGGGAACACTGCTACAGGTCACTGCTACATGTTGGGGAACACTGCTACAGGTCACTGCTACATGTGGGGGAACACTGTTGCAGGTCACTGCTACATGTTGGGGAACACTGCTACAGGTCACTGCTACATGTGGGGGCCCACTGCTACAGGTCACTGCTACATGTGGGGGGTCACTACTGCATGTGGGGGAACACTGCTACAGGTCACTGCTACATGTGGGGGCACACTGCTGCAGGTCACTGCTACATGTGGGGGAACACTGCTACAGGTCACTGCCACATGTGGGGGGTCACTGCTGCAGGTCACTGCTACATGTGGGGGAACACTGCTACATGTGGGGGAACACTGCTACAGGGCACTGCTACATGTGGGGGAACACTGCTGCAGGTCATGCTACATGTGGGGGAACACTGCTACAGGGCACTGCTACATGTGGAGGAACACTGCTACAGGTCACTGCTACATGTGGGGTAACACTGCTGCAGGACACTGCTACATGTGGGGGAACACTGCTGCAGGTCACTACTACATGTGGGGGAACACTGCTACAGGTCACTGCTACATGTGGGGGAACACTGCTACAGGTCACTGCTACATGTGGGGGAACACTGCTACAGGTCACTGCTACATGTGGGGGAACACTGCTACAGGGCACTGCTACATGTGGGGGAACACTGCTGCAGGTCATGCTACATGTGGGGGAACACTGCTACAGGGCACTGCTACATGTGGGGGAACACTGCTACAGGGCACTGCTACATGTGGGGGAACACTGCTGCAGGACACTGCTACATGTGGGGGAACACTGCTGCAGGTCACTACTACATGTGGGGGAACACTGCTACAGGTCACTGCTACATGTGGGGGAACACTGCTACAGGTCACTGCTACATGTGGGGGAACACTGCTACAGGTCACTGCTACATGTGGGGGAACACTGCTACAGGTCACTGCTACATGTGGGGGAACACTGCTACAGGTCACTGCTACATGTGGGGGGTCACTGCTACATGTGGGGGAACACTGCTTAAGGTCACTGCTACATGTGGGGGAACACTGCTACATGTGGGGGAACACTGCTACAGGTGACTCACTGCTACATGTGGGGGAACACTGCTACAGGTCACTGCTACATGTGGGGGGTCACTGCTACAGGTCACTGCTACATGTGGGGGAACACTGCTACAGGTCACTGCTACATGTGGGGGAACACTGCTACATGTGGGGGAACACTGCTACAGGTCACTGCATAAGATATGTAGGCTGTGGACTTACCTGTAAATGTAGCACTGAGACGACGTGGCCACAACTAGGTGCCCGAAAGACAGAGACAGTTTAATCACCCGATCACGGAAGTCTAACTTTTCTGTGGCATCATTCATAACATTCCTTATACGGATCTGTTTACTTGATACAACAGTTGCTTCAAAGTTCTTCCATTCTAGTCTCCTGAAGAAAAGATAAATAACAATATATCTTTTTATAACTCCCCCAAGTAAGATACTGCAGTGAAATGTCTACAGCAATATTAAACTAGAAATATGTGCATGTGATGCACTGTGATGTCCCCCGCTCCAACTTTTAATCCAACCTAGTCATATTATCCTTATTTTTCACTTATGCTTAGCACTAAGTTCAATACTGCATTAATAACGAGAAATAAAAAATTCGAACCAACCTGCAGAGGTTGCAGATTCTTTGAAGAGGATCCTCCTTGGGGTACATATAGCATAAAAATCCTATTTTTTGAGTTATGACAGTTAGAATTTAATATTTTTAATAAAATAACCGTAAAAATAATAAATTACTAAAAAATAAACATTTGGACCACCCTAAGTGGGCCCCTACCCTGGCGGTTGCTAGTGACGCCAAGGGCAGATAACTCTAACTCACCACTTATAAATCTGACAGGCAGACAGAATAAGGGGAGGCGGGTGGCCCTACCCCAAGGAGGATCCTCTTCAAAGAATCTGCAACCTCTGCAGGTTGGTTCGATTCTTTTTCAGAAGGGATCCTCCTTGGGGTACATATAGCATAAAACAGACTCCCAAAGCAGAGTCCTGGGAGTGGAATTCTGTCTGCTAGACTGTACAAAATAAAGATTCTCGCAGATAATTCCTTAAAATTAAAGAATGGAAAAGGAGCAACTAACCTGAACATCCTAAGGCCGACTCCAAGGGATGGGACGTGCCAGTGGATCAGGGAAATACTAACCAAAAATGCCTTAAAACAGGCATAATTTAGCATTGAGTCAAATGCACCCCCCCCCCTTTTTTTGGAAAAGGACTATGGGAGGAGTACAAAAATGGCATAAACACCCCTACTAAAACCCCTGAGAAGCAGCCCCCTGTCTTTTATGCAGGGTTTTTATTCTCTTTTCGGGAGTGCACTTCGTGATGTTAGTACCAACAACAGTGACAAAGTTAAAAACAACCTCGGAAAGCTCATTCAGCTAGAGGAGTTATGACTCTGCCCACTGGAGAGAACTGTCTGACCGAACCGAGCACGCTCTCTGGAGTGCTTATCCAGCTGATAATGCCGAATGAACGTGCTCGGACGGCTCCAGATAGCTGCGGAGCAGATCTCTTCGATGGGCAGGGCCGCAGCGAACGCTTTTGACGTCGCTACTGCCCTAACCGAATGAGCCTTCAGACCTTCAGGCGGGCTCATGCCCTTATGGATGTAAGCCAGTACAATGGCCGACACAATCCACCTCGATATCGTCTGTTTGGAGGCGGGAGCCCCTGGGCTGGCTCCCCCATAACAACAGAAAAACTGCTTATCCCGTCTGACTGTGGCAGTACGGGAAAGATATTTCTTAAGAGTTCTGCGCACGTCCAGAATATGGGGGCGAGAACTTACTGAACCCGAGGCTGCCGGCTGGTGTAGCGCGGGCAGCTCAATAGGAGCAGTAATGTGAAACGAATGATCGACCTTCGGGCGATAGGAGTCCGGCAGTCTAATGCTGACTCTGTCTCTGTGAAAGACAGTCAACTCGGGATCGGAGGACATCGCATGGATGTCTCCTACCCGCCTGCCGGACGTGACCGCTACAAGGAAGGCCGTCTTCCAAGTAAGTAACTGCAAAGAAAGGCTTGCCAGGTCCCCAAACTTGGGTCCTGACAGCCAATCTAGTACTATGGATAGGTCCCATGAAGGGCTGATCCGCCTCACAGGAGGTCGGATTCTGTCCACACCTGCTAAGAAGCGCTGGACCAGGGGATGGGCACCTAGGAGGGCACCATCCACCGGTATGTGAAATGCAGAGATGGCTGTGGAATATCCCCTGACTGTCGATGCGGCTAAGCCAGCATCTAGTCTGGATTGAAGGAATTCCAGAACCGCCACTAGAGACGTAGAAAAGGGATCTGGCAGCCCTCTACCTCTACACCAGCGCGCATAACAGGCCCATCTATCCTCGTACTGAACGTTTGTCGAATCCCTCCTCGAAGCCAGTATTGTGTCTGCAACTCGTGCAGGAATACCGTCCTCTTGGAGGCGATTCCGGATAGAGGCCAAGCCACCCATTGAACCTCTGGTTTGGGGTGTGGCTTGCCCTCCTGAGCCAGCAGTCCTGGTCGACACGGTAACAGCACAGGTGGCGAAACCAGAAACCTGAGTACCAGTGGAAACCAGGACTGCGCTATCCACAGCGGCGTGAGCAGCACCAGCAGACGAGCTGGCTGAACCGCTAGCTGTGACAGGACCTTGGAAATCAGAGGCACTGGTGGGAAGGCCCACAGTACTCTGCCGGTCCATTCTAGCGCGAATGCGTCCGCAGCCACCGCCCTTGGGTCTGGCAGCCGGGAGCAATACACTGGGGTCTGATTGTTCATCTCTGACGCAAACAGATCCACCTGGAATGACCCGAACAACCGGGAGATAGTTGCGAATATCTCCGGGTTGAGCATCCATTCGTGTGGGGCAAGGATTCTGCGCGATAGCGCGTCCGCCCTCACATTGTCCACCCCCGGAAGATAAACCGGTAGGACTGTGATGTCGAACTTGTCGCACCACAGGAGGAACTCCCATGACTCCTGAAGAAGTACTGGGGACACTGTCCCGCCTTGCTTCAGGATGTACGACATGGCTGTCTGGTTGTCCATTTCTAGACGAACCACTTGATGACGAAGCCTCTGTTGAAAGCGTTCGAACACCAGCCTGACTGCCTTCAGCTCTAACACGTTGATGTGCAGGCTGGCCTCGGCCTGGGACCAAAGCCCTGACGCCGAGTGGGGCCCTAAGACCCCTCCCCAGCCCGAGAGCGAAGCGTCTGTTTGGACTGTGCACGAGGGCACTGGCGTCACCAGAGAGATACCCCTCGCGAGGTTCTCTAAACTGGTCCACCATAAAAGATGCGGCGAGAGCCACCCCGAAGTCTCGAGCTGCTTCTCGTAACTCTCGGAGTGAGACCACAGACTGGCTAGAGCCTGCTGAACTGGTCTCATCCGAAGTCGAGCTCTGTAAACCACGTCCACTGTTGCCGCCATGAACCCCAGTAGCTGGAGCCATTTGCGAGCAGTGTGACTGTGGGACTCTAGGAACAAAAGCGTGGCCCTCTGAACCTTCAGAACTCGGTCTGGAGCGAGAGATACCGTCTTCAGATCCGTCTGGAACCTGGCCCCGAGGAAGATCTGATCCTGAGAGGGCTTCAGGTCCGATTTCTTCAGGTTGATTATCCAGCCCAGGGATACCAACAAGTTGATAATCTCCATGGTGGCCGCCTGGTTCAATGCCTGAGACAGCGCCCTGACCAACCAATCGTCCAGGTACGGGTGACAAAATCGACCTCGTGCCCTGGCGACCTGAGCGGGAATCAACATAAGTTTCGTGAACACCCTTGGCGCCGTAGAGATGCCGAAGGGTAGAACCGTGAACTGATAGCACGTCCCGTCGAGGCAAACCTCAGATATTTCTTGAACTCTGGGTGCATTGGGACGTGGAGATATGCGTCCTTGAGGTCTATCGGGGAAAGCCACTCGTTTGCCTCTACGGACGCTATGACCGACCTCAAAGTCTCCATCTTGAACGATGGAACCTCTATCTTCAGGTTGAGATACTTGAGGTTGAGGATCGGTCTGAACCCCCCGTCTTTCTTGGTAACAATGAAGTAGGTGGAATAATATCCACTCTGCTCCTGACCTGGGGGGACCACCTCTATGGCCGACTTCTGGAGCAAAGCTCGCAGCTCGGACCTGAGGATTTCGGCTTTCTCCGGCACAGAGGGGACCCGAGTGTACCGTATCCCGGAGAAAACCGGTGGCTCGACCTTCCACCGAGGCAGGTGTCCGTCCCTGAGCGTGGACAGGACCCAGGGGTTGTCGGTTACCTTGGACCAAGCCGGAAGGAACCTCGACAGACGCCCACCTACTGGGATGTTTGGCTGCAGGCAGTGAACCCCCGTCTCCGGCAGCTCTCGGGCTGCCGGAATTTTGGGAGACACCTCGGGCACCGGAGGGGTTAGGAACCCTGATTGGGTTTCCGCCCCCCCCGAAAAGGCCTGTTGGAAGGCTTTCCCCCGCGTGCCTGCTTGCCGCCCCTTGGTTTCTGGCCCTGGTAGTGGAGCGGTTTGATCCACTCCGGAGCCTCTCCCGCCGACGGAGTCTGCGAAACCTTGGGGAAAGGACGCTTGTTCTTTTTGGTAGGTGGCGGTTTTGTAAGGAGCTCAGTGTCCTTGCAAACCGTCGCCACCTCCACAGCATCCTTGAGCACCTGCTGTGCCCCCGGGAAGAGGGAGTCCCCCAACCGGAAAGGCAGAGCTAGGAGCCGCGCATGAGTGTCCTGACCCGCCGACACAGTCGACAGCCAGAGACGCCTCATACCCATCACGGCGACCATCATCTGGCTAGATGCGCTACGCAGAGCGTCACGAGCCAAATGGGTCCCGACCCCCACCGATTGCGAAAGGAGAACCACCGAGTCGGACTCGGGGTCTCCCAACCTCCCTACTATCTCCGACTGAAGCGCCGAGAGATAGGCCCCATGCACGGACACTCGCACTTGCTGCGCTGCGTTGCGGAAAGAGTCCTCGAAGGACCTAAACGCCGAGCGCAAGTGTGAGGCCTGCTGGGTGAAGGGAGGTACACGGCGGCCTTGCTTCCCCAGAAGGGATTGGGTCCCAGACCCAGCAAGGGAGGTGAGGGCAAGCACGTACTCACCGACCCCCGGGACATCGAACAAACCCTCCTCACCGATCTGTTACCTCTTCACCAGGTCCGGGCAATCAACCCGTACCCTGGTGCCGACCAGTTGAGGAGTAATGCTCTCAGCCTCGAGGGAAGGGAGCAGGCTAAGCTGCACCTGTGGTGCCTTCGGGGCGGAGAAAGTATCCCCCGGAAGGCGAAATCCACTAGAGATCGGGGCCGGGGGCGGTATCACCACCTGAGGCAGAGCAACAGCGATTCTATCGCGCATCTGCCTCAGTGCGAAAGTCGGTGTTAGGGGGACATCCCTAGCGTCCACCACATCATCCGCATCGACATCGACCTCCATGAGGTCGTCGATGTCTTCCCCATCCCCCCGATCCAAGACGTCGGAGACCTCCAAAGAGGAATCGACGACTGAATCGATGGGAGAGGAAGACCTGATGCGAACAATGGGCGTCAGCACAGTCTGCCCCGCGACTTTCGTGACCACCCCCGAACCCGGTCCCGTGAGAGAGGCTTCAGGGTTGCTCGGCGTAGCCGACGGCACCCTGGATTGGCTCCGAAGGCTCCGAGCGAGCTCGGTAGCCTGGAGCTTGGGGATGGACGGCATAGCAAGGTCGGAGCCTTGGTTGCCGCCACCCCCGGCGCCACCGGAGCCACTAGGGACTCCGGGCTGCGCTGGTGCATCCGGGTCTGCCAACCTCGGGGCCTGGAACTCCTTACGGAGCCCCGAGACCGCCTCAGCCAGCATTCCCTTCATCTGCTCATGCAATAATTGTGAGAACTGATTTATGTCAAAAGGTGCAGTTGGGAAGGGAACCTGTCTTTCTAAGACAGGGGGCTGCAACTCAATCTCCTCCTCTGATTCTCTAACGAGTGTAGGAGGAGAAGAAGAGAGAGCTTTATCTGAGGGACGGGCCTTACCAGAGCCCTTACCCTTGCCCGACTTCCTCTTAACTTTAGAGGGGGGATCGACTGCTGCAACGTCGGCACCCTCCTTAATCAGCTTGAAGAAATACTGGAAGTCCTGGTGTCTGGACTTCCTGGTTTTTGGGGTGAAGTCAAGGCAGACATTACATCTGCTGTCGTCGTGCCCATCCTCCGCTAGACACTTGAGACACTTGTCGTGTTTGTCAGCAGGAGCTAGTCTGACGCTACACCCCGAACACTGAGTGAAGGACTGAAAAATCCAACAGTCAGAGTGTGAGGCCAATGGGGGTTGGGGTAGGAAAGTGCATATGTAAACAAAACAAATGCAAAAGACCCCCGGCAGAGGTAGTTATATTAGTCCTGCATATTAATAAAAAAAAAAAATGCAAGCCATTGATACGTACCTGATGCCTGAATGAAAAACATGTAAACAAACATGGCTGACATGAAAAACGACTAAGTGCCAATCCCGATCGGAAAGTCAAACTGACCAGAAAGGGATGGAAACTGCCGTGCATCCTACATAAACCTATCGTACACCAACATAAACGACCCAAAAACACTTTCGAACTCTGTGGAAAGAGAAACGAAAAATACAAAAGGGCCGCCATGATGGTCGTTTTTTCCCCGCCACGTTGTCAAACTGACCACGTAGACAAGGTAAAAAACGTGATTACGAGGTAAGAATGCGACAATAAATGGAGAAACTCTGCTGAGACAATATAAGAAAAGGTTACCACTCCTACAGTATTGAGATCTTGGTCCATTTCTTAAGAAAATCTGCGACACTGAACAAATTCTGAAACACGTCTTCTCTCTTGAATGACAGATTTATAAGTGGTGAGTTAGAGTTATCTGCCCTTGGCGTCACTAGCAACCGCCAGGGTAGGGGCCCACTTAGGGTGGTCCAAATGTTTATTTTTTAGTAATTTATTATTTTTACGGTTATTTTATTAAAAATATTAAATTCTAACTGTCATAACTCAAAAAATAGGATTTTTATGCTATATGTACCCCAAGGAGGATCCCTTCTGAAAAAGAATCAGAATAGCCAAAGTAGCAAAAGGCACCACTCTATCACTAGGTCTAAGCAAATACCAAGTTTGGTGAACAAATATTGAACATTTTTTGAGACAGAGGCCGAAAAGGTCCCTACCCTCAATATGCACTAAGTTCAAATTGTTTCCATGGAGACCAGAAAAAATAAAAAATTCAGAATAACCAAAAGAGCAAAAGGCACCACTCCACCACTAGGTCTAACCACATACAAAGTTTCATAAAGAAATACTAGATAGATTTTGAAATAGAGGCCGGAAAAGGTCCCTACCCCCAATTTGCACTAAGTTCAAATTGTTTCCATGGAAACCAGAAATAAAACTAGATTAGCGTTTGCGGGACACCGCAAAAGCAGAGCAGCTCCGAATCTTAGGGTCTCGCCTTTCCCTGTTCCGCCTTCTCGTCAGCATCAATAAAATGGGAATTCTTTTTAACAAAAGTTTTTTCATTATTCGAGTTATTACTAATCATCACTGGGGTCACTTTTCACAAGTTTGTTCTTAAAACCTATTTCTTCTTTAAAAATTTTATCTAAGGATTAACGTGGCTTTAACCAATATCTCATGACCTTGACCTTGACCATCAATGATCACTTTTCATCGCGTATAATGCAATGACTCAAAGTGTTCATAGTTAAAATATGCCATATTCACAAAAGCATGCTTAAGTTTTGACCTCACTGTGACCTTGACCTTTGACAGATTTTAGCAAAAACGTTTACAAATCTTGGTCTTTCTCCATAGTTTATATATACCAAATAAGAGCCTAAAAGCACAAAAAAAGTTTGAAGTTATCATGTATACAAGGATTGTTGTAGTGATTTCAGAACTCATGACCTTGACCTTTGACCTTGAATGTGAACATGTCAAAGTCATTCACCAGGTGTATAAGAAAGAAATTAAGCTATCTATATGAGGTGTTAATATCTTCATGGGAAAAAGTTACTTAGTGATTTCAGAACTGGTCAGCATGACAATATTTCGTGACCTTGATCTTTAAAATTCAAGGTCACACAATCAGTGATCACTTTTCATTGTGTATCACAATCATGTAATGATTCAAAGTGTTAATAGTTGAAATAAGACATTTTCGCAAAAGCATGCTTAGGTTGTGACCTCGCTATGACCTTGACCTTTGACAAATGTTAGCGAAAACCTTTTCAAATCTTAGCCTTTCTCCATAGTTGATATACACCAAATAAGAGCCTGATAGCACAAATATTTTTCAATTTATCGTGTTTAAAATGATTTTTTTAGCGATTTCAGAACTCGTGACCTTGACCTTTGACCTTGAATATGAACATGTCAAAATTATTCCCCAGGGACATAAGTAAGAAGTTATGTATATGAGGTGTTGATACCTCATTGGAAAGAAGTTATTTAGTGATTTCAGAACTGGTGACCATGACATTATGTCGTGACCTTGACCTTTAAAAATTCAAGGTCACACAATCAGTGATCACTTTTCATTGTGTATCACAATCATGTAATGATTCAAAGTGTTAATAGTTGAAATAAGACATTTTCGCAAAAGCATGCTTAAGTTGTGACTTCGCTATGACCTTGACCGTTGACGGATGTTAGCGAAAACCTTTTCAAATCTTGGTCTTTCTCCATAGTTGATATACACCAAATAACAGCCTGATAGCACAAATACTTTTCAAGTTATCGTGTTTACAAGGATTCTTTTAGCGATTTCAGAACTCGTGACCTTGACCTTTGACCTTGAATGTGAACATGTCAAAAAAATTCCCCAGGGGTATAAGTAAGAAGTTATGTATATGAGTTCTCAAAACCGTATAGGAAAAAAGTTATAGCCAATACAAAACGCGGCGGCGGCGGAAACTGCACAAAAACTGATAGCAGCTCCGACTTAGTCGGAGCTGCTAAAAATTCAGAATAACCAAAATAGCAAAAGGCGCCACTCCACCACTATGTCTAACGACATACCAAGTTTCGTGAAAAAATATTGAAAGGTTTTTGAGATATGGCCCGGAAAGAAAGCATTCCGGAATGACGGATTAACGGAATAACGGAATAACGGAATAAATAATAATAATAATAATATACATTTTAACGCCTAATATCCAGTGCAAGCACTGCTCAATGGCATATCTAAAGATCATAGGTGACATGTGTATAAAGTTCAGAGATATGCTCCGCACAAAATGACTTCCTCACAGAGTAACTGTAAAGTCATGTTTCCATGGAAACCACCAAAACAATATTTAGAAATAGGTCTAAACCTCAAAAGGCACATCTAGGCACCATGGTTGAAGTTTGGCGTAGCTAGAATGTATAGTTTGGGAGATAAGTTCTGCACAAAATGACTTCCTAACAGTCACTGTTTTGGTCATGTTTCCATGGAAACCGCCAAAAATAAAATTTAGAAATCTGTCTAAACCTGAAAAGGCACAACTAGAGATTATGGCTAACATGTGCAGCAAGTTTGGTGAAACTAGCATGTATAGTTTGGGAGATATGCTCCACTAAGAATCACTTCGAGTACTTCCTTACAGAGTAACTGTTTGGTCAAGTTTCCATGGAAACCGCAAAAAATAAAATGCAGAGATCGATCTAACTCTCAAAAGGCACAACTAGATATCATAGATTGAGAAATATGCTCTGCACAAAGTTTTGTGACGGACGGACAGACAGACAGACAGACACACAGATGGACAGAATGAATGCTCTATATAGAATAACTATCCTAGACATATGCATTCTAAGGAAGAAATAACAAATAGATTTAAAAGGTGTGAGTTTTATTTTTTCGTCACAGATACAAGGCCTGCCAATATCCCCAAAATTCCAAAGAAGGTGAAAAACCCCAAAAGCACATCAACCTTGCCCAATATCTAGTTTAATTGACCTCGGCCCAACAGTTTTTTAGCTCTGGTCTAGTAACCAAACACAGACATATAGACAAGGCAGACGGAGGCCATTTCTATAACCCTTATCAACTTTGTTGTGGTGGGGTTTAACAACTAATAATAATAATATTAATACTTTATTGCCATTCCAGGAATTTGCTTTACATCAACAGAGCTAAAAAAAACAGGGATTCAAAAACATCATATCAATCTCTTGACATACAAATTTAAGCATTTAAAAGAATATTGTGTTTGGAACAAATGATGTACGTGTACTCTTAGTTTTCAAAACTGGAACTTTGTAGCGGCCTGAGGGGAGGATGTGATATTCCGAATGTAAATAATGAGTTGGGTCAGATATGATTTTAACCGCTTGATTCAAGATTTGCCGCTCATATATTTCTGTCAAACATTCAAATTTGATTTTATTTGCAATGTTTACTCTACAATTGTTAACATTTATTTAAAATATATCTCAAAACATATTTTTAAAGAAGTAAGATCAAGAGAATCATGAAGAAGAAAGTTGGCGGTGCTGGAGCTGGACTGACCTCTCTATAACGTTAGCAATGATGACCTGTCCATTACCACACGCCCCTGCCACCTGGGTACCGTCACTGGACCACGCCAGGTTGAACACGCTGCCGGTGTTGGGCTTCTCCAGGGCATAGGACCACTGAAACATACAGCAGAAACTCTCTTCAGACAACTACAAGTGGCGTAACCGGCGAATCACTTGATTGGAACCCGGCGCACGCCTAAAGCTACTCCGAATGCTCCGGTTTGAAATGATTGGCAAGTGGCGTATAATGGCGGACACATGTTATCCTTGTGATATTCAATAACTATTTTTTAATGAATTAGCTTTTGACAAGTAGATAGTTGACTGATTTATTTTAAAATGTTACTGGTTCTTTAAAACAATGCATTACACGCTAATAAAATATTAATCCATGTTTTGAAATCATTTTTAAAAAATACTTGTATGATATAAATGACATGTTTATTGAAGCTAGTTTGAGGTATGATGACGACTTCCTGTCTGTACTCTGATACGCTTGTTTCAACTTAAGCCTGGTCCAGGAACGGCATACACCGGACACATGGCCGGTGTACACGCTGCTTAAACGAATCAAGCATAGCCAATGTCTAAGACATTATGAAATTCCTGTGGTTCTTGAGACATCCCGATTGACATGTTAATTTGTTTATTCCTCTTATTGGTGCCTTCTGTAACCACGATAAACTGTTTTTTGCAATCCTAATTACTCAAAGTTATCCTCACCGATCATCACCTCATAGATCATCCCTAAATCAAACCTCAATACCTGTTTCCTGTGTCATTATTTTATATCTCATTCAAGATACGATTGTAAAGTTTTTATTTTGACTGAGTACATAATGATAACATTATTAGCATCAAGAATGAGGACAAATAAATTCAACTAACCAAGAATATTTAAAATACTTATTAAAAGGTTTCATTAGCTGATTTGAAATGACAGCATTCATAATTGGTAAAATGATTTATTTCTAAACATCAGATTTAGCAGATGAATAACTTGTGATGATTGATATTGAACTATAAATCTACTATATATTTATAGAGAGAGAGACCAATGTTGCTATTAGGATGTATCATATCCAGATAATCAAGAAAGTATCGGCCAATCAGAAAAGAAGGAAAGGGAAGACAAGGTTACAGACCCCACTCCTGTCACAGAGGCGGAGCGTGTTGTACGAGCCAACAGCGAACATCTCTCCGTCCGGGGTCCAAGAGGCTGCTGTGATTGGGTACTCGTGGGCGGAGCTGCTGTACATCAGTCTGCCGTATGTGTCCCATATCTGTAACACCAGTCAGTAGACTTGACAAGAGCTCTGTGTGTGTATATATTACATAGTATAAAATAGGAATAGAACCTTTGGTTCTGCAGCTCATCCATGTTTGTATGATTTAAGATAAAAACTTCAAAGTGAAATAATAGGTTTAATAATATAAATGTAATAAATCGTCACCAAACATGCAATTCTGGTGTTTCACATTTATTAGAAGAATTAGAAAGAGAACTTTATGTAGTGAGGATATCTATAACTCCTGGTGTTTCACATTTATTAGAAGAATTAGAAAGAGAACATGCCTTCTATAAGTGTTTCATTGAAAATAAAAACACATCTGGAAATATTGCTATATAGGAAAATCATTTTGGGCACTTTGATCCCCAAGGTTCAAGGACAGACGGATGATTGACTGATACCGAAAGATGGCCCATGCCATAAGCCCTTATGGGCTATCAGGCCTGATGAGCTAAAAAGCACAACCACATAATGTTGTTCTCCATATCAAGTTTTATTGAACTTGGTCCAACGTATTTTGAGCTCCGGTCTGGAAACCAGATGAACGGACTGATGAACGATGGTCATTTCTATAGCCCCCGCCAACTTGATTGTGCCAGGGGATAACAATGCAACCCCTGTAAACCATACTGTGCCACAGTCACATAAATAATGCAATATTACTCCCATAACTTTTGTACAACATTGTACTTGTATGCAAGATCTCAGCTTCCTAAGGGCTTCACAACTAAAAGTTCTAAAGAATTCATCCAAACTATGTTATTACCTCTGTGACCTCTATTTAGAGTTACAGAACTAATCTACATTAAATAAAACCATGGTTCTTGAACAGTCAATTTCAGCATTTAAGAATGTTAATGTAGCAGAAGTAGTGAATGAGTGAGTGAGGTAGGTACCTTGTACTTGCAGTCCTCCCCGCCCGACAGGATCAGGTTGTTGACTGGGTTCCAGTCCGCCACCAGCACCACACCATCGTGCGCCTTCCACTGACAAACATGACACATGACTTGATGAGTGACAGATTACCTTTGGTTGAGTCATTGTTTTCATGCAATAAATATTGTCTGTTCACTCTTTTAATCATTAACTTTGGATTTTTAAATAAAATGAATATGATTACAGGGATCACCCTGGAGCTGAGTGTCAAAGGGAGAATAATCTCCCCTTTGCCTTACACAATGGGATTTTCAGATAAAGTAATGGGATATTTCTAAATAATAACAATCATTTTACATTTTTGCAATGGGATTTTCTCCCCTTGTCAGTATTTATTATGGGATATTTTGGCACATCAATGAGTAAATATCCCCAAATCCGTGCCTAAAGTGATCCCTGGATTAGTAGTGTTTAGTTCAGTATTATTGAACAAACAAATGTTGCCACTAACATGGCAATGTCCTCCGCCATTGGCGTTGAGTTAAGTAAGACACATTTACCATTTGGTCAAAAGGTGGTTCTTCACTTCTTCATGTATTACATCACTGGTTATAAATGTCATGATCATCAAATATGAAGTCATCGAATGTTAGGGTTCATGACATATATAGCATTAACAAGGGTTTGAAAGTGGTCAAGGTTACTTAAGTTAACTGGTGTCTGTGTAATTCTGTGTTAAGAATGATGTCATCAAATTTGAAGGGCGATTTAGGTTATGAGCAATTAACAGTAATAAGCAATGACCATTGTATTGCTATCGTTGTGCAGTTATCATTGTGCAGTGATGACCATTGTATTGCTATCGTTGTGCAGTTATCATTGTGCAGCGATGACCATTGTATTGCTATCGTTGTGCAGTTATCATTGTGCAGCAATGACCATTGTATTGCTATCATTGTGCAGTTATCATTGTGCAGCGATGACCATTGTATTGCTATTGTTGTGCAGTTATCCATGTGCAGCGATGACCATTTTGCAGCTATCATTGTGCAGCTATTATCAGCATTGACCGACTACTGCAAGCTTACCATGACAGGTTTTGCATTTGCTTGCAATGACTTGATGACCAGCTGCTTGCCGTTAGTGAAGAGCACATGATCAGAGTCTGGGCCCCAGGAAACAGCATACACAGTGATACCTAAACATACAGTTACATTCTTACTTACAGTTAGTAATTCTTGCAGGAGGCAATCTGTACGACAACCTAGTCACCCAGTGAATCATGGGAATTGGGTAGGGAGCTTTGGATCAAACATTGGGTCAAATGTAAAAGTGAACATCTTAAATTAAAGAACTATAAACTGAAGCATGAATCCTAGTTTTTAAAATATTCTTTCACATAGTTTAGTTGAATGTTGAAAGTGCATCACCATTTGTTGAAGGAACAAACAAGAATTGAACTGACTGTTCTGAGTGAGTGTTGAACGGAGCATCCCGCTGCGAGACCATATCTTGACCTGTCCATCCTCGCCAGCTGAAACAGAACCATCCTCCCTGACATACATATCCAACGGTCAACTGTAAGAAAGATGATATGTACTCTCAGTATTACCTCTTAACTCTTAAAGTACCGGGAACCTCGAGGGGGTACGTTTTGCAGAAATGATTATAACATCAGTTAAGAAAATAACACTACCACTTCATTTTGTTCAAAATCAAATCGGAAATAGTTTAAAATTAGCTTTTTAAATGTACCTCACTAAAAAATAGTCTGCAAACGTTTCAATTAGCCAATCACGCTCCAATCAGGTTCTAGGTTAGTCTGGGACGGAAATAGGGGTAATTATCAACCGAGGTTAACATTTGTCAGGAGTGTGTTTGCATATCATATTCTCCAAATGCACTTAGTCGGCACTCTATAATGGTACGACATCTTCCTTTCATACTTTATATTTCTTTAATCCTAAGCAGATTTCTACTTTATTTCATTATAAAGAGAAGAAGATTACCTTCAATGATGTGAGCAAATAAATAAAGACACACAAGCACCGGAAATAACGTGATTTTTGCACTTCTGTAATTTGTATATCATCATGATGAGAAGATTGTCTTCAATTCTGTATGTATAATGCTCATATTTATGCAACAAACATATGATGCTGCAAGCGCCAATAAAGAGATAGAAGTAGAAGTCAGAAACTACTATAAATGATAAAGAAAACACTGTTTTTTAAACGCAAAAATAGAAGTTTATAAATGTACTGGGAGCATCTTTTTTTTGTGGGAAACTTCTCTCACAGAAATGTATTTATTCTCAGAGTTTTTTCAAAATGTGTGAACATTTTTGTTTGTTACAACTTAAATTGATACAATTAAAAAGCAATGTTCTTTCCATCCATTGTTTTGGAAATGAAATTGAGAACTTATTTTTTACATTATTAAATGAAAGATGTTTTGTTGTTGATCTGAGCATATGAAAAAATTGATTCAGTACCATTTTTATATCAGCAGTTTTTTTTATATCGCAATTATTTTTTCATTTAAGGTGTCAGATATGTTAACCATTTGTTTACAGGACCAGCTAACTGGAAAGGTATATAACTCCTGTTTATATTATCCCTTCACCATGTAGATGCACTATATCTCCTAAATAGGGTACAGAATGCGCTGTCTTGGAAATTCAGATGGCGATGCCATTAGCATTACATCGTCTATATCAAAGACAATACCCGACAGAAACCTAGGGAGTCCGAATATTCCACCACTGGGGCTAAAAGGGGAAATACAGCAACTTGAGGGTTAACATTGAGAAGCAAGTAGTTTGTGACGTGTTCCACATGCAGACAGGGCACCTGTGACCAAAGCGCTGCCATCAAAGCTCCACCTCCCGGACAGCACCGCTCCCTTGTGAGCGTCCACAGACTTCTCCACTCGTCCACTTCCACTCATCAGGTGGAACTTGCCTGCAACAAACCAACAACATTATATGGTAATGTTCCTGGAGTCACTAAACTTGAAAGTGTCCTATTGACAATGTTTGCTACAAAATAAATCCTAGAATCAAGCTTTTGTAACCTTCTTAATAGAGCCATTGGTTCTGTAGCTTATCATGAAGTATGTTATTCATTATCTAAGGAGAATTTATAGACCTTTGCATTCTTTTGTTTTAAGTTCACTCAAACAACCAGTCTTAGTCAAACAGACTTTGAACAAATAAATATTCTGAAAATATTACCATTTATGAAATAATGAAAAAGATCTAGACCCTATGTGTCTGAAAATTCCATTCCTCATAGGCTGTTTATTAATATTTAACGAAATGGGCAATATTTTATGAATGAAAACTTTTTCAAAGCCTAAATAAAAACTAAACCAGTCTCGCACAGAGACTGTAACATATCACAGAAGTTTGAAGTAACCAGAAATTTCTGTATTAACTCTAATGAGATAACAAGTTTGCTGCTGTTTGAATCTCTCTAACATGGAGTGGTCACTGGTCACTCCCCTCAGCTGGACAGGTCAACACAATGCAGTTACAAAACATACTGACCTTGCTCTCAAATTACAGGCCAATGTACTTCACAGCCAGTGAAATGTATATTTTAAATGTTGTTTTCCTCACACTTACTTATTGTGCTCCACACATGAAGTTTGGCTCGTTTGAAAGCTGATATGATTAAGACAAATAGTTTTACATTGGAGGTCAGGTGAAATTTGGGTTTAACGCCGCTTTCAAGACCAAATGTACAAACTTTGATCCCTTAGGTGCAAGGTAGCAGTTACTGAGAACTCAAAAATGTCAAATGTAGACAGATCATGGATGCCGGCCCATGCCATAAACTCATCATTCAATGTACTAAACCAAATTTAAATTTACCATCAGTTGATGTCAAGACAAAAACATCCCCGGATTTCTTTGCTCCTGTGGCTGCGCCCGCCTTTGGGAAAAAATGCATGCTTGTGGGGAAACACTCGTTGGGAAGAAGCAGCACTTTGCTTGTCTCCGTACCGGTCAGCAGGTTCCACTTGAGGATCTGATGATCATCTGCCCCGGAGAACAACTGATCTGGGGACGACCATCCTACACAGCTCACCAGGTCCGAATGTGGATAGGGTTAAGGAATACACACTCTACTCAGTGATACTTAGTGATTATTCTTAAATGAACATGTGTTAGTCTTTATCTATCTGTCAAATATAAAATCATCAAAATATTACCCTCAGTAAACTGTTTCAACTGGATTGTGTTACAGTCATGTATTAATAACATTATAATGTTTTAGACCATAGCTGCTATTGTTTGAGCCGAGGTATAACCAATGTGAATTTCAGTTAGACCGCGGACGGAACTTCAACTCCTTTTTATATGATTCCGATTTGTACGTAGTTCAATATCTCGTCAAATGCTTGTATTAAAAGAAGAACATAACTCAAATAAACATTTTATTACATCAATATTGTGTTTACAGTTTGAACAGCTTGGGGAAGTAATTAAGTATGTATGTGATATATCAATGTTTACGTTCAGAAGTATTCAGGTGGTTCTTCTCGAGCTACGGCGTCCTCATTAACTTCGTTCATCATAGATACAGTTGACTAGACACTAATTCCCAAAACCTGTAAATAAATTAAAAAGCTTTGTGAAAGTTCTATTGATATATTGTTTGAAGCTTGCAAGTCATTGTATGTTCAGTAGCCTATGACTTAGTATTACACCATTCAAATAGAAGTTTTTTAAATATTTACACAGTGATGTAAAATTGCATACTGTTTGAAACCAAATCTATTAACTACTCAGTTAATGTTACTTATTTAAGCAATGTCATTGATCAATTTGCAAGTGAAGGGAGAAACTGAGGTACACATGTCCATATTCCCGCTGAAATATCTAGGCTGTGTGAGAAAGATAAAGAAAATTATATTTTTTTAAAGATTCATCAAAAGTTACTCAGTACATGTAGTAGTTGTGTTGTTCATTATAATCATAATAATTCTTACCTCACAAACGAGCAGAACAACGATTCAATCCTGCATGTGAGTCAAAATCCTGGAGAGTGCAATTTTATGGTCTTAGAAAAACAAAAAACAAAAGTGTATAAAACTCATCATCTTTTACTTATAAGAATTGAAATAACATTGAATAATCTGAACAAGAAATATGCAATCTTAACTGTAACTATTATTTAAGTAATTAGCCATACTTTGATGCAAACAATTAAAAAGGTCAATACTGCTACCAGAAAAAAATGTTTGAAATAGTAAAAATGTACATACACAAAAATAATTTTTGACTATTTGACATGTGTTAATGATGATGTGGTTTATGTTTAAAGTCTATAAAGTAACATGTTTTAACAAATAGTTTATTCATGACCCATTTTGATTTGAAAATAATAATTAATTGAATTTTGAAATGAAAACATCTTCATATTTAACTCACCCAAACAAACTGTATACCAGCACTTTGACATATCCCTATTTAGAAACTTATCAAATCATTATCAAAATAATACAATCTTAAAAAAGTTTTATATTTCTTATATTACCATTTTTTAGTAAGTAGCAGTTAGTGACAGTGCTGGTAACAGTATTGACTCAATTTGTGACAGTATTGACATTCAAACGCAACTAAATGAGAATCTTGATGAATTATTCAATATTTTACATAAAACAGTTAGAATGATCAAAACGAACATAAAACATCCCTGTTTATAATTTTACAACAATATTCTGTTTGTTCCTAGCTTAATACAAAATGAAGTAAACAGTGATGGTAACAGTATTGACATCTGTGATGACAGTATTGACCTGACTGGTGACAGTTTTGACTGCCATGTGTACAAATTCTATTCTAGATAAATATTTTATGATTAATGAACAGTTTTAGTGAACATAATGTGATATCCAGTTTCTTGAAAGTCAGTTTGATATAGTTTTTATCAGTATTTAATAAATATTTGTATTGTGTGTTTATACTTGCGATGGTAGCAGTTATGGACAAGTATGGAAGCAGTATGGACAAACTGAAAATCATTTCAATAGTATAGAGTATATTTTTTCATTTCTTACATTAAATCTCTGTCAATATAAAAAAGTCTGTTACATCAAAAAGTCTGTTGATCATTTAACAGTAAAACAGAAAAACTAACACATGTCAAGGTTTACGAAAATAGTTTTCCATATGTTTGTGTCCACTCCTTGTTGAAAACACATGATGCCTGTTGGTTCAGGAATTTTTGTTTGCGAACACATCAGCATATAACTGTACCAACATCTATCTTTCATATGTGTTTATGGAAGCCTTTAGCTTTGGTGGCTGATGGTTCATCGACTGTAGTGGTAGCCTTGGTGACTGATGGTTCCTGGACTATATTGGTAGCCTTGGTGTCTGATGGTTCCTGGACTATATTGGTAGCCTTGGTGACTGATTGTTCCTTGACTATATTGGTAGCCTTGGTGACTGATGGTTCGTGGACTATATTGGTAGCCTTGGTGACTGATGGTTCCCGGACTATATTGGTAGCCTTGGTGACTGATTGTTCCTGGACTATATTGGTAGCCTTGGTGACTGATTGTTCCTGGACTATATTGGTAGCCTTGGTGACCGATGGTTCCTTGACTATATTGGTAGCCTTGGTGACTTATGGTTCCTGGACTGTAGTGGTAGCCTTGGTGACTGTTGGTTCATGGACTATATTGGTAGCCTTGGTGACTGTTGGTTCATGGACTATATTGGTAGCCTTGGTGACTGATGGTTCCTGGACTGTAGTGGTAGCCTTGGTGACCGATGGTTCCTGGACTATATTGGTAGCCTTGGTGACCGATGGTTCCTTGACTATATTGGTAGCCTTGGTGACTTATGGTTCCTGGACTGTAGTGGTAGCCTTGGTGACTGTTGGTTCATGGACTATATTGGTAGCCTTGGTGACTGTTGGTTCATGGACTATATTGGTAGCCTTGGTGACTGATGGTTCCTGGACTGTAGTGGTAGCCTTGGTGACCGATGGTTCCTGGACTATATTGGTAGCCTTGGTGACTGATGGTTCCTGGACAGTAGTGGTAGCCTTGATGACTGATGGTTCCTGGACTATATTGGTAGCCTTGGTGACTGATGGTTCCTGGACTGTAGTGGTAGCCTTGGTGACTGATTGTTCCTGGAGTATATTGGTAGCCTTGGTGACTGATTGTTCCTGGACTATATTGGTAGCCTTGGTGACTGATGGTTCATGGACTATATTGGTAGCCTTGGTGACTGATGGTTCCCGAACTACATTGGTAGCCTTGGTGACTGATGGTCTATGGACTATATTGGTAGCCTTGGTGACTTGGCAGTCTTACACATTGAGCCTTGGTGACAAAATGGTCCCAGAAAATGACGGGATTTCTCTGATGCACCAAGTGCCATTTTCAATGATGTTTATCTAAAATAAAAATAAAACAAATGCTGTTACATAGGAAACTATTACATAAAGAGGTTTCCCTTAACATTACGACTTCAAATTAAATCAAGACATAAAAATGAAACTTCTCTAATTGTCACTATGAAATAATATTTCAAGTTACTGAATTATTTTATTCATAATACATTCTTTCACATGTAACATAATTAATTGTATCATTTTGAACAAGTTCTTCAGTACTGTGACAAAAGCTGTCAAAACTGCTACTGCAATTGTCAAGAGTGTTTTATAAAATTTGAACATGAATGATACTGGAGTCAAGCAGATTAAGGCCAATATTTTCATCCAAATTTACAATTTATGCTTTATTCAAACCATTATCAATCAATAATTTTAAATATTTGATTGATTTGTCAATACTGCCACTTGCTATGTCAAAACTGCCACTACTCTCAAAAGTATACCAGGGATCTTCTATAACTGAACCTTGAACTTTTAAATCATGTTTATTCTTCAACTTCTTAAATGAAAATTTGTTTCGCCTCAAGAAAACAAAAATGAATTGCATGAACATCTTAACATTGCTCCATACTGGAAAATATGTCACTACCGTCACCACATTTGTCCTAACTGCTACCAATATTTGTAAACAACTTTATTAAAAGATAATCATTTAGACTTTTCGTTTCTAAGACAGTAAGTAATAATTATAATAACAAAAATGACAAAAACATTTACTCAGTGCCTACTTAGGATAAGCACAGATGAATATTTTCACACAAATAGTTAGTTTTGTCAATAACCACCACCAGTTGTGTCACTACTGCTACCGGTCAGGATGAATTTCAATATAGTTTGTAAATAAGTGTACACACCCAAAATCAAACAAGTGTGTTATTATTGTTTTAAATAATGGTACACTTAAACATCACATTAAGATCCAAAAATATCATTGTTGTTAAAACTTACTATCAAAACCAACGAAAACTCAATACCGCCACCCCATGTGTCAAAACTGCCACTTTTGAGATGGTTGCAGTATTGACTGTAGCAGTATTGACGTTCTTAGATGTATATTGAAATTAAATACAATTAATGGTCCCGAAATACAAAAAGAACATGTCATTACAAGTAACTCTAAATGACTCCTTTAACCAGTTTAAGGTGAATGAACATTACTATTCTTTCTCTTGGAAATCTTGGTGACAGTTTTGACACACATAATTCATAGACTCATAATTTCACTTACTTGGAGGTTGATTATGATACACACTGATGAGAGCTGAAATCCATCATGCTTCCATGTTGAAGGCAGTAAGTGAAGGGACCAAGGCAGGAACTGATCTTTGTGAATAACTTGAGGAGAGTTTATTTTTTTTACCATGTTTGGTCACGGTAGCAGTATTGACATATACTTCTGGGACAGCGTTCTTCATTTCGCAGAAAATTATAAGCAAGGCATATAAAGACATAAAACTGTACAATCTGAGCCTCTGTAGTTCCTGCATCAATGCAAAAAATTATAATGTTTGTAATACAAAACCATTTGACAGAAACTAATTTTCAAAGTTGACAATCTTATCTTGGGACAATCAAATTTTGTTATTTTTACTACTAAAAAATTGCTTCAAAGTTAATTTTTTCAGTGAACAAACAAAATTATACATGTGATTTGCTCAGATGTTATTGTTTCACACGCTCAATTGAAAAACAGAAATAAAAACATAGTTTTAATTAAAAATTTATGACCGGACCGAAAAATTGCACTTTCCAGGATTTTGACTCATGTACGTACATCGAATTGAGCTGCAAATATCCATTTCTGAACATTTCAAATGCCTGTTTTCAAATGACAGCAGCGCCACGTGCGCAAGTCAGAGGTTCACTCACACGTGCAAATTGTAGAAATGAACTCTAACGCGATTTTCACGAGCTCTGTGGTAGTGTTTTGATGACAATTTCATGTGTGTGCTTTGTTCAAAACATTAATAATATTAGATATTAACATGATAACAAAACAAAGTTAGCATCCTACTAAACATATGTCATTTTGAATTGCATTGTGAACACAAATTAAAATTCTGTGTATAAACATGATATACGTATCTTAGGATCAACTATAGATATGGTTCGCCACCTAGAATACTTTATAAAGATTAACCCTAACCCTAATATTATAATCCTAAAACCTAACCACTAACCTAACTAAAATATGACATGCCTGTGTTCTGAAAATGGGTGGCAAACCAATTGTAACCTCGAGTGATTGGTTTTCAGATGCTTAAGACACAAATCAATGTCGACAATAAACTTGTTTTTTAATTAATAAATACACTTCACCCATTTTTGCACATGAGCTTTATCTAAATTAAATTGGAGACGATTTGTCTGGGAAAATGTTTTGATGGCACATTTAGTGAGTGCAACCGGAATTTAGACAGTCAGCGAGTGAATTCCGTTTTCGGACATCTGATTGGTCGATACCAAAATGGGATATCCAAAGCTATATATGGAAGTTCCGTTGACCTAGAATATTACTACAACACAAACAGTGAAGGAAACGACTGCCCGCCCGAACGCTCGTGGCGGGTTAATTTTGATGGGGGCTGGTAAAATTTCAACCTTACCAGCCAGTTACCAGCCTGATGGTCTGGCTGATATTTTACTTGTAATCATTAAATCTGATCTGTGTCAATTTCACATCTGCTATTGAAACAATGCACATTTAGTTTAGGATAGAGATTGATTTTAAGCTTTAGAGTGAAGTTTATATGATATTACAAATCTTAGGAAGATTCACATGAAGCATATTATTCTGACAGCTAGCCGAGACCTCTCCTACGGATTGACGATGTTACATTGCTACAAATATCACAAAAAACTACTCTTATGTGAGCCGTCCGAAAACCAAGTCCTTGACTATATACTAGTTACACCCTACCTTATTCCTTCATCAAACAGACCATAAATAAAATTAGAAATGTTAGAATATTACTGAGAATGTCACAGCGACTACCCTTTGTGGCTGCCCTCACAGTGTTGTTCGTTCACATAAGTGGTATAAACATACCTGACTTGACATCAACGATCACGATGATGAAAATGAATGAAAGAAAAGAAGTAGGCCTACTTTAAAGGCCCACTATGCTCCTGAATAAAACACTGGAAAGCGTAAATTCAATTAGTGGGAAAATGGAACTAGCGTTACTCCTACGCAGCTATGTTTCCGTTGCGCAGTGGCCTACTCGCCACTACTTGCCGTACAAGCGCGAATATGAATGCATTTTAATCGAAACAAATACTTCTAACTGTCTGTTTTGTTTTACATGGTAATTGTCTCTTATCATGATAAAAAAAAGAAGGGAATCGGCAAACTAGCTAAAGGACTTACGTATCGCTCTTCAAGAAACATGTATCTATATATCATTTTGTAAATAACAAAAGTACAATTGTGATGATTTTGCAAGTATTTCGCATGCGAATATAGAAATATACAATGATGACAAAGATTAGAATAACGAACCTGTTTTCTCGATGAGCCTTATAATACATGTACTATAATAATCGTCCTATGTCAGCGATAAGTTATTCTTCAAATGCCAAATCTGCTTGTTGGAGGTTTTTCGCCAAAGAACACAGAATACAAAGCTCATCCTATCCCTAAATTCCATTGGTGGAATATATGTTCCAACCTTTCAGTGAACGTTTAATTGGCTGACAAATATCTAGACTGACAGTCGCATTAATGTTATTTCATGATTGTTTGTGTGTCACCTAGACCAGACTTTTGACAATTAACATGACAATTGAAATGCCGCCGGTCACCGACATGCCATTCGTTATATAATTGAACCGGTCCAATAAACTTGTTATCTGTAAAAACATAATTACACTACTCAGCGTATATGACTTTGTTCAGCTTAATTGCGTAAACTAATTTGCTGTCACAACACTTCTCTCCTTTGAAGAAACATCTATATGGTATGTTAAATTGAGAATTTGTATTGGAGCTATCATCGTATTTACCCTACCATTACGTTTTCATTTACGAGAGTGTGTATTAGGCTGCATCTGGTAACATAATTCATTCATTCGATCGTGTTCTATAAATGTGTATAATCATATTGTGTATATGTGCGTGTACAATGGTGCAATCTTAATGTTAATTTCACTGAGCTTGTTGAAAATCTTATACATAAAATATTTTGTTTATGGTTTACATTACATTAAAATATATTGTTTGACACACTTATAATTATAGTAACCTTTTATATCTGATACACAATGTAACTTTATTACACTTATTGATATACTTTGTCACTGATATCAAACGTATATACAATCGTACAAGAGTAAACGAATGTTTCTTTACAACATGTTTCAATATAGCATCCATATTGCAAGGAAATGCTTGAGCAAAGAACCACGAAAATCGTGTACTGCTAAAATCCATCCACAATGTTATCGTTAAATCTAAAAGATTTTCGGATTTTTCATAAATCAATCTTTGTTTCTTAATTATTTCTTATCATCTATTGCCTTGCTGTTATGTAACGTTCAACATCTTTACAAGTTTAACGCCTTCAATTGTGTCTTGTAATCTGGTACCATATACATGCCTGTTGGTTTAATATTTTATGATTGTTCAATGTATGCAACTTATTTGTTTGTTTGGTGTGTTTGCAGTTTGTAGGGAGAGGCATTTATGCAAGCATTTTTTTGCTTGTTTGCCGATTCCGTCACTTTTTCAGTGTTTTAATACGTTTAAACTATATCAAGCGTTATAGCAACAAATAAAAAAACTTTAAATGAAATGTAAGATTAAACCTTGATTTTTCGCCAAACACGGAGACATATTTTCAGGAAATCGATGTCACACTATTACCTCTCTTATGCATTCCTTGAAATCATCCAGTAGCATTTTAATTCTATTATTATTATTATTAAGCACCTTGATAAACTACGGCTTTCTTTGTGAAATATCGTAATAAATTTGTTGAAACACAATCATGGATGAACATCACATGAAGTATGGTTATAATAAACAACATATACGCGTGTATATGTACTTGTAACCCTGTTTGTCAACCCATCTTTCCATGTAAGATCCTGAAATAAATGCCGTTTAAATAATATACGAGTACTTACATTTACATTTAATCCCGTATGTGAAGTTGTATTGTGGAAGAAGACTCCGTAATATTGTATCAACAACCTGTCAATTAATTGCGAGTTGAAAATGGTTATATTAATTTTGTCTCATGATGATATAATATTATCAGTAATAATAATGTTAATAAATATATAACAACTTACTCTTCAAATACGTCATCTGAAGCCTGAACAACTCAGGAAGAGGTGTACATATTGGTGTGTGGTGAGATGTTTTGGGTGTAAATTACTTTGTCGGCGACTTATCTTTTTCTCTTCACTGGCATTTTCTATTCGTCACATGGTTTAAACATATTTTATTCATGAAAAACATGAAGGGATTGGCCCTTGGTCACATCTTTGCTGTTTTGTCAGACACATGATTTTATCTATTTCACATTTTATGATGCTAATACAACCTGTACCCACACCGTGTTCTTATTGTACTAATTGTCTGCAAAGGTAAGGATAATAAATGAATCTAAATCTGAAATGTCTCGTTTGTTTGAACAACCAATCGTTCAGTTACCTACCAAACTATTTATTAATACATGCAAAGCAAAATATAACCTATATCCAGGCTTTCTAGTACAAGTTACGTTTTGATTACGAATCCCGATTAAGACGAGTTTACTTTGGATACAAAAAGCCGGCGATCGCTCGCCTGCACCTAGTTTGCGTCACGTGACCTCGTTACACATTGCGTAACGGTCTCTACCGCAGTCTCAAGATCGCTTGGACCAGAGCTCCTTTAAAAATATATTGTGTTTTTAAAAAAACAAAAAAATCCAAATATTTGAAAACTATCATGCTTATTGTAATTAATATGGACATCTTAAAAATTTGGCTAAGATAAAAATTCATGTCTTGAACGTTAAATAAAACAACCCAACATGACACTGACAGAGCTAGTCAATCATCAACAACATGTCCTGTAGCAAACAGATCATAAGTTTAGTCGACTGAGAATTTAACCATCAATCTCACATACTTACTAACAGGTGTGTCAAGGATATGTTTCGGTTCTTTCTGTAGTGTTGTTTTAAGACGCATCTTGGACAACCAACTGATAAAGTATAAGATTAAGAGGGGCGGCCTAACGTTTCATTGATCTGCAGTGTTTTGCCATCTCCAGAAAGGTATTCACCAAGTGCGCATGACCCGGAAGTACATCTAACGTACAACGTATTGAATAACCGTTTACCATTTCTTTCTTTTTTAAAGTATCTGCAGAAATTTAAACAAGTAATATAAATAAATTTGTTTCATACCTCAGGTTTATTTTTTAGTTTTTTCTTTTAATCGATTTATTTAACGTAGAGTGTTTTGAAGTTTTGTTTTAATCATGAAGATGAATAAGTGTTTTGGAAAGTAAGACACAATCAGTTTGTTTACAATGGATACGACAAAATCTGCTCGGAATGTTTCTTGAAAAGTGTCTTTTAATTCTAATACCAACATGTGATACCAACGGCCACAGAAAAACCATTGGTGTTTGACAGTAATACAAGTGGTATCATTCAATTGGTAAGAAATAATATTTGCAAAAGACAATAAAACAAATTCAAATACTGTACATCGTGTCACTGTCAAACATGAATCAGAAAAAATACAATGCAAAAATGTAGCTCATTCGCTTGATATGACACCTGTCAGTTCAAGTCTATCCAACTATTCATCCACTTTCGGTCCAAGAGCATATGGTACGTTTCTAGCCTTGAAGAACTTGGTGGCGTATCCTCAGGAATCACCAACTTTGTTTTGAAGTCCTTAAAAATTCGTATCGTCAGGAATCACAACTTTGTTTTGAAGTCCTTCAGTCCTTTCCAAACCCTTCTTCACACACTGTATTTGTTCAGTAAAGTTCTAAGTTCAATAATAACTTACAGGTATGTCAACAGACTCACCAAGGCTATGTTTCTCAGGCTAGTCAAGTTGTAGGCCTATGTTGCGGAACCATTCTCTCCCAAAATAATCTGATGTTCTTCTTACACAACATAACGATCAAGTTTCTTCAGCTTCATAAGTTATTTGTTACTTTGTGGATATTCTGTCAATGTGTTATTAAAGGTACATCCATTGTGTTCTTGGGGGTCACATATTGCAAACGTTATAAATGGTGTTACTTTATCGAGAAGTACTGACTGTTACCAAAAACTACTACTTTGATGATACTCGACTTAGTATATTGACGATATGAAGGCAAAAGTAGTGATTTCTGATTGAAAACTGGACAATGCACTGCGTGTGGCGCGTGTCAATTAGTCAAACGTAATTTTGGAAACTTATTTACAACAGACTTAAAGAAAACTTTAAGTTGATAATGTTTAATAGGTCTTATAACTACTGTGCATGTAAATGGAACGTGTAGTTTCGGTTACTGCACAAGAATAATGATGTTGCTAAATTTTAATTGAAAACTTGTAATTATTATATATTTGGCGATTGGGGATGAATATGTAAGTTCAGTGAAATTATTTAACTGATATCAGCACATATTGTATGTTGGCATGTATTAAAGGCAAATAAAATTTTATGAAACACAATGGATGCACCTTTAAAAATAGAGCCATGGGCTCCACAGCTCATCAGGTCCTACCATACATATATAAGGACAAACCTAACACATCAAATAATATTCAATCACTCATGTGTTATTTGTGGTTTGGACAAATTTACAAAGTTCAACATGTTTCCTAATGAGGCAGGGTGAGATGAAAGTGTTCCTACTGGCTTCGGCTAGTGGGATATCCCTTTAGCTCAACTGGTAGAGCGCAGGACTGTCACCCGGAGGTCCCGGGTTCGATTCCCACTGGAGGTGATCTCACAATCACTTCTGTTACACTAATAACCTTAAAAATAACAAAAAGTGTTGCACTGCCTAATATATGTGTGAGATTTCAAAGGTCCATTTTGTTGTAAACTAGTGACTTTTGGTCAAAAGTTTGATCAGTGAAATAAGAAGAATGGAATAGCACACATTAAAACAACCAATATTCACTTTCTGTTCTCAACACAACAATACTTGTTTTCTGACATCAAATAACCAAAATTGTAAAACTGCATATTAATCAAATGCAGTGAAACATTATCTTTTAAGTTTATAATTCTATCATATTATATCATATATCAATCTTGAGCATGTTTTCGAGCATGGATATGTGTGCTTTATAAATATGCACTATTATTATTATTATATCATACAATTATTTGTACTGTCACATGGTCCCCTATGTATATATATAAAAGGATAAATCTAACATATTTAAGAAATAAAGTTCGCTGTACCCCAATGTGTTTTGTAATAAAGTATAGTTTTGCCCTGAACTATTATAGTTAAAGCACTAGGATGTTAGTCCGAGAAATGGTAAACGGTTATTCAATACGTTGTATGTTAGATGTACCTTCCGGGTCATGCACACTCGGTGAATACCTTTCTGGAGATGGCAAAACACTGCAGATCAATGAAACGTTAGGCCACCCCTCTTAATCTTATACTATATCAGTTGAGTTTCACATATCATGTACTGGTACTGGCAAAAAAACAAAATAGGTGTTTCCCTTTAACTTCATCGTCTGTATCCTGTCTCTGATGTTATTACATTGCATATCATTTGTTTCATACAGTGTTCCACATCTTCATAGCTGAATTTAGTTTTGAAGGTTTCTTTTAAATTCATATTTACCATATTATCAGACTAAAACATTATTTTAATCAGACTGAACTCATTCAAAGCAATGATTATTATTTGATTTTCAAATTTTTAAAAATGATTATTTGCCATATTACAACAATTTCCTAAACATTTTTATGTCTGAGATGTTTGAGACTCACTTAAGGATGTTCGCTCCTCAAATTTATAGTATTAAACTTTTTTTCTAACTTATATTTTTTAAAAGATCAAAGTATATGATTGGAAAATCAGCATTAAAAAATAGGGGGTAGTGTGGGTTTTTTCGAGATATGACGCCTGTAAGATAGTGGGGTGAAGTACAATTTTAACATGGGACTCTATGGGAAAATGAGAATAAAACTGCTAAAAACTTTAAAATACTACATTTCTAGTATTAAACTTTTTTTCGTTTTTTGATATGTTACAAAGTTCATTTTCCCCTACCGAAATCGATGAAAAAATATATATGGTAGTGTAGGTTTTTTTAAGCTCTGACACAAATTGTACCTGAAAACCCCCCTTTTTAGTCAAATTTAGGCCATTTATGCTGTTTAAGCACTTTTCAGAGGTTCTAAAGTCACATTTTCTTCATTTCATTTGTTTTTTAAAAGTATGTAGATGATGTAGAATATCATGAAGTAAATAAAGATGAGAAAAAATCTTTACTTAATCATATTTTCATTTTTGAAGTTCAACCGGAAGGAGCGGACATCCTTAAACCAAATAAAAAATTATTTTGCCTCAGTAAAAATGTGTAATGTATTACAATAGATGAAGAATGTCAAATTGAACCATATGTTTTTTATGCAATTCCTAAATGCACTTCAAAGACCTCATATGATTTATATATGATGTTGTAGGTCAAGCTGTGCAATGTCAGATAGTCCTGGATCTAGACGCAGCGACCACAAGAGTGTGAGTCGCACCAGTCGCACTTCTATCAGCGTCAAGCTCCCCTCCGCTAGCACGACAGACGGTCAGCACCACACCAGTCCGGAGAGAGCGTCCAGCGGTAGACGCACCTTGACCCCAAGGTCACATGATGACAAACTGTCTGGGGTGTCCCTCGAGGGCAAGGAGTATGGACACCGTGCAGCTCCCACACCAGTCACGCTCAAGACCATGTCCCCACTTCGCAGTCTCAAACATGGCGTCCACAGTCAGAGAGAGTAAGACTCCATTTGTGATTTATACCATGTAACCTATTATTGTCTGACTTGCTAAGAAAAGTGTGATAAGAAAAAGATAACAAAGTAATGAAGTTGGATGCAAAGACCTGGGCACCCTTTCACAAAGCACTAAGGTGATCGTAAGTCACTAAGGTAGCCTTAGCGCAATGTTAAAGAATGGGAGTTAAGGTTAAACTTAGTAAAGGTAGCTCTGTGAAAGGAAGCCCAGGTGTGTAAGGCGAAGGCGGACGCTGGGCCAAACGAGACAGGTAGCGACGATTTTGTTGTGCTGTTTTGACCACCTGAAGGTTGGAAGGGGCTTCTATCAGAAAAAAGACAGCCTAGCAGCAGCAGCGAGGGATCGGCCACACATCCGCCCCAAAATGAACACCTGATGTAATTTATTACAATTTAGTATGAATATATACATTATGGGATAAAGCTGTGGATAAAGATAGGTTATGAAGCAGCAGCAATAATTAATATCCTTGGAATGTCATGAGAGGCGGATTGAATTTGGAGTGATAAGAAGGAGGGTTTGATGTGCATGAACGAACGTTAGATAAGATGGCGGAGAAATGAAAGCAAGTGATGTAAGAAGGTGATGTGTTAGATTTTGTGATGACGTCATGTAAACGGATGTGATGAATGCACAAGATGAATGTATGTAAACATAAACACTTGTTTTTGTGAAATGAATTTATTGTGTTGTGAGTAGTATATGTTAAGTACATGTCGATAGGAATAGGTGTAGAAGGTGTATAACTGCATTGAGCAAACGATTTAGCTAAATAATGATGAATGGAAATATATAGGCTATCATGCTAGGTGTATTTTTTATCCCCCGCCGCGCGTTTAGCGCAAAGCCTGGGATATAGTATTCGTCTGCGTCCGTCCGTCCGAACGTCCGTACGAAATGGAATAACTCAAATACTATTCACTGGATTCTTTTCCTATTTTGCATATAGGTTCATCATGGGAAGAGTAATGTTCCTACAGAGGTTTGTGACCTTGACCTTCATTTCAAGGTCACAACGAAACTTTGTCAGCGCGATATCTCAAGAACCATTCGCTGGATTCTCTTCATATCTTACACATAGCTTCTCCAAGGAAAGACGACGAGCTGATTAGATTTTGGTGACCTTGACATTATTCTCAAGGTCACAGTTGAACTTGAATTTTTCGACTTGATAATGTACCTGTAAAGCTAGTCAGTGGGATATTGAACTTTGAAATTTTCGACATGTTCCCCAGACAATTTTGGTGATCTTTACATTATTTTTCAATTTTGAAAGTATTAATTTGCGGCGGGGGATCATGTCACCTTAGTGACAACTACTTGTTTTTATATGTTATAGATAGAACATAATTAACTAAGGACGTTAGGCTTGTTGACATGCCAAATGGAAAATATTCTTACTTTTTGATTATGCACACAGGTCATGTTTTTTAAAAACTAATCACATTTGTATCAACTGACTACATGAAAAAAACATTTGCAGAAAAATCCACAGATAGTGTCCTACATAGTGTAAGTTAGTTGTCATGTGAAGCAGAACTACTTCTTGTATATGACGTGACATATTGTGTGACGTCATTTATTCTTGCGCTGTTCATATTTCACATTTTCATTACTTATAATTTTATTCATAGTTCTGTTTTGCTTCACGATGACAGATATTTGATAAAATTATACAATAGAGGAGGATAAAGACAACTCAAAATCTTCTCCTCCCATCCATTGTATAAACACTAGATGTATATACATTCTGGCTTTGTTCAAATGTATCACCTGCTTGACAACAACATTAGTATCTATGTGGAAACATCGCCTACATAATTAAAGAAGTTGTGTATCCATAAATTCTTCTTCATTTTCCTCAAGAAGTTCTAAATGTCTTATTGTTAAAAGTGAGTATGTAGTGCTATGTATGTTTCAGATTGATCCGTCAGGCTGCTGCCTTCATCATCGAGCGAGCATGGATAGCTTTCCGCGATAGACAGATGTTCTGTCTCCTCAAACACTCGGTCTGTGCTGCAGTAAGTGGGCTTTATCACACGCTTCTCGAATACATTGAGGCTCCAACTGTATATGGTTGAAATAATGACCGCAGACCGAGTGAGTATCTGTGATAACCATCGAGCGGTACGCGAGATGGTTATCACAGATATTCACGAGGTCGAGGTCATTATTTCACATACACCACATGGTTATGATTGATAAAGTGTCAAGGCATTTTTATTTTTATTCATGTAAATTCGAAATAGTTACTTTATATTAACGTTTTGAATAGTTGTAATGTTGTAATGCTTGAGTAACTCTACTCCAAACATTGCTGCAACTTCACGTACACACTGCGCGAAATTCACGTTCAAATCGATTCGTGTACATTCGCAGATGTCAATCAGAAATTTCAAGCACGTAACCAACTAATTATTTTCGTTTTTACTTCATAAACTTCATCACATCTATCTTGAATATATATTAAATAAAGATGAACAATTGTAAATAAAAACGCTTATGAGATTTTTAAGACAACATAAACTATTTTAACTAGCCATTCAATCCATGACCAACTATCTATTGGCGTTAAGTGAAAACCGTGGCTGCACGGACGTTTTTCATTTCATCTTGTGATGCACGGACATTATGAATGTCATGTTGTCAAGCTGATTTTCTAACTTCACGTGCTGCACACAAAAAAAAACGCGTGGTTTCAAGGAGGTCGCCAAAATGGAGAGATCTGATGTTTCAAACAATAATACACCTAATACGTGTTTTAAGGTCTGTTCGGAGCGAAATAAAGGTGAGTTACATCGTATGTTACACTAATGCATTTGTTGTTTAATAACCTTATTTGATATTGCATGTAAAACATCTATGAGTATGGATAATGTTATATGCCGTTTTCAAGTGACTGATCAAACGAAGTATCAACACGTTCACGATATTGTTTTATTCAGAGTACCATACAGCTTTGTTCAAATCATAATATTGATTTGCACCATATTTTTGTATGTCATTTTCAACAATAAATAGCATGCTTTTCACACTCGATGTTCGATAATCAATATGGAGTGTTAAATTAAAATCGTCGATTTTCTTGCTTTCAAAATTGGTATATTAATCATTTAGATATTTCGTAAATATACTGCTATTAAAGATGCATCAATTGTTTCATAATATTCTATTTTGCCTTTGTATGTGCCAACATACCATACGTGCGGATTAAAGGTCAAATAATTTCATTCAACTTGCATATTCATCCCCATTTGTCAAATGTATGTAATTACTAGCTGGTTTCCAACTAAATCGAGCAACGTCATTATACATGTTTAGAAACATAAAGTACACGTCCTATTTTCATGTACAGTAGTTATATGACCTATTCAACATAATAAACCTCAAGTTGTCCTTATGAATGTTTTGTAAATAAATTTTCAAAATGACGTTGGACTAATTGGCACGATGCAATCCAGGTGCATTGTCCGGTTTTCGATCAGAAATCACTACTTTTAGCTTTACATCAGCTTTACTGAGTCGACTATCATCAAAATGGTAATTTTCGGCAAGTCACTATAATAATACCATTTAGAACGTTTGGCATATGTAACCCCCCAACGACACAATGGATGAACATTTCAGTCTGATAATAACACTTTTGCTTGTTTCAGGGACAACCGAACGAATTTAGCTGGAGACATCTTCAAAAATAAGGTTTTATTGAATGCTTCAGCAAATTGACGATCAAATGGATTGCTTGAAAAGGGATTATTCTATGTTACTGACTTTTCACCATTGTTTTGCGACATTTCCTGCAGTTGAAGAAAGGACCACCATGAATACTGTATGCTGATTCGTGAACTTTTGTGAACATTTTAAAGTTTTACTTTCAATTACGGATATGTTGATAAACGAAGTGATTGATTGTATTTGTAACAAGGATCGATAACACGAATATTTGTGTGAAAATGTAATATGAAATTAAAATGATGGTAAATAAATTATGTGGATTCTGTCTCATGTTTTCTTTCATAAACACGTATTTTCGATCTTTGATATTCTTTAAATCAGCCTATTTGTCATATTTTGTGTAAACTAAATGAATACATTGGCATTACAAAACTGACTCAATAAATTATTTAAAGAATGTCGAAAGACACAAATAGAGGCAAAGGTTCATTTAGACCCGTAAACCGAGGGTAAGTTTTTTTCGAGGTGCGATATGGTGAACATGGCGAGGCGAAGCCGAGACATGTTCACCATATCGAACCGAGAGGTCGGTTATCACGAGGTTGGTTATCTGATAACCAACCTCTTGATAACCGACCTCTCGGTAGCTTGGAGGTCGGTTATCTAAAAATAACTACCTCTGATATTGACCTGATAACCACACCACGTGGTGTATAATCATTTAATGCAATGATGATACTTACACTCAACAATTATTAAAGCATTTGATTTTATTTATCCTACTAAAAAGTCATTGATAAATGTGTGAGCTAAGAAAGTCAATTTATAACAACTGAAGTCACTCGATTCCATTCTTGCTAAAACCATGCAAGTAAATACTAAGCAGTTGTACATATCGTTTGTCTAACGAAGTTATTGATATGTTGCATCAGAGTCTCTCTCTCTCTCTCTCTCTCTCTCTCTCTCTCTCTCTCTCTCTCTCTCTCTCTCTCTCTCTCTCTCTCTCTCTCTCTCTCTCTCTCTCTCTCTCTCTCTCTCTCTCTCTCTCCCTCCCTCTCTCCCTCCCTCCCTCCCTCCCTCCCTCCCTCCCTCCCTCTCTCTCTCTCTCTCTCTCTCTCTCTCTCTCTCTCTCTCTCTCTCTCTCTCTCTCTCTCTCTCTCTCTCTCTCTCTCTCTCTCAGCATTTCAGAATATGTTCTAATTAGTGTTTGCATACATTCCAGGAAAACTCTCTATCCCATGAAATACTGAGGAAAGTTTGTCCAAAAGAGGCCAACTTTTTGAAAGATCAAAGTCTACAGGTCAAAGTTCGTTTCAGGTATGCTTAAAAATGAGTCATTTTGTTTGGCCCGGATGTTTTGATAACATAAATGTTATGAAGCAAACTCTCTCATGATTTTTGTTTCTTTATATTTGCTTAAACTGATCTTTGTAAGTTTTTGTTACTGTCCAAAATTTACCAAGATCCCATTTTAGTCTATAAAACTAACTTACTATCTTTCCTCGATACACCTCCCTGGAGTCCTCTTTTTTACCTCCTTAAACCCTTTATGAGACCAGCAACTATAAACGTTTTGCAATATAATCATTTGACTAACAAGCATATAGAAATGTGAGCATAACAAACTTTCTTGAATATGAAATTGTTTTGGTGAATATTTATTCATTACTGAACATGAATTTTTTTTTTTTGAGAGGCATACATGAACATAATTTTTTAACAGAAAGGTGAAATAGTGAACATAGGGACTAATCTATTAACAATCATATTTGATATTACAAAGTAGAAAACATTCTTTATATCACTATGTATTTTTAAAAGGTGATGGCCTAAAGTTCAGTATGATTTGGCTTAGTTGAACAGTTTTGAATTTGTCACCTTCAGTGTCTTGACATTGAAAACGTCTGGCTTATTATTTCTGGCAAAGGGAGAATTGATAATTTATCTTTGATTACGGGAGCATTAATTGCTCATCTTATCACCCAGCATCTATTCAAGATTTAGTATCTATTTAAAACCTGGAATCTATTTTCTTTCAAACTGTCATACCCCTGGCATCTATTTGAGGAAACATGTGTTGTATAAATAAGTGTTGTCTGTGTTGTAATCAGGTTTGGTGGTGGGGAGTTCCCTCCCATGATTTTCTTCAAGATCTTCTACAACAGTGACGGGAAGGGAGTGAAGTACATCAGCGGTAAGAAGATGATCAAACCAGCCTCAGAGGTAAGAAGCTTCTCACACACCAACAGTCAGACAAGCAGCACGAATAACAGGCAGTGTAAGATCCAGCACCTAATTCAAAGTTACATGGCACTGTAAAGAGTCTTACGTATGGTGTATATGCACCGGAGCATGCAGAAATGTTCAAAGGTGTTGTCCACAAGCTACTCTGGTTAGGAAACAAACCTGACTCAAAACATTATCTATCCTGGCATACCCCAGCATTCCCTGTCCTCCCATGAAATAATAAGCAAGTTGTACTGCACCTATAACATATTGGTTGCTGCAGGCTGCAGAGGACTCCCTGCGCTTGATGGGCAACAGACTGTTCCTGGACCAGATGCTGCGCGACTCTATCTTCCAGCAGCAGTACAACGTGACGGACGAAGTGGACGTGACCACACTCAAAGACTACATGCAGGTATATATCAGCCCAGTCCACTGTCGCCATGCAGGCTTCCTTGGTCTCTCTAACCCTCATTTACCTCATCTTTCATCATACATTCAGTATCTTAGTATCTTGTGTACAAAATAAAAATTTTCAACACATATAAATGATATCAATTGCTAGAGAAATCTTTCATCTACAACATGACATATGAGAAATAATGTTCATATCGTGACAATCCGATTTAAATTTAGAGACTACTACACTTTCAATTAGTCAATGCCTCTCTAGGGGAGACGACTTATACGTATGGTCAACTTATACCCGGTAATATTTGGTAATTGAAGTATAAGCTTGGAGTTAAACATATTATTTACTATACAAGGAGGGAAAGTGTCACTCAAATAATCATTAACAAAAGCACCCTCCCTAAAAGAATCTGAAAACAATTCCGAAGGCTTGGCTAGCGATGTTGCATCATGGCATTTCCATGGTTACGTTGTTCGAAAGAGGCACAATGGACAGAAGTCTGAATGCTGTTCTTATTTTCAATTGTTTGGGAATAAATTATCTAAAACATATTTGGTGTGTCCATTGTGTTAACGCACTTGAGGATAATTCACTTGAGCTGTGCTGGGCTTATATATTATATATGAGAAAATAAAGATGTATTCAGATATGAAGTCATCAGTTGAGCTGATCCAGCAACCGTCTGTGTATCGATGCACTGTACTTCCTCCCAGTATATTTTAACAACTTAAACTGTCTGAAAAGAGGGTACATAAGAAAGATAGAACATCAAATTGTGTATTTTAATCGTTTGTTCTGCACTCAAAGCTGTCATGAAAGCGGAGAAACAACAGTTTCCGTCACATCCAAGTGGACAGGGAATGATGTTCCATCTATGTAACCATGTAACCATAATATTCTCCTTCATTATGATTCAAACAAACTATCTAATTGGGAAAAAGGTATTTCAATATCTGAATCAAATGATAAACAACAACAATTATTATATATCCATTTCCGTGTGCTCATAAACTTCTTTTTTATTTGTTTGTTTGTTCACAGTGTGCGAGTCGACCAAAATGCTTTGCGTTTGAAAATAACAGACGCAATCTATATTTAGGCTTGAAAACAACTTTACTCATTAGTGTGATTTCGCTATTAAACTTTCCAACAGTAATCTGTATATCTTTCAATGAGACTTTTTGTCTTTCAAGGATTTAAAAGAATGTTATGATGTAAATATAAATATTTATCTGAAACCATTCAAGACGTCTTCAGATACAACATTACGATGGTTCCAATATAGAATGTTACACAGAATAATTGCAACAAATGTTTATTTTGTTTAAATCAGTAAGACAGAGAATCCAATTTCTGTAATGATGAACACGAAAGTATTGTTCATCTTTTTGGGTGGAGTCATGTAGTCAAGACATTTTGGAATAAGTTGCTTCTTTGGATAACCAATAGCTTTGACCATATTTATAATATCAATCTAAGCCCTGAACTCATTTTATTTCCAGTAACTCAATTGACTGATTCTTCGATATATTTTTTGACTTTTTAAAAAAGTTTTTATAAGAAAACTTATTTTCATTGTTTCACTACACAAGTGTCAGTATATTGCTTTGGTAAGTGGGAAAGAATTTTGAATGTGTAAATGATAGTCGTACACAATTCTAGAATCTCTTGTCATTCACTTCATACTGAAAAAGTTTCAAAATATATTCAGCACTTATATTCATCTCTAAAAGGCATTTTTACTCAGGGAACTCAGAGATTCTAGAAAACTATAATAGAAAAGAAGACAATTTGTTTGTGTTAGTCAGTTTGGGTGTTGTTCTCTTCCAGTACCTGGCAAACCTGGATGAGACCCCGGCGTACATGGGCGGCAAGGAGAATTACTGGCGTAAACTCACACTGGATGGTACGTACGTCTCCATAACATAGATAGAGTGTTGTGTTCACCTGGGTTTACAAGATGTTGACTGGATTGAACTTAATCCATCTTGGTTTATAAGAAGTTTAGTTAAATATAACATATTTGATACATTTCAAAACTTCACTTCAAATAAAATATAAATTCTGCTAAAACAAAATTGAGTCTGGAACTTATGATTATAAACGCAGATCTTCAATGGACGTATGGGCATAGGAATAGCCAAAACTAGATATCAGAGTGTCAACTAGCAAATACAGTGGTTTAACTGAAATAACTATCATTGGTTTTAAAGAGAACATCTGTGTCCCTGTTTCAAATGAGCTATTTGTTAATACTGTTATAGTGTTACCACGGCACACTATATTCTACGACGTGGTGGATTATGTGTACAACCAGAGGCTGAGTCCACGTCTACAGGAGGAGCTCCCTCTGCTTGTGTCCAGACCTCTCACCCAGGAGTTGCAGCTGCAGCAGCTCCACAGCATCGCCTCAATCAGGTACTACAGCTGCACCGTGTGGCCCACATACCGCACTTCACACAGCTGCACCGTGTGGCCCACATACAGCACTTCACACATGAGTTCAACTCTGAAACAAAAAGAACTGTGTTTAGGATGAAAGACTCCAACTGCAATCATATTGGAAAGCAATACTTTGCAATTAAGTAATACCCTCCCTGTCTCCATACCATCGCCGTCTTGGGATACCAATACCCTCCCTGTCTCCACACCATCGCTGTCTTCGGATACCCATACCCTCCCTGTCTCCACACCAACGCTGTCTTCGGGTACTCATACCCTCCCTGTCTCCACACCATCGCTGTCTTCGTGTACTCATACCCTCCCTGTCTCCACACCATCGCTGTCTTGGAATATCCATACCCTCCCTGTCTCCACACCATCGCTGTCTTTGGATACCGCTACCCTCCCTGTCACCACACCATCGCTGTCTTCGGATACCCATACCCTGCCTGTCTCCACACCATCGCTGTCTTCGGGTACTCATACCCTCCCTGTCTCCACACCATCGCTGTCTTGGAATATCCATACCCTCCCTGTCTCCACACCATTGCTGTCTTCGGATACTCATACCCTCCCTGTCTCCACACCATCGCTGTCTTCGGATACCCATACCCTCCCTGTCTCCACACCATCGCTGTCTTCGGATACCCATACCCTCCCTGTCTCCACACCATCGCTGTCTTCGGATACTCATACCCTCCCTGTCTCCACACCATCGCTGTCTTGGAATATCCATACCCTCCCTGTCTCCACACCATTGCTGTCTTCGGATACTCATACCCTCCCTGTCTCCACACCATCGCTGTCTTCGGGTACTCATACCCTCCCTGTCTCCACACCATCGCTGACTACGGATACCCATACACTCCCTGTCTCCACACCATCCCTGTCTTCGGGTACTCATACCCTCCCTGTCTCCACACCATCGCTGACTTCGGGTACTCATACCCTCCCTGTCTCCACACCATCCCTGTCTTCGGGTACTCATACCCTCCCTGTCTTCACACCATCGCTGACTTCGGGTACTCATACCCTCCCTGTCTCCACACCATCGCTGTCTTGGGATACCCATACCCTCCCTGTCTCCACACCATCGCTGTCTTGGGATACCCATACTCTCCCTGTCTCCACACCATCGCTGACTTCGGGTACCCATTATACCCTCCCTGTCCCCGCACCAATGCTGTCACCCGGGTACCCATACCCCCCCCCCCTCTCATTACTGTAATTTGGTAACCTTTAATCTCTTAAGTAGTCTTTACACCCTTTCCAAAGCTAACTTTATCTCCTCTCCTCACCTTCAAGGTAATCATGTTCTCTCTCCGAACCATCCCTGTCATGAGGTCAAGTTACCCTTTTTTCCACTTCATACAATTCTAATCATCAGGAACAGATTTTCTCTCCCCCACCAAAGAAGTCATTTGATACCCTTTTTCTCTCTCCAAATTATAGGCACCATATACAGTCACACAATGTGTTGATTACAACAAAAGAGATTTTTGTGTTTAAGGCGCTCACTGTAGCACAGGTTTTGCATATCTATGGTTTCTCAAATTTGCCATTTATTATCAAGTTTACACAATATAATGTTACGTTCTAGGGTCAAACATCCCATTACACGACCTGATAAGCCGTATCCATAGAAAGTGGTTATCCATAATGGAAGAAAATGGTGTGACTTATCCAGCAACAATGTTGTTGAGCTCTAAAGTGTGAGACATAGATTTGTAGGTCAAAAGTGATTTTGAGGGTTCGGACAGAAAGATGGTTGACCATTCCATCTTGAGCGGCCATGTTAATGTGAACACATTAAAATGGCCACTTAATGGGAAATGGACTCGCATGTACATGTACATTCGCTTTAGAACTCTTTTTATTGATTTAGGTGTATTATTTAGCCATAGGAAACACTTATTTACATTTTGTGAGAGCATTTTATTTCAGTAAGAATGTCGTGCTACAGCGCCTTTAACAATCAGATATTCTAGAGACTGAAACTGTTTTCAGGACACCACTTGTGCCTATGCCTACCCCAAAGTCTGGAAAACATTCTGGAAGGGCCCCCAACACATCAAGTAGGAGATCAAAACAGGCACGACTGAGGGCGGTGAAGATGAGGAGAATGCTGGGGTTGAACCAGGTAGACACTTGTCATCTCTCCTTGCTACCTTGTCTTACTTACTTCTTTAACACTATCATGTGATATGGTTTGATTAATTTGCCTTTTAGTGTCATATCTTCATTGAGATGGCTAGAGATTTAGGAGACAAACATACTGTGTTTGGAATCAGCAGCATGTAACAGAATTATAAGAGCTCTCAAATCAATTTTAAGTAGATCCCTGAACTTGAGGATGGATAATTTAAAGCTATTATGATTCAGTTATATGCCGCCGAAATTCAAACACAGTATGGTTATCTCAATTCCACCATAGCAATGATTTAACACTTGACTTAGTACTGATGTATCAATCAATGCCGTTCAGGAATTCTACGAACTGACATTTGTAAATAGAAGATCTCGTAATCTTGAAAGCTATAACTTTTTATAAGGCCTTAGAAAACAAACACAATTTCCGAGTAATAGATAGAGGACGAGTAGCAGTACATTATCGGGATATAAATGTACGGGTTTGAGAGGGTTGGGCGAGGCGTCTCTATCTATCTTAGAGCAAAGTCAAATGCTTAATGTCTTAAAATGAATTTATTTCAAATATTTTGTCAACAAATTTAGGAAACATTCTCTCGAACGCAACATGCAAAACATTGACATTTCTCATTTTCATATGCAAATGTTAGGGACATTGACGTCATCTTCGGCACTGTAAGCACTGAATTTCTGAAATTGTCCGAGGTGCATGAGGCGTACATTTTATATATAAAGCGTACGAGTCGTGCTACAGCATAAGGGTTGTGCTTGAATCACACACATGCATGATTTAAGCACGTTTTTATTCAGCAACATTGAGCAGTAATACATTTCATTGCCTATAAAGACGGAGTGATTTGTGGAATGAATCAGTTCACACAATAGTTTCATCATGGACAGTCCAAGGACAAGTACACTATTCATCCAGGAAAGGTAACTTTTACTCCATTTACTCTTTTTACTCCTTACTTTTAAAACTCTGTAATTTTAAAAATCAAACTAATTTTCATTAAATTGGATTATTTAATAACAGTTATTGTTTTTTTGTATTTCAATTTTTTTTACCAACACGTTAAGTTGTTTGTTGAGCTGTATTTATCAATATGCGAGTTGTTAAATCTATTGTTGCATATGCTAGTGTGCATCCCGTCTATATTGCATATAAATTATTTCAGGTTACTGCAGCAAAGGAACTCAAACTGTCTGTAGGAAAGAATGTAACGTCGTACTGGACATCGCTCGGACGCTGTGTGACGATACAGGAGTTTCAGTGAGACGACAATGCAGCCTCCCATCCTCTAACACTCCAAGAAGGTAATTTCATATCACTTTCTTATTTTTCATTTTTATGTTGTTCTATATAACTTTTGATATTATTTTTATATCGTGTTTGAAAATATATAAAACATTGGTAACATGGTTTGATGCTTGTCATTGTTTCACTTACTCGTGATATAAATGAAATACACTTGAAAAATCCCAATTGACCTCACATAACTTGCTTTATTTACATGCTTTTATTCTTCTTTTAGGAATATCAAGCTCCTCAATATAGAAGACCCCCATCAACGGTAGCGACTATTTCCTTTCGGAAAGGGAACACGGCAGGTCATTTTTCAATGTAATAAGTGTTTAATTGTGTATTATCTCCATAAATAAAACAATCAGTTGACATTGTTTGTTGTTTTTATGAAAGACTGTGAACCAGTTTATGAGCATGAAACCCGAACGCAACGTGACAACAGTACATCTATCGGGATATAAATGTACTCCACGTGACCACAATACACTCATACGAAAGCATTTGACTGTGCTCTAAATGCTAATAAGAGAGCTCACTCTATTCTGTAGATAACATTTTGCAACCAGTGTCTATTTTTCGTATAATTTCTGCAATATTTTTAGTGTTGATGTTATAAATAAAGTTTGAGTTAGGTTAATTCTGTATTCCGACAGTTTTTGGATGATATGTTGCCTGAATGAACCATATTCAAGAACATTTCTGAAATGCCATGTAACTTCCTTCGTTTTTTGGTTTCATTTTGATCACTTCTAGAGTTCATTCTTTTAAAAATATATCTATTTGGTACCATATTATCACAACAATGACTCATTTAAAACATTTTCGTACATGCTAGCAGTTCAAGGATTGTAGTATTCATTATTGTTGCTAGGCAACAAGTGTGTTCTTGCACACGAGATGAAGTAAACAGAGCACTGTATAACAGAACTACACCATTTGTTTGTTCGATAAGCAGTCTGAGCTGTATTCTTCGGCCTGATGATTTGAAAACATACAATATAAAGATAGCTCAATGGGTTTAAAAACATTAATTTATCATGCTTGATAGCTTAAAATGGATATTTAAACAAAATGTGTCCATACAATGTTAACAGACTCATGAGAGGCATGCAACTTTCAGTTTTGTTTTAAATATCATGTTTTCATGTTGTAGAATATGCATTGATATGACCTGCTTGAAGTGACCAATTGTCTCACAACACCAACAGATTTGTGTATGTTTAATGTTATGAGCTAGCTAATAATTTCTAGTGTAAGTTACCATCCCTCAATGGATGTGTCTGTATGCGTCTGCAGGAAGACACCTTTCTGAGCGACGGGGTCGACATGGATGCTGAAGATATGCTGGTGGCGCCCCCTGGTGAGGACTGGGAGCATGAGGCCAGCAAGCTGTACGAATGGACTCAGGAACTATCTTTCAATGATGAAGTTGTAGCAACACCCCGACTTCTCACCACTTCATAGTGGATACTTCTTCATCAACCCATTCAAGTGAAATATGTTGCAATTTAATGATAGCGTCCGTGTGTATGCAATGCATATGAATTTTGTAAATGATGGTGATATTTTAACTGTACAGATGTATACATGTATTAATTTCAAAACTGTTTTTACACAATACTCTCATCTGTTGGTATTTAAAGTCAAATGATAGAAGATATTCAATTGTCCAAGGATAGGTCAAACAGTTGAAGTTTCGCCGTCACAGATCTTGTGTAAATGAATTTGAATTTAATAAAATATCTAATGAATCAATGGATACTTTAATACCTCTGCTGTCGTGTTGAAATAAGTTTTTTGAAATATTGACAGGTCAGTGACTTTTGCCCTATTGACCAGTTTTATTAGAAAAGACCTTGAATTACAATCTACTGTTGAATGAACTTAGATTCCTCTCCATAGGGTCGGCGGACAACCTGTATATACCAGTTTACTGCAGACAAAACTGAGTCATTAGCTGACCAACAATATGATAGGTTTTTGAATGATTTTTTTGAAGACATTCAAAAGTATTCTTTAATGTTTCTGTGATGGAAACAGACGAAAGGATGGCTGTCTGGCCCCTAGCTTCTCTCACCAAAGCTTTTGTTGGAGGACTTGAGATTGGTAGGGGTGCAACAGTTCACAACTTCATAAGTTGAACCACGGTATTTGATCACTTTAGCAGCTATTGCTCAAACACACAGAGCAATGCAAATGGATTTAGGTATTACACCAAAACCTGTGTGCGTCCAGATTTAAGGCAATATGGTCAGAAATAACCCAAACATCCAGGGCATTAACATCAACAATATTGAATATCTCTTGGCACAATTTGCTGTTGATACCACCTGTATGTTAGATGGTACCGAACGATGTCTGTACGCTGTTATGCAAACTTTAGAACAATTTGCACGGTTTTCTGGACTTACTAATCGGAAGGACAATGTTGATAAGACTAGGATTTTGTGGTTGGGATCAAAGAACCGTTCTAGAATGAAAGTATGCCCCCAGTGGAAGCTAAACTGGGATCAAGCTTGCTGTACGTTACTGGGTATAAACTTTAGCTTAGATCTTGATGACATGATAAATATGAATTATGACGAAAAGTTTTTAAAATGTCAAACTTTAATGAACATATGGTCAGCAAGAAACTTAACTCCTCTAGGGAGAAATACAGTGTTAAAATCACTAATCCTTCCAAAACTTGACCACCTCTTTTGCACAATTCCAAGCCCGCCTGAAAAGGTCATTTATGATTTTCAAAGTTAATGTTTCAAATTTATTTGGAAAAATAAACCAGATAAATTAAAAAGAAGTCAAATTATATGTAATACAAAAGATGGAGGGTTCAAACTACCTGAGATAAAAGAGATAATTCAGGCGCAAAAACGTTCAGTACTTCAACGCTACTGTAAGAAACCAACGCCATGGGCCAAACTAATTGATAGAAACCTTCCAAAAATAGAGCCATGGGCTATGTAGCTCATCAGAAATTGCTCTGGCATTATGTAGAATATTTCCTAAATGCTCATCTCCAAGGTAGTATTACCCTTACAAGACTCATTATAATGTGGATTGTGCTCACACATTAAAATACTAAATCATATTATACTTCTAGCCAAAAGATTAATTTAATGTTATTTTATAACATGCCCTTCGAAAAATCAAATTAAAAAATTAGTGTACATGGTTCAGTTAAGCCATGTGAATCATTTTTTGCAATTCTAAATAATAAATTTCACATTAAAATGGCCGCCATGCAATTTTTGCTTTATACGCAACACTGTTATTACCACTATAGATAATCAGAAGTAAATATAAATCACATCAACTATAATTATAAATGGGAAATTTGAAAAAATAAAATTTGCAAAAAACGTGCTACAGCCCCTTTAACAACTGTTTAAATTAGAATAAGAGATTTATATTTTGTAATTATACCCCCGCCTTACAGCGTAAGCGGGGGTATATAGCGTTCATTCTTTCAGTCCGTCCGTCTGTCCGTCCGTCCGTCCCAAAACTTTGTGCGGAGCAGATCTCCCAAACTATACATGCTAGCATCACCAAACTTCATACACATGTCAACCATGATCCCTAGTTGTGCCTTTTGAGGGTTAGAACTATTTCTGAATTTCATTTTTTTCGGTTTCCATGGAAACGTGACTAAAAAATGACTCTTTGAGGAAGTCATTTTGTGCGGAGCAGATCTCCAAAACTATGCATGCTAGCTTCATCAAACTTCATTCACATGTCAACCATGATCCCTAGTTGTGCCTTTTGCGGGTTAGACCTATATCTGAATTTTATTTTTTGCGGTTTCCATGAAAACGTGACATAAACAGGGACTCTATAGAGAAGTCTTGTTGTCCGGACCATATCTCCCATACTATGTATGTCAGCTTCACTTAACTTGATACAGAGGTTAACCATGATCCCTAGATGTGTCTTTTGAGGGTAAGACCAATATGCAAATGCTATTTTTGGATGGTTGCTATGGAAACATGACTTCAATAGTGACTATGTAGAAGTCAGTTTGTCCTAAGCATATCTCCTGTACTACATTTGAAAGCACCACCAAACTTGAAACACATGTCAACCATGATCCCTAGATGTGCCTTTTGACAACTGGACCTTAATTATATAGCTTACATCTTCCAATGTTATGTAGAAACATCTGAAACTATGTGATCCACTTCATCAAACTGTATTGATATGTTATGTATCAATAGCCACAGATTTATAATTTGCTTATTTGAAACTTCTTTGATATAAGTGGGAAGCGGAGGTATGTGAGCTTTGCTCGCTTCTACACTTGTTATAACTGCTTCAAAAGATATATCTACACAAGATTTCAGCATTCTAGTGTTTTTTGTTCACTCAAAGTAGTAAGAATAGAACCATGGGCTCTCTAGCTATCCTGCTTGATAGTGATTTATGTTGTAGACAAAAAATTGCAAAAAATAAAGTAAGTTCTATCTTGCTTAATATCTATGATACAAATATAATGAAAGTTGTGTAAAAATGGTAAATTACTAAAATGTTTAAAATAAATTCCCCAAATCATCAAACAAAATTGTATAACATTTGGAGAGAAACAATATAAATCCATTTTCAAGTGAGTATACTGTATTCATGAATCCCACTTATAAATGGAAAAGGCTTGACCAAAACCCAATGAACCATAGCCCTTTACACACTGAAAAAATAGAGCCACTGGCTCTGAAGCTCATCAGGAATCATGTTATTTATTATCCCTAAGGAAAAGGTTAAGATATCACATAATAAGTCATTGCCCAGTCATCAAATTTATTATCAAAATTGGTTACACATTAATCCATATTCATTATAAATAATGTAGACCTTTGCAGTTTATTGTTTTACCTCCTATTTTTATCCTGGAATTATCAACATTTATTACATAATGAAAAAGAGCCCCTATTTGTTTCTAAAAATCCTGTTTCTGATAGGCTCATAGTTTCATAGGATCCTTTTCAATATTTAATTAATCAATTCTATTAAGCATCTGAGTGTAAGACTAAATCAGTAACACAGAAGAGAAGTAACCTGAAACCTCCGTCTATTAGCAAGCTGCTGTTTGCATCTCTGCCAGGGAGTGGTCACTCCCCAGGTCAACACCTGCAATTATGCAACATGCAGACCCTGGACTCACAGCCAGTAAATTATATATTTTAAATTTTGTTTTCCCCATCTTTATTTATTTTTCTTTATTGGAAAAGAAGATGTGGTATTACAAACTCATGTAGCTTGTTTTAATAGTCTTATCTTACTTCATCACCAGTCATATTTAGTTCACATATCTAATGTAAAATAAAACATTTGTTAACCCTTTTTAATTTTTTTCCTATGCATCCTGTCACAATATTTAGTTCACAGGCTATTCAATAGTTCTTATTTCACATTGATTACATCAAACATGTCCATGATATAGTATTACTCTTAAGCTGACATATGAAGTGCACATAAAATCTCATTATCTTCACAGTTCATTAAAACAGCTGTTTTAAGTGATTACCCCTGTGATCCATATTTGGGGTCACAAGATCACCAAATCTACAATTTAGAATCCCCATTGGCCAAAGAGTCTGTACATAACATTTCAGCTTTCTAGAGCTTTAGGGACTGGAGAAAAAGATAAAAAAAATGATTTTTAGGTTGTGACCCCTGTGGCCCTTATTTGGGGTCACAGGGTTACTAAATCTACAATTTAGAATTTCCATCAGTCAAGGAGTCTGTACATAAAATTCGAGCTCTCTGGAGTCATTGGTTCTAGAGAAGAAGATGAAAATAGCTTTTAAGGTTATGACCCTGGGGCCCTTATTTGGGGTCACAGGGTCACCAAATCTACAATTTAGAATCCTCATTGGCCAAGGAGTCTGTACAGAAAATTTCAGATCTCTGAAGACATTAGTTCTGGAGAAGAAGATGAAAAAGTGAAAAGTTTACGGACGGACGGACGGACGGATGGACATCCCATGCCATAAGCCCATTGTAAGGATGTGACCAATGACTCCACAGGGATTCTAAATTTTAGATTTCGTGACCCTGTGACCCCAAATGGGGTCACAGGGGTCACATCCTTAAAAACCTATTTTCATCTTCTTCTCCAGTTCCAAAAGGTCTGGAGAGCTCAAAAATTGTGTGCAGACTCCTTGGCCAATGGGGATTCTAAATTGTAGATTTTGTGACCCCGTGACCCCAAATGGGGTCACAGGGGTCACATCCTTAAAAATCCAATGACCCCAAATGGGGTCACGAAATCTAAAATTTAGAATCCCCATTGGCCAAGGAGTCTGCAGATAAAATTTCAGCTTTGTGGAGTCATTGGTTCTGGAGAAGAAGTCGAAAAAGCGAAAAGTTTACGGACGGATGGACGTACGCCGGAAACCATGCCATGCCATAAGCCCATCGGGCCTTTTAGGCTTGATGGGCTAAAAAGCAAGAAGAAACAACACATTTGAACATTTCATGATTTACTTTCAACAATATTAATAACATGACAATGATACATATAATATACTATGAAACAATACAGTAACAGATGACTAACCCTTCACACAAGTTGATAACAATTCCTCCTTCACATGACAAACTGCACTAGCTGCACTGTAGTTCCCAACTACAAATCTTAGTCCTGCCATCCACCATAGCCGATGTTAAAAGATTGGCCTATGATTAATCTTATTTGACCAGTTTTCTGCATACATTGGACGGGCGGGTGGGCAGTCAGGCAAACCTTGCTCCACCCAAACTATTCCTACAGATCCTTGATGGTGAGCAGTCACACCTGTCTACAGGACAAGTGTCACATACACCTACCAGTGGCATCACACGCGGATACAGTTTTTTTTAGAAAGAGGGGGTGTGCACACCCTTGCACCCCGGCCCTGGGCATGTTCAACTAGTATAAAAACGTGATCACTCGCCAACTGCTCTCCTTGCTACCCGTTCTGAAGGTGTTTGCTCAATAACATGTTTGAAATAGAACTAACTTTGAATGATATCTTTAAAGCCATATTGCACCAACAGTTGCAAAATGCTATAATTTTATTAATTTACAATATATTACTTTTTTACAAATTCACACTAACCTGCAGAGATTGCTGATTCTTTGAAGATGATCCTCCTCTGGGTACTGACAGCATAATCAAGTATTATTATATCATGACAACTCTCAGAGCTGTTATGTCACTCTCAACAGGGTTTTATCAATACTACACTTTGGACTAGTGACGTCATACCAGCGCAAATTGATCCAGTGTTACTGATGACACTTTAGCATAATATTTTACAGAACATCACATCTATACTTATCTTTATTAGCTTAGCATACCATCTTCAAAGTTTGATTATCAAATCTTTCTATGCAAATGATAGAGACCTTCGAACAAATCACGTTTCATGAAGCCCTTATGTTCGCTCAATGATTATGCTTGATTACTTCCGTTTATTCACAATGTTGTTACAGAAAAACATAGTACCGGATCATTTGGGCTATTTTTATGTTCACAAACCAAATATCGGAATCTGGGGTCAAGGTTGGTGGTTGCTATGCAGACAACTATAGAAGGTGAAAATAACCTGAGTATATATACATTTGTTTATGAACACACAATCCCAAATAAATAATAGATTCTAACCCAAGGATCAATGTGAATACTGTCGAAGGTAGGAGAATCTACCATGAATACTACCAAAACATATGCCTCTATGAAATAAAATTTTCTTAAAAGACATGAATCTAAAAAAACATGTCTTCAAAAGAGGATATTATATTGATGAGTGGTTAGAACTTCGATTTGAGTTAACTGTCCTTGGCTTGCATAGTAAATGTTTGGGTATGGGGCTCTATCAGGTGGCCATACCAGCGAGAACACATTTGTGTTTTTGTAAATTGCTGGTGAAACATAATTACAACCCGTCATGAAGCAAAGATATTGGAATGTTATGATATTAGCACCTGAAGGAGGATCAGAAAGTATCAAAAACAATAAAGATCATCACGAAAACATGTTTTAGCAAACGGGTAACTCTTCTGGCCTCCTTCACTCCACTTTCTAGTTTATCGTATAGAAGTGTCTGCTGCTACATTGAACAATTCTTGAGTGATTTATCTAGTTGAACAAGACCAAAGTCACTCAATACTAAATATGTCAACGGTCAATGAGATGACTATCCTTTAAGAACCTTTGAACTTAAAGATTTATGTACTTCAGGTGAATGGAATGTTTGTAGTTACACACCGTGTGACCAATGATTATCCTACTGCTATTCCAAAAGCATACACGCTTTCATTAAAAAATGTCAAGGTACAATACACAATCATTATCATTTACTGCAAAGGATGAAATTTAAGATTTAAAATGACTTGATGAAATAATCAAAGATGAAGTGTAAAAATGTACAGTTAAATGACTGTAAAATATACATAAATACTCTTTTAAAGTTTCAATTGGAAATGATTTAAACTCTCAACAATAATTGACTAGTGTTCATTTGGTCCTGAAAGACATTGGCAGAGAATAAAACGTCTTTTTAAACAGCATAAATACAAAGTGAAATGTCAACTGCACAAAGCAGTTTGTCTAGTGTAACACACAAACTGACCGATAAATACACACCAGAACATTGTTAGATAATGTCAATGTTCCACAACTTTTCACGTGGGAGAGGACACAGTTAGTCCAGGTCACTCAAACAACTTTCAGTTTGGATCCCTTTTTGGATGCAAACACTTCATAACAGTCATACAACCATACTACAAACAGGTGCAAACAAAAACATTAAAGGTACATCTATTGTGTTGTTGGGGGTCACATATTCCAAACGTTATAAATGGTATTACTTTATCGAGAAGTAGCGACTGTTACCGAAAACTACCACATTGATGATAGTGGATTGAGTATATTGACGATATGAAGGTAAACGTAGTGGTTTCTGATCGAAAACTGGACAATGCACAGCGTGTGACGCGCGTCAATGAGTCAAACGTAATTTTGGAATCTTATTTATAGCAGATAAAAAGACAAATTTGAGTTGATAATGTTTAATAGGTCCCATAACTACTGTGCATGTAAATGGGACGTGCAGTTTCGGTTTCTGCACATGCATTATTATGTTACTCAATTTTAATTGGAAACTAGTTATTATGATATATTTGGCGATTGGGGATAAATATGCAAGCTGAGTGAATTTATTTGTGTTGTAGACAGCACATGTCATGAGTTGGAACGAATTAAAGCCAAATAAAATTTTATGAAACACAATGGATGTACCTTTAAGTGAAGAAGAAATAATCTCTGCAGTCAAACATGAAAACAACATTACATAGCACTATGTTTCTTTGAAAACAAACTCCCATCTTTTACAAAACTACATGGCTAGCACTCTATACATAGTTATATGATACCTTCGGTTTGCCATAGCGGCAACAAGTCAACCAAAACTTCCTTCTAACACAAGGTCAAACTTGCTTTAGTTGAGCGACCAGCTCTTGATTTTGTGCTTCAAGAATTATGTCTTGTCCATGCTTCCAAGGATTGAACTTTAATAGAGACTTGTGACCATATTACAAAATCCACAGCTGGAATCAAGATACCCATATAATATTTGTTGCCTGAATTATTTTTATAATCATTATACATTACATTCATATAAATACAAACTCCATAATTTGAATGCAAAACTGCCAAAAAAGCCTTGTAACACAGTTGGTGCTAGTATAAATCACTGCTTGATAATTAAATCTTGGCGGAGGAAATTGATTTTCCTAAATGTTTGTTTTCATTACCAGAACAAGTGATAGTAAAGGTATTATAGAATATGTAGAGAGGTACCACTGCAAAATACACACCCCACTCTATGTATTCTACACCAAGACCCAAGCACACAGCATGGCAAATACATGAGCCAATAACCAATGCCAATGAATTATAAATAAAAAAGCCTTACATTTCCTTACAAATGGTGCTACAAACAGGAAATTGGGTTCATTTTAAAACTGTTTAAAAGAGCAATATGATTACATTGACAATGTTAAGTCATTAAGGAGTGGACCACTCAAATTTTCTCCCCTGCTAAGCATTTTTTTGGGAGGTGGCAATGCAATTTACAAACTTAGTCTCCATCCACCAAAAACTTTTCCTTACATTTGAACTTCCTAGCATTATTAGTTCCTGGAATGTGGGAAAATTTTTCAACATGACCATATTTAAGGAGTGATCAAGAGAAATTGATGAACTTTGATTCCCTAAGTGCTAGGTACCTCTCTACAAACATCAAACTTTCTGTTTTGGGGTGCGGCGGTTCATCTAGACAAGTTGAAAATGTGAAGTGTTTATGGATCGCACCTAACGACCCATGACGTAAGCCCATCTGCATTAAGTCGAGAAAGCATCATCCTCAGGAGAAACTGTTATTCAAAACATTGATGTCATCATTATCCCTGAGGGCAAGCTGCCTGTCGGAGTTTTGTCAATTACCTGCACTTGAATTGTCATTATAATAACAGGTAATAAAAATCCTAACATGAATTGAAAGAAAACAAACAGAGAGAGTTATTAAATCGTTTTTAAATTCATGTTACATAAAAATATTGTTGTACTTCCAAAGCTGTATTGAAATTCTAAATTTGTTGTTTCATGGAAACCTTTGAAAGAAATAAAAAGTTGTTGAAAATCCCAAAAGGCAAATCTTAAATAAGGAATTCCCAAATTTTGCTCCAGAAACCAAATTTTCAATGCTTTTCCATGGAAATGGTTAGAAATAAAAGTTAGAAGAAGTTGAAAAAAAAACAAAAAAACATTTTAACATGATGATTGTTCCACATACCACTTTTCATTGAGCTAAGCCTTACTAACACACAAGGTCTCAAGGGTGTAGCCTTTGTGGCCATTATTGTGAGCCAAAGAGTAATAAAATCTACAATTCATTGAATCAATTCCCTGATTTGCCAAAGTCTACAACAGATATTAGGGACCTTATTAGGGGCCACAGATCAACAAATCTACAAACAGACAAAATAGGCTGTATCTTCCGCCAAGTGAGGAAAATGTTTGGGGTTTCTGATTCCATAGAAACATACATAAATCATGAAATAAATACCCCCAAAAGACACATCTATACACATAATAGTTGTTACACACACTTTGTTTCCTTGAACTATGCCTTAGTTCTGCTCCAGAAACGAAAGTCCAAGTTGCATTTTCCATGTAATCGACTTCTGCGCCGGAAAAAACGCTGACGGACAGAGTCCATTTAATATTCCCTGCTGACTTTGTTGCAGAAGATGAAAAAAAAACTGTTTTTAGGGGGGCCCAATGAGATTAATGTTCTGGAAAGAATTTAGAATCCAAAAAGGCACATCTACACATTATGGTTTTC